>LPNX010813919.1:222076-320000 GCA_001517045.1 Pseudotsuga menziesii | reverse complement strand
ATATATATATCCCGGTGGGATAGCTCAAGTGGTCGAGTGCTATAAGTTGTGAGCAGAAGGCCTTGAGGTCAAATCCCCAGGTGGCTATACATTAATATATAAGGGCCTCACTTGATCTCCCCATCAGGTTAGCTCTATTATTAGAATGAATGAAGTGAGGCCCCTTCGAGTGCTCCCTGTAACTTGTTCATGTAGACATAGCATGCCCCTCTCACGATAGGTGAACCACAAATGAAAAAATATATAATTATGCTATAATACTATATAATATAAGTAACAACCACACATAATTAAAAAAACTAAAAATATTAACATAACAAGTTGAATAAGCAACAAAGTCGCTTAGTACTTGCCGCTTAAGAAAAGTTTGGAAAAAGTAATAATAAGCTAAGTTAGCTTAGTTTTTTTTTTCTAATCTGTAGATTCGTTAAATCGTTGTGAAATTTGTTGGCCTGTGAGACTTTGTGATAGACTTGCAATGTAACTAGACCTCCAGATAGCCAAGTATATTGCTAGATGCACTTGGTGATTATTGGATGTGCTGTGTCGAGTCCCGATGGTGACACCTCACAATGTTGTTTGCTGGAACATGTATGTTTCGATCAGAAAACTGCTTTAAGGTCGGAATAACGTTGATAATTTTTTCTAGACGATAGCCAAAAGATATGAATCAAACACCCAATGCAATGAAAATGGTTGATGCTAGTAACTATAATAGCAATGTGTTATCAAAATCAACTTAATATTAACAGTCTAAAATCACTTAAAACCATTCACTTTGGAATGGAGGGCCAAAAACCATTAGTGTTTTTGCAGTTCATGATTGCTTTCCTTTACAAAATCTAATCAGATTAAGTTCATTTCAGCAATAATGACATCCAAGCGTTTAGTTAATATGCATGATTTCACTAATTTTCAGCTTAGCTTTGACAGGTACTTTAGTAATGAATAACACGTAAGTATGTATCTTCTGCGTAAATTAACTCGTGTCAATTTGCGTCGATGCCAATCCCCTGGTTTATGTCAGTTGATGTAACTCTCTCGCCTTTTCGATTTGGCCAAAATTCTGTTGAGAGAAAGATCTTTCAAATTCAAAGTGGCAACATTCTTTAAGTTGCTGGACTCACACTCCAATTTCAAGTTCATTCAATCTTTATCACAAAACCTCTTTCTGTTTCAAATTCCAGCAAACCACTCGGCTCAAGGGATCTGTTTAGTTAACGGTGGTTCGAGAATTTTCTATTTTTCCCGGGGTCTGTGACAAGAAGTTCTATATTTTCGGGCGCCTGCCACAAGAAGTTCTATATTTACAGAAGTTCTTAATTTCCCGACGCCTGTCACAAGAGTAGAAGTTCGGTAAAGTCCACCATGGCCGGGTGATGTATGGGGCGCTGTGCGCGGAGGCGTTTAAGCAAAGCGAAAGCCATAACGTTGCATGAAGACGGTTATGGACTTGCTGTCAGAATAGCAATTGAAACTGCGGCTACTTACCAGGCAGACATCAAAAGGCGGACATAAATAATTAATTAATATGGATTTCACGTAGAAGTAAATCATTGTTATATGTGCAAAACCTAACACTAATTACTTATTATTTGTTTTAAATATATTCTAGAATATTTTACTCATTGTTTTATTAGCTTCCTCCTCTTTGTCTATGGTATTAATTTAAATAGTTATATAAGAAAAAAAATTAATTATTAATATTATTTATTATTATAAAATAATTGAAAAAAAATTAATAAATATAATTATCATTGCATGGAGTGAAGTTAGATGCTTTTATTTAAAAATAAAATAAATTTATTTTATATTATACATATATATCAACTCTCAAAAATATGAAAAGAGATTAATATTTAAATATTAATTATAGAAAAGTATGATTCAACATGGGAGACTTAAATTTAATAATTTAAAAATGATTTGGTAGAAAATATTATAATAATAAGAATTTTTTTTTTGTTTTTTTTTTTATAAACATAAGAATCATAGTGGGACAATTTGTTGGTTATATTTTTATGAGCATCACACTACAGTATCATGCACATGCACCACGAAATGTTTGTCTAACTGCTCTTCTTTTCTTATAAATACAACATTTTTGCCATTATGGAGACTTAATATTCAAGACTTATTCGAAGGGAGAAAATGAAGCCTATGTCCCCTTCAATAGTCTTGTAGTCATCATTGGTTTGAATTGGAGTGTTATTGTGTTCGTTGATAACACAACGATATTGTAGATCTTGTTCATGAAATTGGAGTGCTTCTAACTATTGACATGAGGATGGTTTTAACTATTAACTATGGAACAAGTCATTAAATATCGTTGTCTTTAAATTTTATGGGAACATAGTTGATTTTTTTGTTTGATCGGTTTATATAAGTCGTTAAATGTTGACTGTAGATTTTGTTCATGAAATTGGTTTTAACTATTAACTATTGAATAAATATAGTTAGTTATATATAAGAACAAAGTTGATATTTTGTTTAATTGGTTTGTTTTTAAATACGATTAGTAATCATAAAATTATAAACCTAAATATTCAAAATAATAAACTCATTTATTTTATTCTAATCATATAATTCAATTAAAAAGTGATTATGAGAAAAAATCCTAACCTAAATATTTAAAACTTTTTAATTTACTCTAATAATATAATTAATGATTATGAGAAAAAACTTATGTTACATAATAATATTATATCTACCATTTTAATAACAAAAACAATAATAATAACTTAATTAATCCGCTAGATCCATCTAAAAAGGGATCTATCAAGCATCGAAAGAGATCAAATATCTCAAAGTGTAAACCTTTTTTAGAATATGTAATCCAATGTTTATGGTTTTAGTTTATCTAATTTATATTTTTTCCTATATATATGCAATTCTAAATAATTTAAATTTAATTTAAGCCGACATGTTTATTTTAATAATAGTTTATTATTTTTTATAATGAATACATGTCAACTCTAGGATCAACACATAATAATTACACATCTCTTTCATATAGTTACACATCTCTTTCATACTAGGCCATACACCTTTCAATGCAATAAAACCAAATTGAAAATCAAAATCTTAATCGGACTTTTAAAATTATCAACTCTCAAATCTCATAATGCTTTTAAAATCCATACATCATCATCAACAATACAATTAATGATCCTTCATTTTTTATTTTTTTTAATAAACACAATATTTACATATCATTATTAATCTACTTTTTCCGTGTATTTTTTAACACTGAACTTCAATTTTTTATCAATCAACTTTTCTAATTTATTAACATGAATCTCAATTTTATAATCAACTTCTTAACTCTTACTTTAATGTATACATTTTAAAAATTGAACTTCACTTATCTTAAAGATATAATTTTTAACCTTGAACATTTCACTTATGTTTAAGGCTATAATATCTCGAGTGATCACAAGTGATTGTGACATTGCGCGGTACAAGAATAAGAATTATGCATATCTCCTTTACCAAAATTCTTTTAGAGAAAGAAATTGTGAAAAAAAAAACATTCAAAAAAATTGAAAATAACCTTTAGAAAATCAAATATAACCTTAGTCATTCAAATTTGTACACTCTCGCTTGCTAAATGGAGCACGTGGATCACCTGGTTGACCACGCAATTTCGTTTCCATAAAAGAAAGCGATGATTCTTTCTCGTGCACATCTAACATGCCTCTAAAATCGCCTAACACCATTTCCTGGAACTTACATAATTGATAACGTTGTGACTGTTAACTACTTTCACGACCAGACTTTTGTAGTGGAGACACTGGAGAGTCTGGAGACCGATACATCAGCAACATGGCTTTTACTTTTAATGAAAAACATCTCCAAGTGGCTTGACAATGGTGATCTCCACATGCGGAATATATAGCTGTAGATTGCAAGCCACCGTCTTGTAGTCACCAAATCCCATCTCTGCCTGTCAGTTTTTTATTTTCTTGTTCACCACAGACTACGCAGAATTCCCACCAAATCCCATCTCTTCCTGTCAATTATTTATCTTGTTCACCACGCACTACGCAGAATTCCATCCATTTATTCAGCGATTTGATTGATCTCCATCTCCTAGAGTAGTAAAGCTTTGGGATTATTTATTTTCTTTTTCGCAACGGACTACGCAGAAGTCCCTGATCTATTTATTCGGCACTTTGACTGATCTCCATCTCTTGGAGTAGCATACCTTTGGGCGAAGAAAGATTGCAGGAAATTTTCGAGATTTATACGAGAAATTAAGTTTGAAAGCTATGTCGTCAAGTTCATCTGTGTCTCTGGACTTTCTGGGAGTTCAAAACGCCCCTGAAGCAAATGGAAAAGTCATGAAAGGAAGTAGCAATTTGGAAATGGAATTCGGCCCTGAAAAGCGTCTATCGAAGCTGAGATGTATGGTTTCTTTTGCAAACGCCTTGAATTTGTCTCGCAGTTTTATTTTTAGGTCGGCTTGTGCAATATAATGGATGCCTATAAATTTGTCTTCCGTTCTTGTTTTCGTAATTTGTTTTGGCTGATTTTGTAACTGTTTTTTATGAATGCAAACAGTCATGCAAGAATAGGAATCATGCATATCTCCTTTATTTTTTCTCTAGTGTCTTTAATATTTATATATCACTTCAAGAAATCACACAGTTTAAATTCAACGCGTGGATTGCCTCACATATGGCCATGTTCATACCTGGCCTGGGCTGGACATATGTATTTATATTCTTTTATTATTATTATTAAAGAATCAAATACTATTATTCATAATGTGTGGTTGAAGACATGCAGCCGAAACGCTAGTCTAGTCCCGTGGATGGTGTGCGTCTCGGCGCATTAACAACCGCAATTTAGATGGAGCAAAGCGCCCGCACAAAGAAAATTCAGCCCTTCTCATTATTTGGAATCCTGAAACTCTGCTCCTGGTTGCAAACATTCTGCAAGAAAAAGCCATTGTATACAGCAAGGGTACAGAAGTTCTGGGAGATGTGAGTCTACTGGAACAGAAGAGAATGGCGAGCCTAGAACAGGTAGAGATGTCGAGTCTGGAAGATCGAGCTGAGGACAAGAAGGAAGGCATGAAATCTGGTTCACAAAGTATTCAGGCTGCTCATTCAAAGAATTCAGACATCTCATTGTTCCAACTTTTCAAGTATGTCGATTCAACAGATCTGTGGCTTATGGCACTCGGCACTTTAGGAACGGTTGCAGATGGAGCTGCAACGCCTTGGACGATGATTATAATGAGTAATTTGCTGAATGTAATAGGAAGTGGTCCATCGGGAAATTTCTCTGCTACAATCAACAAGGTAATACTCATATCTTTCAGACCTCTGAAGGCTATAAGAGAGCAACGATATGGCATATTGATTAATGACTATGTGTTTGTAAATTGTGCAGTATACTTTGTGTTTAGTGTATTTGTCGATCGGTGTATTGGTTGCTGCGTTTCTTGGTGGGTATAACTGCTACTTTGTTTCTTTGGCTCTTTTGCCCTTTCCAGAGTGCTTTTGAGAAGGGTTTTTCATTATGTTGCTTCGCTTTGTTCATCAAAGGCATTCTATTGGGCGAGAACTGGCGAAAGGCAAGCGTCTCAGATGCGTAGAAAATATTTGAAAGCTGTATTGAGACAAGACGAGGGATTCTTTGACACCGAAGGCACCACCACATCAGAAGTTGTTACCAGCGTTTCTAATGATACTCTCGTTATACAGGACATTTTCACTGAAAAGGTATGTGATCTTAACTAGCCGATTTTCTTTATGTTCGAACTCTACAGGCTCTTTTAATATCTCAGTAGCGGTTTTACAGGATATTTTAATATGTGCAGGGTCGAATGGCAGTGATTTTGTATCTCAACAAGACATCAATTATGACACTTTAAGGAAGTAAATTTGGAATGTTTTTGTGATAACATGTCATCAGTGTGTCATTCCTTGTGCATCATGGTTTTAACTATTGCCATTAGATTTTGTTCTTCCTACGAGAACACACTGTTCAAGGGGTTAGGACTCAGGTAGGTTGGTCTGCCTTTTAACGGCTAGACGACAGTGCCAGCCTGTCTCTTCCACACTCTGCTTCCTTCTTGCTTTCCTTCTCTTGCCATATTCGTGAAGGTAAAACACCAAAACGGACAAGAAAGCTTTCAAGGTTAAACTACATTGTGAGATGTTTTAGGCTTCATTGTTATTTCAGAGAAAATCCAAAACGTACAGAACTCCATTGAGCCTGCAAGCTGCAAAGGAACAATACAATAAGAAAAAAACATGAAGGATGAGAAAAATAGCAGTCGTCAAAATGAAGAAGCTTGTTTTTGTTTATGTTAGTGGTAGAAGAAATGATTTAGTTTCGACGTTACAGGTAGAACCGCTATCGGCTATCTCAGCAATCTGGCCAAAGGCGACGCACGGGCACAAACAGGTGAGACAGCCTGCAATACTCATAATTCAGTGAATTACTTGCGCATCTAATTAAAAAAATCATATGAATATCCTGTAAGGTAATAAATTAGAATATATTACATACAGCTGCTCTGATCTTCACCGCAGTTGTAGAGACCAGTGGCCCATGGTGATGGATTTTCCTCCTGCTGCTGCTGCTGCATTTGAGATTCATCTACTTGATTAGTCTGCTCATCAACGAAGGGATGCATGTTTTTATCTCTGAATTGGATTGCTGGCAAAATATCTCCTTCTCCTTCTCACAGGTTCCGCGTCCACATCAGTAACGAGACCAGATCCATAGACTCATTCGTTTAATAATTGAAAGTCGCTTAACTTGGACCATAAGTCGGTGAAGCTCGCGTGGATTAATGTTGACAAAAGAGTTTGTCTCATCAGGAGACACTTGGCATAAAGGACATTGAGTGATGCAACTTTGGCCAGGTGTTGATTCAAATCCAGATAACAAAGTTCGAGGAAGACATCATCCTTGATTGACCAATGAGAAGCTTACAAAATTTCATTTTAATGAAATAAAAAATTACTATTTTGCAACTATCTAAGTTAAACTTTGCAAAAAGTGTTTTAATTCTTTTTGTCAGCAGCAACTAATACAAAAGTCAAAGACAAACGATTGCTATATACATGCTGCAGCAGGGATAATAACATATTATAATTAGAATCTTTTATAAAATATAAATAAAAGACAAAATCTCAACTGTTATACTAAAATATCGTATAATATTTTATCGATAACAACCACACATCCCAGAAATAAAACAAAAAGGGAAAAATTTAAACGTAACAACTTGTACCAAAGGAAAACCACTTCATATTATATTATGACTAAAAACTTTTTAAAAGAAAAACCACCACTTTATCTAATAGTATCAAATATTATATAATATGTTATAATTGAAAACCTTTGAAAAAGGTAAAACTATTTCATATTATATTTAGGTCGAAAACGTTGAAGTAATAGACATAATATTGTTAGTGTTATATTTAGGTCGAAGGTGTTGAAACCACTGATACATTGTAGCAGATTCCTAGGTTTTTTAAACTAAAATTGGCAAATGAAATGGGTCTTCTGATAATATAACACTTAATAAATGAAACACAATCTTTAAGTCAAGTTTATGATTGCATTGAGAAGCGCTTTACAGTTAAGTATGGGGGAGATTTTGTAACGTTATGTAACGTTACACCAGCGTAGATCCAAATCCTAGGCTCTATCAAGAGCCGAGAGGGATCAAATCTCCTGTGGTGCATCGACCTTAAAAAACATGTACGTTCGGTCTATCCAATGGACCAATGGACCAACAGCCAAGTCAATCATTGACTTCGCTGTTCGTCATTTGGATGGACTGAACATACATGTTTGTTAAGGATGGCCCATTGCTACCAGTTATCCATTCATCAGTTAGCTACCAGTTATTTTTTATATGTCTTTTTATATAATTGTTTATTTTGAATTTTAAAATACTGTCATATAATCAATCTCAACAATACACTTGTCTCATCCTCATTCATTGATGAAAAAGCAAAGGCCTTAGTTCACCAAAAATCTCAAATAAAAAACCTAATAGTTAAAATGAATCTATGTTTAAATTATTTATTTAAAATTTAAAATTTTTTTAATTTTTTATTTAACTACTATAATGAAAAGAAAAATAAAAAATAGTAAGATATAAATGTTATTTTNAAAATAAAAAATAGTAAGATATAAATGCTATTTTATGGTCATTCATTTTATTTGGTATTTTCCAGCCATTTGGACAGATTCCTGATATTCAAGATGGAGACGTCACCTTATTTGGTAACTATAATCTCTCTCTATATGCATGATATTTGCATATATTGCAGTAGCACTAACCCTAAACCTAGCTCTGTTGTTGTTAGGTCATTGACGTTGGTTAAGATTGCGTTTTGATAAGAATTCACGTTGTTGTTGTTGTAGAGTCGAGAGCAATCGTTAAATATTTGGCCAAGAAATACCAAGGTGGTAGCTGCGATCTGTTAGGAGAAACTGTGGCAGAAGAAGCGGTTGTTGAGCAGTGGTGCCAGGTAGAGTCGCAGCAGTTCAACCGTCCATTTTATGCGATAATTGAGCAGGTTTTCATAAATCCAATGAAGGGATTAGGTTCCACTGACGACGCAGTGGTGGAAAGTAACGTGCAGAAGTTGGGTAAAGTATTGGATGTATACGAGGAACGGCTGTCGAAGAGCAAGTACTTGGCAGGAAATTTCTTCAGCCTGGCGGATCTGGAGCATCTTCCTTATCTTCACTATTTGGTGACTGCTGTGGAGAAGGGCTATCTGCTTTCTTCCAGCGTAGATCCAAATCCTAGGCTCTATCAAGAGAGTCGAGAGGGATCAAATTTCCTGTGGTGCAAACCTCCTTGAGTGCAATACCTGAGAAGAGGTTTGCAGGTCGGGAGATTTAATCCTTCTTGGTTCTTGATAAAGCCTAGGATTTGGATCTAAGCTGGTTTAAATAATTTATAAACATATATTTTACACATTAATCATATTTTTTTTTTTTTAAATTTGTGTTATTATTGTTGTTATTACTACTACTGTTACTGTACCTGTTACTTGAATAATTGAGAACTAAATAATATCAATAAACAATATACACGACTTTATACTTTATAGTTATAGAATGTTTGCCCTCTGTGCTCGTTTTACATTACATTGTATCTGAAACTTGTGATATTATGTATAATATCAGGTCGGCGGTATATGTAATTATTAACACGGCGTTTATAATAAAAGGTTTTTTTTTTCCTTCCAAAAAAGGTCAGGTCGGCGGTGGGTGACTGAAGGGTATAAAAAGTAAGCATCAAACCTACTATGTCGGATATCTATGTCCATGTGCTTAATCTATCTCCTTTTTTAGATTGCGAAGCCCATACTTATCCACACATTCACAAAAGCAGAGACGTATCCCGTTTCCTGTATGATTTTATTATGATTGATATTTCCGATCTCATTATCCCTTACGGCCACCTCAATTCTTTATATCCATCAAAATCTTTTTTTTATTCGAAACAATCGTCCACTCTGCTGCCAAGGATTTATAGTATGGATTCCAGATTACTCCATTGTTGCTTCTCGGATATGATCTCGATATGGCTTTACAGATACGAAGGGTATCCTAAGGAGATAAGCGAGGTAAAGAGAAAAGGTAACTCATCAGGTAACGCGATCATCTGCTGAGATGCGATTGATATAGTTGTTGTTTTTTTTTTCTTCTAATTTTCTATTTTTTTAGCCGAAACTTTACTTCTAATTTTTTTTTCTATTTTTTTAATAGCCTACATAACATTATGTAACGTTACGTAACGTTACAAGATCTCCCCCATACTGGGCTGTAGAGAGCCTCTCGGCTCAATAACCTTATTTTAATTAATAAAAAATATTTTTTTAATTATAGGCCAAAACAAATGTCAACCAAAAAAACAACTTAATAAGGGGGAGATGTTGTAATCTTCCTACTTAACAAAACAATAAAAAGTAAAAATTTAATTATCTGTAAAAAAAATGTGGGTCACGAAAAAACACAATATGGGGGACATGTTGTAATGTTCCTACCTAACAAAATAATAAAAAATAAAAAATTCAATTATCCTCAAAAAAATGTTGGCCTTGCACATAAACCATGTGCATGGTTTTAAAACTATGTGAACATGGTTTTAAAACCATGTGCAAGGCCTTCTAAACAACCCATGGTTTTATTATATGTGGTTTAGGAGGGCCTTGCAAATGGTTTTAAGACTATGTGCAAGGCCTCCTAAACAACCCATGGTTGTAGGAGGGCCTTGCATATGGTTTAAAACCATGTATGGAAAAATGTTGTAATGTTCGTTCTTAATAAAATAAAAAATAATAAAAAATATTATATGTCGATCATAAATAATATTAAATATTAATAATAAAAATATTATATGTGAATCTTAAATAAAAAGATGTGTCTTTTGGTTTGAATCAAATCAATGGATACCTAAGAAGAGATTCGATCTCTCTTGGTGCTTTATAGAGCCTAGGATTTGGAGCTACACTGATAATATAACACAATTAAACAAATGAAAAGCTTGTTTGATGTTTGTGAATTTAACTCATTTTTATTAAAAAAAACTTTTTAATATATGATTGGACAAGGTACATATGATATCATTTCAGTTGTTCGAATAAAAATTAATTATGATGTTTGTAAGAAGGAAATTTTTTTTTAATTTGTGAGAGTAAAAACTCGTTAAATTATAATTAGGTGTTGTATTATGTTGATTTGATTGACTCGAGGGAAAAAGAGAAATTGTAGGAAAGCACAGTTTAGAATTAAAAAAATCTCGAGGTAAAATTAATTTTTATTAGTTGATTATAATTTTATTGATTTTAACAATTGGTTATTGGTTATTGGATAATTTAGTGGTGTTTTTTTTTTAAATTCAAGTTTTTATTTAGTTGTCTAAATTTAAATCAAGTGACATAAAAAGTTAATATTTTCATTGATTCATAATTTTAATATTTTTTTATGATTTAGTTGTCTAAACTTGCATTCTATTAATTGAAATAAAACTCTTTTTACGGAGACTATATAAGCCATATCTTTCCAATATTTTTTAAATGAAAAGTACATTTGGAGACTATATAAGCCATATCTTTCTAATATTTCTTAAACGAAAAGTATTTTAAGATTACCATTCAGAGGATTATGTTGTATTGTCATAATAAAGGGTTGTATATCAAAACACTAGATAATAATAGTATTTCTTCACTAAAGAAAATAGAATCAACCATATACATATGGAGAGGATCATTACAAAAACGTTCTCAAAAACTAATTTTACATTAAGGAATGGTAAAAGAACAGTGATATTCCCAAACTTTATTGAGACATCATGGGATACCATGCACAATCATGCCTAAAATTTATGCTAAATTCTTATTTGATTATGTTAAAAAAAAGAATTTGTTTGCTACAAGGTTAGTTTATTCCTAGTCCAACAGGGGTTGAAGTTTGCAAGTATGTCTCACTTCAAACTTGTTATTCATAATAATCAAGATTTATAGCATTTTCTATTGATGGGATCATAGGATTCCCATCAACATTAAAGGAATAAATTTTTAAAATCGTGTATCTCTCATTAAAAACCAATAGTTAATGATTATATTAATAGTGAATCATCTTAATCTTGGATTTATTTAGAGTAAAATATAAAACAAAAAGGGAAGTTAAGGTGAATATATGGGCCTAACACTTAAGAATGTGTGCTTCCTCCTAAGAGATCAAGGAGGAGGGTGATATATATATATATAAACTTATCGACCTCCCAAGAGTATATGCAACAAATCTCAAGCCACATATACCAATTACTTATAGGTAATCCTGGGTCGAGACTTCACATCAAGGGGATTCCTATCCTTTTAGCTTCACTATGACAACTCAATATGTGCAACCCTACCCCTTCCTGAAATAGAATGTGTGAAATTACCGAAGATAAAACATGTTATTAAACATTGGCCCCACTTAGGTGCACATATTACACTTCCATATGTTTTAGTTTTCAAATCATTTATCGGAGGAGGTCCCTTGTCTTACAAATAAGGAGGTTTCATACACCAATTTAGTGTGTGGCTATATGACCTTAAAATAAATTATTATTTTGATTATATTGGTTTATTTAATATTATACTCTTTACTATTATTGAAGTAAAATTTATTTTGTATTATTGTTATGGTAATTTTTCCTTTTAATTGTTATTTTGCAATTTTTACTGTTTACTTTATAATGATTAAATTTCCATGCATTATGTTTTTTCCATGCATTGTAGTTTTAGTATAGTTCCATGGAAAATCATAAATACCATGTTCGCTACCAATTCAGGAGCATAATTATTCCTCTTGCCCAACCTATGATCAATCATTGCGACACTATACAATGTACCCAGTTGTCAATGACAACAAGAATGCCAATTATAGGGGTGTTTGGTGGACTTGAACCTATGACCTCCCTGAGGCCAAATAACCATTTGAGCTACAAGCCACACCCAAAAAAATGTAGAGGTGATTCCATCCCTAACTAGTGGGTCTAGGAGAGGTTGTATAATATGTTGATGTTTTGAGCAATAATGGAGATGCTTGAACTTTAAATTTTTTATCAATGATATGTTGAGGACATGTAACAATTAACAATTCAATCACACGCAATAATTCATCCACAACACAAGATGTACTCTAGGGAAAATCCTCATAACAAAGAGGATGAAAACCCCCAACAATTCTTTAGAGTATAATAAATAGATTGCAGAGAATGACTTTTACAGCATAAGCAAAATTGCCCGATAAGAGAGAATATGGAGAAATAGAGAAGAGAGATCCATTGTTACAACTGGTATGAACTTGTCATATGCCTAGCATATTAATAACAAAGCATGATGGCTGCCATGCAAACCCTAGAGAATGGTTGCATGATAATTAGCCACACATGCTTTACAATTTCGAATTGCCTTTTTGGAAAAATCAATCCATGCATTGAATCTTCATCATGCACAACTAATGCGTCATACCTTCAATCATGGATATTAACTCATAGTTAACTGACAATGGAATTAACTCAATCTCTAATTGAATATTGATCACTTAGTTAATAGGCTAACATAAGTGTCATAGTGCAATAACTCAAGTGTCGCATGCAACATACTTTCTTAACTGAAGTGTCATCCTTTGATTAACTTAAGTGTCTTATGTTAGTCTAACTAAAGTGTAAACACTTTATTTAACTATTCCATCTTTCTTTAATCACATAGTTAATCGTTATTAAATGAATCTTGATGATTGATGAACACTTAGCTCTTCTTTAGTAAATTGAATGTTGATCATTAATAGTTCAACTGATGCTTTAACTAAAACACCATTTGAGGCATTCATATTTAACTGAAGCTTTATAACTTGAGTTCACTTTGAATTCTCTTTCTCTCATAATATATTTATTGCTTATTTATTTACCTTACTGCATCATCTATGTTTAATCATCTATCATATCATATTATACTCAAAATAATTGTCACACATAATGATGATCATATATATTACCTTGGACCATATAGTCATATGATAAAGTAATTCACTCTAGAGGAGACTTAATAGCTTTATCCATCTCGAATGACCATGGTTAGTAATACATCACATAGTATAACGTCATGACTTGATACAACACAATTCATATGGTCTTCATACAACACAAGACCAATCTTGATACAACACAAGACATCGACCTTGATACAACACAAGGTTCTGATTTCGATACAACCACTATATAACATAAGGTCTTGATCTTGATACAACACAAGATCATAGTACAGTCGTCTTTCATGAGTGAGACTTGATACAACACAATTCCTTAGCTTGATACAACACAAGCTTTCTGAACTTAATAAATATAAGTTCTGGACTTGATACAACACAAGTCTCTTAACTTAATACAACATAAGTTTATGAACTTAATACAACATAAGTTCTGTACTTGATACAACACAAGTTTCTTAACTTAATACAACATAAGTTTATGAACTTAATACAACATAAGTTTCGGACTTGATACAACATGAGTCTCATGGAGAATGACTCCTGATGTTGTACATTTAACACTCCCTCTCAGCAAGGGAGGCATTCTCTGCTTTACTAGGAATTTCCTACCATACCAAGATTATCTCGGAAGTAACTCAACTTCGTCATTAACAACGACTTATCCACAAATTTGTAATCTTCTCATCAGTAGCTATGTATTGAAATTTCATTTTACATGAACATGACTCCGATGAAGTAAAACTTCAACTTGATGTGTTTTATCATAACACACACAGGGTTTTTGGAAAGCTTGACTATTAACACCTAATAATTGTAGGCTCAAGTCTTTCACCATAGTAGGTAGCTTCCCAACCTACACTACTCCTCAGCATGTAGTACTATATGAAAAACACATTTGCTTTTGTAGTACTCTCTGACATACATCTTGCTTCTGTAGTACTAGCCACAATTTACATCGCTTATATCAGGATAAAACAATAGTTGGATAGCACAATCATATAATAGGTCTGACATGTATCAAAATACAATAAATAGATTATTCTAATGTACCTCAAAGATACTAAAACATATTCTTAGTAGTAAGCATAAAATACAACAGGTCTGGTCAAAGACCACCTAGCTACTTACACATAGTAGCATCATCTGGATCCGATCCAGAATATAGTTTCTCAAAAATGGAAACCATGGATTTTAAATCCATCATATACAACATTATACAAAAAATGTGCAATATCATGCAGAAAGAAAGTCTCATATTTTCTTTCACTCTTCAACATTGTTGACGTCTTGAATATTCTTCTATCTGGAGAAGTTCTCTGTGAGCTTTCCATTCTCTATGATGTTCTTCAAGGCCTGGTCACTTTCTTAGTGATTCTTCACTTTATACTACGACACCTCGACTACCTCTCCGAGAGGTTTAACTATTTGTTGACAGTCTATACTATAACTCTTCTTGAGTATCAATAGTCTCTAATACTTTGACCATGTCTCTGCTCATGTGGATTCTCTCCACAAGGTATCACAGCCTCAGGTTTCTTGACTCATGTATAATGACTAACTAAATGGGACTTTATCTATTGTCACCTATGAAGACACATCAATACTCCCTCTTCAACTGGAGGAGTTTTTCTATACCAAGCTTGTCCTGGACAGAGGTTTAGTAAGAATTCAAGCAATGTTTCTCATCTGTGGATGTGTCCTATGTCTCAAATATAATTGACTAGGAACCTCATAAAGCTTTACTGCTTTACAACATGCTTTATCTAGAGCAACATGTGTGATTTTTTCTTGATCACTATACTAGTAATATTTCATATATCTTTGAAACTCTATTTCACTAACCAAGACATATCCGAGTCCATGTACACTTGTACCAAGTATGTACCACAACATGTGCTTTGTTGTATATGTTTATGTATAGACTACAAAGCATATAATCGATCATGGGACCTGTGACTAACCAAATACATCTCAACTGACTTGAGATCCTCCAAATATAAAATAAGAATTATAAACTTCCATATTTATCTTCATATGTGTGGCCATGATTTATAGTCCATCATCCTAAAACTATTTAGGCTCTTTTATTGCACATTTTCCTTAACTAAGGAAAATATTTGTCTGGTGACTGCCACACCACTAATCATAAGAATCACACCAATATTCTTGAATACATTTCTCATCTTTCTTCTGAATATGAGCATCATGCAAGTCTCCTCTTAGCAGAAGATACATCAACCAATTTTATTGGTTCTTCGGGAGCTAGTGAAGCTAGCTACTCCCTCTCACCATCAAGATGTGAGAATCATAATCTAGGTCCTCCATCACAGAGAATTCATGCTCATAAATGTCTGAAGCTCTTCTTAACACATGAATGTAAATACAATAATTTAATTATCTTCAAGAGTCTTTACATCTCTCATAATAGTATTAGGGCTTCTATTCTGACTTCTTCCTAATACATAGGAACCTCTCGATCTGCTACCATAAGCTTCTTACTTCACAACATCCCTCTCTCTTTTAGGATCAACAATCAGAATTACTATTCATTCAATACATGTCATTTTTACTTATAGGTCATGGCATATAGTTTTTCGCTACAAGCCAAATTCAATCAAGTTATTAGCAACCTTGCATAATCCAGTCATTTCAATAAAATGACAAACAACACACACTAACATATAAAACATTTTATCCAATGTTTTAGTATAACCATATCTCATGAATTTTAATCACATGAATACTTTAATGTATTTGTAGTGGTTCATATAGTTATGTACACATTAAATCAATGTTTCGACATAACTCCATACATATTTTATGTAATGTTTTGTTGTTCTATATCAATCTTATATTTAGATCTAATGAAGATTTATGCAACCCCTTATTCTTCTTAATTTAAACATAACATGAGTTTTTCTATTTACAGAAATATTGTAACATATGATTTTAATTATGTTCATACCATAACATCATTCCTAATCCCAGGAATACAGATTGTAATGAAACAAAATCTGATTTTATAAAAGCATATGATAGTCAAATAATTGTGCAGCCCAACATTCATATCTCATGAATAATCATACATCCCTATATTCGTATCCTTATGAACAATCATGCGGCCCAACATTCATATCTCATTAATAAAAAAAATGCATGCTTTATATTCATATCTTATGAAACAATCATGCATGTTTTATATTCATATCTTATAAATTTTGTTATTTGCCAATAAAGGAAAGACAATCTACTTATATGCTCACAATTCCTAATCCTAGGAATATGAATCATTATATGAATCTAATGAAAACATTCAAAAGCATATAGATATAAATAGCATATAACAAAAAAATCAATTACTTATCTTTTATTGTTTTGTGTGCTCTCTTTTGATCTTTGCTTCCTTGCAGAGATTACTGGAGTCCCTCGGTCTTGATATCTTTGCAAATTTGAGTGCATGCAGGAGGTAGCGAGTCTTTGCATGGAGAAGCTAGATCCATGCAACTTGGAGTGAATGCTCTTTTTCAAGAAAAAACATCTTCCAACAATTATCCTCTTCTTCAGATGAGTTCTCAACTCTATGAGGCTCTCATTATACACAATATCCATTGAATAAGGATAATATACCAACCACAAATCCTTGGGTCTTTCAACCGATTTGTCAAGTTTTGGAAAGACGACCATAACATGAATTCTGAGGATTTCATCTTCAAATACCTAATCGTATCTCTCAAATAGTTGCAAATTTTTGAAATCCTCTCATGATTAAGCTAAATCAACTCATTTGGGAAGTGGATTTTCAACAGTTTTCTCTGATTCCTCATGGATTAATCAGAAATGCTCCATGAAATTTGTCTCTTGAAAAAGTGATGGGAATGGTTCATATTGAATTGCTCTTGAATTATCCTTGCATTGGATAAAGTCTCCTCACTCGTTGAGGTCACGTAGGAATATAGGTCATGCTCCTCAAGAATGCTTAATACCCTTGCCTTCCATTTGTTGAATTTGGAAGTACCTTCAAGTCGGTCTTCCGGTTGGACGGAGATCGATGGCATGTCTCAAAGCTTTTGCTCAAATCGTCAAGATCATGTAGGCTTTAGTTTGCATGGGAAAAACTAAGCTCCTTCACACCCTATGCTCTAATACCATGTTGATGTTTTGAGCAATAATGGAGATGCTTGAACTTTAAAACTTTTATCAATGATATGTCGAGGACCTGTAACAATTAACAATTCAATCACACACAATAATTCATCCACAACACAATATGTACCCTAGATAAAATCCTCATAGCAGAGAGGTTGAAAAACCCCAGCAATTCTTCAAAGTATAATAGATAGATTGCAAAGAATGACTTTTACAACATAAGCAGATTGCCCGATAAGAGAGAATATGGAGCAATAGAGAACAGAGATCCACTGTTACAACTATCATGAACTTTCCATATGCCTAGCATATTAATAACAATCCATAATGACTTCCATGCAAACCCTAGAGAATGGTTTCATGATAATTAGCCACACATGCTTTACAGTTTTGAATTGCCTTTTTGGGATTATCAATTCATGCATTGAATCTTCATCATGCACAACTAATGTGCCATACCTTCAATCATGGATATTAACTAATAGTTAACTGACATTGGAGTAAACTCAATCTCTAACTAAATATTGATCACTTAGTTAAAAGACTAACATAAGGGTCATAGTGCAATAACTCAAGTGTCACGTGCAACACACTTTCTTAACTGAAGTGTCGTTCTTTGATTAACTTAAGTGTCTTCTTTTAGTCTAACTAAAGTGTAAACACTAGTAAGTTAACTATTCCATCTTTATTTAATCACTTAGTTAATCATTATTAATTGAATATTGATGATTGATGAACACTAATCTCTTCTTTACTAAATTGAATGTTGATCATTAATAGTTCAACGAATGCTTTAACTAAAGCACTGATTGAGGAATTCATATTTAACTGAAGCTTTATAACTTCAGTTCACTTCGAATTCTCTTTCTATCATAATCTATTTATTGCTCATATATTTATCTTAATGCATGGTCTATGTTTAATCATCTATCATATCATATGATACTCCAAAAAAAAAGTCACACATACTCACGGGGGGTTCGCTAGCGAGGAAACATCATATCACGTCCATTCATATTAGGGGTTTGAATACCCCTAAAAACCTCAAAATATATATTTCCTCATATTAAGGGGTCAAGGGTTTTTTTTTAATTTGACATAGTAATATACATATTGGGGGTTATTTTATTTGGGCAGGCTGAGGAATAACATCCAAATTGTGGGATGGATTCATACCTCTAAATCATGGGCTCAATTCATACCTTTGGATCGTGGTTTGGATTCATATTAGTCGTAGTTTTTTCTAAGGAATAATATCCCAATCATGGGCTATATTCATACCTACAAACCATGGGATGGATTCATATCAGTCCTAATTGCTGCTAAAGAATAACCTCCAAATTCTTGGAAGTGTTTATACCACCAAATCATTGAATTTATAAACTCTTCTTCTTTTTGAAGAATAATTTTTTAGGTTGGTGTTTGGATGGTTATTGAGATTCAATCAAACCTTGCTCCACGACAACCAACAAAAGTGAGATCAATATTTCTTGGCTTACTAGAACCAAGAAAAATTACATCCATCTTTCTTGACTAATTATTTCTTTCAACCTTTTGTTTTCTCACATTGTCAATTAGGAATAGTTGTTAGATTGTGTTATATTTGGCACATTCATAATTGTAATTTGAATTCTTATATGCAAGGCATCCATTTTAATATTGTATTGGATCTGACATGAACATAGGTGAAAATATAAATCCTTATTTAGATACCCTATGTGTTATCATTACCATGAAATGGTATCATATAAGTTTTACCAATTGTGTATCTTTATAACTATTGAATGCTTGAAAATTAACAATGGAGATTTTTCCCTCTCTTGTAAAGATAAAAAAAAAAACTAGGTATAACCGAAGAAAATGTAACTAAATGTTGTTAATTACCTTGATTGCAAGAATAAATGTAGATGAAGTGGAGTCAAATCATTGCATCTTGTGAATGACCCAAATCTAAGCTATGCGCATGATCATATGGTGCTATTGGAAAGTGAGAGAAATTTTTCTATGTTCATTTGGGTTCAAACATCAATGTTGTTTGTTTTAATAAGAAGGTAGGGAAGTCCATCCATGAAAGGGTTTCAATTTTGCATTTTTATGGATTTTAATTTATTAAGCTTATAGAAAACATGAGCTCTCTATGGCTATAATTGTATTTACATGATATTAAATTGATAGATTGGTAGGTTGTGGTGTGAAACATCTGCAATTCTCATATTTTCTAAGCATTGCAATGACTATTGGACTACCAATCCTTTACTTTCTTTGTTACATTGATATATTGATTGGGTTACCGTTTACGCATTTTTCCTACCACATTACTATTTCGTTGGGTCTTCCACTATCCAACACTACAAATTGATCATTCACCCCTACAATCCTAGTGGGATCATTATTAACATTATACTATTATTTTATTTAGCATCATGTTTTCTTATATTAAGAAGCATTAGGGCTCTTGTTTGTTACAACTTGATAATACGATATAAAGGAGGTATTGAAAATGGGTTGATAAAAATGGATACCTGCAATATCTAGTGAAACTTGGGGTTTTCTTAATTGGAAAGGTATGTTGGGAGGGGGGTTCAACAATACAATTTTAGGAGGCATTTTCCAATATTTAGTGAAATTATGGATATTATTTAATATCCTACGAACGATCGTGCTATGTAACAAGTTCACTGAGTGAACCCCCGTGCACATACTAATGATCATATATATTACCCCTCACCATATAGTCATATGCTAAAGTAATTTACTCTAGAGGCGATCAGTCTCTAAAGGATACTTAATAGCTTTATTCATCTCGAATGACCGTGGTTAGTAATACATCACATAGTATAACCTCATGACTTGATACAACACAATTCATATGGTCTTGACACAACACAAGACCAGTCTTGATACAACACAAGACTCCAATCTTGATACAACACAAGGTTCTGACCTTGATACAACACAAGATCATAGTATAGGAATCTTTCATGAGTAGCACTTGATACGACACAAGGTCCTAGCTTGATACAACACAAGATTCCTAAACTTAATACAACATAAGTTTCGGACTTGATACAACACAAGTCTCTTAACTTAATACAGCATAAGTTTATAAACTTCATAAAACATAAGTTTTGGACTTGATACAACACAAGTATCTTAACTTAATACAACATAAGTTTTTGGCCTTAATACAACATAAGTTTTGGACTTGATACAACACAAGTATCATGGAGAATGACTCCTGAATTTGTGCATTTAACATCATATACCCACAAGTTATATTAGTTTTCTATCACATATATAATTGCAAGGAAAGCATGTATAACTCACAAGATTATTATTATTAACATTATGTTAAGTTACAAATCTAATCCCTACTAAAATATAAAATACACCTTCATTTAGAAGGAAGACTTCTCTTAAATCTCAAAATGAGATATACTTTTCTTTGTACTTTGTCAAGCTCAAGGTATAAGGTCTAGTCTACAACAATTCAATTTTGGTTCTCCTTGTTAGTCTTTTTTACCCTCCAAAAACAACATATTGATGTGTTATTGCACCTTCTTGGGGAAATTGATAGTATAACATAATATGATTCAACGCATTACTATTTATTGTCTTATTTCCTTGTTTTCTTCAAAATGTGCACAAACGTATTTACTATATTTGACAAGATGGGCATTGTTTCTATTTTTCTTTATTATAGTGTATATTCTCCCATTTAGTCAACTTGGTTCACATGTGTGCATGACCCCTTTCAAGTATTTAAAAGTAATCATAAAACAATCTTTTCCTTAGATCTTAAAATATATTCATTAAGTTTGCTAAACCTATATAATTTATTATTATAGTAGTTTGTCACTACGTGGCATCATACCAAGTCTTGCTTAGTCATGATGTGAGCCAATATATATAATCCAACCAATACCTCATAAATTTAAAGGTTGTGTCTATACTAGTGTTCAATCCCATTGTGCAACCTAGACGTGTCTTTGCATCGACTTGACTAGTAAATTGTAGATGATTGAACTAGATTCAACATAGTTTTCTGATTTGAATGTTGATATGAACCAAATTTTAGCACTAGAAACATAGGGTCGATCCAACTCTCCTTGCCAAGAATTCGGATGGAAGATAACAATAGCTTTACTAGCTTTAACAACCCATTGCAAGAATAAGGTAGTGAATGGTTGATTAATCCCTTTAGAAGCAACATTTGAACTTTTACAATATGTTTTGAGATCTCCTCAACAAAAATGTATATCCCAAGTTGCGCTTGAAACATTTACTAGCACATAGCATGTACACATGGCAGCAAAAACTAATGCAAGGACAAGAAAAATCATAGCATTCCCTTGTCGGATTTAAAGAACTTGATGAGTTATTTGGCATACTCCATACCCATACTTTGAAGCTTATAACTTCTATGATATGAAGAAGATCAAGATTACAACTCTGAACATTTCCTACACCACAAATTTTTTGGTTTGTGGCAAGTCTGCAACCAACAATTGAAAGAGCATAGTGAGCTAATCACTACATGGGACAATGCCATGAAAGCAATGCGTGAAAAATTACACACATTGATATATTGTGAAGACCAATACATTAGATGGTATAAACTACACCAATGGTCATGATTGAGAACTAGATAAATTACATAATTGAGTTTAATGCTCTTAGGGGCGATTTGGACATTAAATATAAAGAGTCCAACCTCATTCTCACATACGAAAGTGGATTGCATGAGTAGATTAATTCCAAACTCAAGATACTACAATCAAATACATGTATATGCATAGAGGTTGACACAAAAGATTGATCAAAAGAAAAGTCTAAGAACCACGACAATATTCCTCCTAGTGATTATTGTGACATCTAGAGGCAAGAAACAAAGAATAAGTAAAAAATGTGTAGTCAAATAACACTACACATTCTTAACAACATTCTAACTAGATAAAATGAGGTCATCAAGTTATTTACAATGGTACAAACAAAAAGAGAACATGTGTTTGGTGTAAAATTGCATGTGTTGCTAATCATATGTGAAAAATTTTGTATATGTTGTCTTAAGAATTTATTAAGATTATAGTTTTATCGAATGAATGCAAAGACATTATCAAATTATTAAAAGAATAATAAAAACCATGTGAAAATGTACAAGACTTGACCTGGTACAAGAATGTTGGAAGAAAAATAACAAGTGCAATTTTTCTAACAGATATAATGGAACAACAAAATATTGTTTTTACGGGAAAACCCAATGTAAGTAACGTAAGTGGTCCATAAATGGATCAATAGTAATGTAAAAAGGGAATGTATGATAGATGATAAATAGTTACATGGGTTTGGGCTTTATATAATCCCTCCATGCACATTTTCGTAAAAGGGCATGACTATTGACTTTAGATAGTCTTTAATTAATAATAAATTAATATTAATATTATTTTATTATTTTATTGTTACATTGCTTTCCCCTTAAGGGAAGCTTTGTCCTCAAAGCTTCATTGACAACAATGTCTGATTTTTGTTGAACTGTCATCTCTGGATCCTTTGCGACACTTGATGAAACAAGACGATACGAGTTACGAATTCCCCAGAATATCTGTTGCATCGTCTCTAATGTGGTCCATCCCAAATCTATTTTTATCGAAGCTATTTGATCACTTTGTGGAATAGGTCTTCTTGTTTGTTGTTTTGTATTTTGAATTGTTGTTCTTGCTCGTTTGACATCATCTCTCCTCTATGTGTGTTCATTTTGACCCTGTTGTTGATCAAAATAACATTTATAATTGGGGTGTCAATACGGAGTTGTTGTTGTTTGTTCTTTGGTTGTATTGACTTCTTTTTTATCTGTGATGATGACTGAATTTATTTCCTCAACTTAACTTTGTTTTTTGGATAGTCTAGATGCTTCTTTCTGGATTTGAGCTATTTTGTTCTCCATTAGATTGTTTTTACTCTAAATCTTTTCGAACCTTTCGTCTTGTGACTTTTTGTCCTCTTTTAACTTCTCGATTTGTTTCTCTAGTTCTTGATTAAGATTCTTTAGGCGTTGGTTTTCTTCTTGATTTTCTAGAACTCTTCCTTCGAGGTCTTCATTGGATTGGTCTTTCTTGTGACTATGTTTCAGTTTTTTAATCTTCGTAATTAATTCTTTGTTATAATTTCGTAGTCGAAAAAGTTATTCGGTATTGCTTGATAACACCTTGTTGGTTTTTGTAATTTCCAACTTATGTGTCTTCTTAATGTCGTCATGTTGTTGCTAGAGTTTTTCCTTCTATTGTTGATGTTGACATAAGTCGAATTCTTGATTTTCTCGCTTTATTTAGACATGCTCCAACTCATTATATCCGTCCATGATGAGTTTGTTTAAAATCTGTATTCGTTCTTCTAACTCTTCATATCATCCATCAGTTGATTCTTCGTCTGGAGTTTGCGATAAGGGGACTATCACTGAGAAATCTTATAGCATTATTTTCTTCTTCTCATGGAAGAAGGTGGTGCACTTATTTTTTGCATTGACGGAGAATGTTCCTAGTGTTTCTAACCAGTTATAACCCAACATTATGTTGATGAGATGTTCATCTATAGCCATGACGGTGAATTGAGTTGCAAAATGATAATCATCAATCTGTAATGGTACTTCTATTTGATCTTCATTTGACTCATTCTTTATTGATTCTTGAACTTGTATTTGATTTATGACATCAATGTAATAAAATTTTCCTTGTTTGATGGACAAATAGCGATGGCAATTGGACTTTCATCAAATATCCCATAAACTTTCAGCGTTGTCATCGATACTTTCGTCGGAACGTTGAGAAATCTTCTATGTTTTATTAAAATCTGTCTCTTTCATTTTCGCTCTGTCTTCTTTCCTGATTTTGATGTGTTCACTTTTCCCTTTGTATATAATAATTGCAATTGTTACAATTATTAAATATTATTTATTAATAATAATAATAATTCAAAACTTTTATAATAATAACATTTTTTTTTTAAGTTATATATGTTGTAACATATAATATAATAAATATTATTATTTAATAATAATATATCTTCCAAAATAGTTGCCTCTTTTTTTTTGAAATAGATTATTTAAGAACTTAAATAACTTTTCATATAAAACTTTAGTTTATTTATAAAAAAAAACTTTTTAAATTTCCTTCTTTATCTCCTTAGTAAATCCTTTGATTTGTCTTCTTCCCTTTTGATTTTTGGGAAACAAAACCATGTGTTGGTTTGACTTTTTCTTTTATTTTTTCTTTTCTTTTTATCTTTTTTACTTTCTTTTCATTTTTACTTTTCCTTTTTTCTTCTTTTCTTTTTCTTTTTCTTTTCTTTTCTTTTTTACTTTTTTCTTTCCTTTTTTTCTTTAAGGTTTTTCCTCCTTTTTTTTTTCTTCTCTTTTTTTTTAAATTAAGGATAAGGTAGTCAAAGACCTAATTTTTAGCAAACCCAAGAAATTTGAGACAATGTCTGAATTTAGCCAAAAGTCGAAGTAGAGATGCCCAAGAAGGGATTTGATACCACTAGAACAGTAAACTACTGTTTTTAAAAAAAATCCAATGTAAGTAACGTAAGTGGTCCATAAATAGATCAATCGTAATGTATAAATGGAATGTATGATAGATGATAAATAGATACATAGGTTTGGGCTTTATATAAGCTCGTAGTGCACATTTTCGTAAAAGTGCATGACTATTGACTTTAGATACTCTTTAATTAATAAAAAAAGTAATATTGATATTAATTTATTATTTTATTGTTACATAGAACTTAACACTAGCCCTTTTTGTTATAATGATGGTAGTCTCATATATATATATACAAAATGGTGCATGAGGCACAATAATAACTAGACAACCTACATTAAATCATATAACCTTTCATGGAGTGAAAAAACATGGCATGACATTGTTATAATAAAGTTAATGCATAGTGGGTGTGTGCTATATGTTATGCCACATTGTGTCATAAATATGTTGTCAAATGCATGTAGATTGTGTGCTCCAAACGTAATCAAGGTTGTTTATGTTATCTCGCATAAATATGTGGTGGTTGTCTCACATAACTCAATCTCCATTAAGTACACATGATGCACATAAGGTGTAGATGTGCAACTATCTATGTAAGAAATGATATAGATAAGTTACACAAAAAATCAGTATTGAATATGAGAATTCTCTCTAAGTATTTGCCCCTATTTTGGCCAAATATTGATTAGCCCCATTTGTCCAAAATAGTGGCCAATATACATTTAACCCCATTTTCCCCTCTTGGGGTCATATCATAATACCCTTATTTGAAAGGCTTTGTCCTCAAATATTTGTAGTTACAGGCATTACGAGAATTACAAGTAATAAATTTTTCATATGTTCTTGTGCTCTTGCTTCCATTAATGATGATCCATCTATCCAAATTCAATTCTTTCTAACCTTAGTCCTCAATAGTTGGGTGTTGCATAATTTCATTTCCTTTGATTACATGTGTTGTTGTAACTTCTTCAATTGGTTTAACTGTTTCCCTTTGATAGTATCAATTCTAATGATGGTTATGTGATGCCTTATTGCATCTTTTTCCTTGGAAATATCGATATCAATCCCCTATCTTTCTTGCAAACTTTCTTAGTAATAAGGGTGGCAATATGGTTCCACTTCTTATTGTTTCCCTTAATTATGCACACCCATATAATTAGTCTTTTTTATAAAAACAATGGCACATTGTATCCTCAGTTCTGGTCTTAAATACTTCTCTCTTTTGAGATAACTCCATCATATTTGATTTTAACATTCTCAATTTTGAAACTCAACTTCTTCAATTATCTTTTAATGAGCTTCTTATAGCTTATGTTATTTCTCCTTTTGAAGTTGAAAGTTTCTATTTCCCATAAATTTGTTTCTTCCTTCTTCAATTATTGCTTACATTTCTACATCCATACCATCAAACACCTAGGACTTCTTAAACAATTTTACTGATTTCTTCGGTAATGATATTTGATTATGCTTCTTGTAGGTGCCTTTTCACATTCTTAACATAATTAATATGTTCTTTATTATGATCACACTTACCTCTTGGATTCTTCATCTTTACTTTTCAATTCTTCCCTTGAGCCATTGTTTTTTTTTTGTTTTAATTTACAGACCTCATTTGTCAATTATTTCTCAATGGATATAATTTCCTTTATAATCCTTAAACATTCAATGGGAACAACTTCATCTTCATCTCTTCTAAACTAAGTTATTGCCATTAGTTCTTACTTGGGGTCTAACCACAACCATAAAATTCCTATCCTTACTATAGTTACAACATTTATCCCAATTAGTTATTGTCATTTTCTCAATACACTGCAATAATTATTTGGTCGAATAAGTATTCGCCAAATAATTTGGCCAAAGAGTTGTGTTACATATTTGGTCGGCCCTGTCACCATCGTTCATTCTTCTGTCGAACACAGTAACTGCCACTTTGTTACATTTAGATGGGACCCTTCTATGTCGTGTTTGGTGTTGCTAGGACCTTTCTCTTCCATTGTGGGCATCGTGTTACCCACACCCTACCGCCTCAGGCACCCTGCTACTACCTGTTAGAATTGTTGTGCCATTTAGATCATCAAGAAATGAGTCCAAATTATTGAAGCAATGAATAGGAATAAATTATACAAACTGAACAAATCGAATCTCACAAGAAACAGACAAGTATTGCTTAGAGAATTATAGTATTATCTTCATTACGTAATCCGGTGTTACAATAGTGTTACATTGGAAAGAATTTGAATCATTAGGGATTAATTCGAATATACCAACTCAATGTGACTGTATCTGACTGCATGGATAACTAAATATGTCTAAATCATTATCAGAGTCCAAATGGTTAACTCCAGATGTCTAATCCAGTTAAACAATCAGTTATAATCAGTCTAACCAGTCTAACTGCAAGTGGTAGGTGAGAAAATGCACCTCCCCACATGCAACCATGCATAACTAGCGCTAACTGAACTGAAAGTGAACTAACTGAATGTAATTGAGGAATAACTAAGCTTAAATAGTAACCAAATCCTAGAAACTGAAGGAGGTTGGTGCCGAGACTCCCAGTGGCTCCTAAAATGTAGGGATTGGCCTAGGAGGTGCCTAACCTGATGCATGCAAGTGCAGACAGTCTCCGTTAGCCTCTATCGGTGTTCCCCACACTCTAGTGACTGGTACATGTGGCCCCATTAGGCCAAGTGAACCCAAAGGTACTAGTGGACCCAATAATTAATAAAAGACTCCTAAGTTAGGCTAAAATAATCTAATAGACAGTTTGGTCAAGGGAGGATTATAAATCCTAACACCCCCCATGAATCCTAACTTGGAAAACTATGGTCCCTGGCAACAAGGCCAAAAGTCACCCATATACAATCTAAAAGATAAAAAAATGATACTTAATAAACCGAGGAAATAGGGGAAAAACTCATGGGAACCCCCCCCCCCTCAAAATAAGCAGAAAACAGGAAAATACAATCTATCTTTAGAAGAAAGAAGATTCCTCCTTAGAAAAATAACTTGTCAAAACAACTGCTACAAAATTGCATCTCTATGCAGCAGCATGGCCCTTTTGTGTAGCAGCATCCTAAAGTTGTGCATGTGAACCTCTTAATGTCTTTCTGAACTGATGAATCTGTGTCTTTCTTCTGAATGGTAAAGGTAGAGAATGATCAAGTTTCTTCTTTTGTGGGCCAATTAGCTGATCATTCGCTATCATCAAGTAGCACCGACCTGGAATTTTGTTGCACCACTATGTAGGAAGTGAATCTGTGAGAGAGAGTGCAACATGCTCCTTCTGATATTGGGACCTAGTTCTCCTTCTATCTTCTGGAATTCCATCACCATCCCCAGCTGCATCAATGAGATTTTGAGCCCATCTAGGATTAGGCCTTTGCTTTGGAATGGGTGTAGGATCTGGATCTGGAATCTCATGAGGTTCAGCCTCAATAATAGGATCATGTTTGTCTTGATCCTCTTCATCTGAATATGAAACATGTAATAAATCATCATCATCAAAAATGGGAGGAAGAGTGTTTATACCTTCTTATGCTTTGGATGGGGGTGCATAATACAATTGATCTTCTTTAAATTGAACACTCAGTGCAATGAAGCATTTCCTAGTTGCAACCTCCATCAACTTGTATGATTTTCCATCTTCTGCATATCCCAGCAGAATGCATTCGCTACTTTGGGCTTGGAAGGCCTTCCTCTTGTCAAGTGGTATTCTGGCCCAAGCTTTGGAACCAAAAACTCTCAAATGAAAGACATTGGGCTTATACCCATGCAGTGCTTCAAAAGGAGTGGCCCCAACCACTGATTTATGAGGCACTCTGTTCTGCAAATATGAAGCACAATTTACAGCTTCTACCCAAAGAGAAGGAGGGAGATTCTTACCATGGATAAGGCATGTTTCCATCTCCTTCAGTGATCCATTCTTCCTCTCAGCCACACCATTTTGTTGTGGTGTGTATGGAACTGAGGGTTCCATTCAAATGCCCTCTGATTCATAGAAATAATGAAAGACTCTTTTGATGTACTCTCCTCCTTTATCATATCTTATGGACTTGATTTTGTTACTGAAACTGTTCTCAACCATAGCTTTAAAAACTTTCAAAATCTCAAAAAAATCTGATTTATGTTTCATAAAGTAGATCCAACAGTACCTAGAACAATATTCAATAAAGGTGAGGAAATACCTGCAATCTATAATTAAGTTTGTGGGAATACATGCATGTGAATCGTCGCAGTTTCAATGCCGAAGCGGCGATGCCGATATCGACGTCAAAAAGGTTGTTGGAAGTTATCATTCAACTGTGTTGACTTCCGAGGTCCAATGTGCCGACGTCAGGGAGAATACGCCGAGAGGTATGATTACATTCCAGTTACACGATGTTGATTTTCGACTTATGAAGTCAGAAGCATCGAAGTCAGCATGTCAAGGGTTATTCCAGTGGGGACATGTTTAGCGATCTCTCCTTCCGACTCCTGTTGTCTGCGATAGGAACATTGGAGTCAGTAAAGGGGTTCCAATATTTTCCACAAGTGTTCCAATTTCTTACTCCCGATGTCGAAAAAGTGAAAATAACTGTAAAAAATTGGGAATACCAATCGAAACTGTTTATAAATCTAATTAACTAACTGATTAGCTAAGTTTAATATGTTGATTAGTTCAGCACATGTAATTTAAGAGTTATAAAGATGAAATCGATTGTTGAGCGAAATTTGGAAGCACATATTTGCATGATGTCCCCTCCCGATAGTCAAATGGGCAAGGGAGACATGATAGCAATGACGTCGCGTCCTTTCACATCTTCTCTCTTGCGTTATAATCTTAGTACGACTTTTTCATACAGATTTTGATCCAAAGAAAAGCTTTTCCTTAAGAAGATTTCACGAACAAATTGTTATGGCAAATTCATTGGAGGAAGAATTACTTACTTGAATTGTTTAAACTTTTCTTAATAATCTATTCAAAACCTCTTTATTCTATTTTTTTTTGCAGTTATTGTACAAAAATTTTCACACAAAACTCCCTCCCTTTCGTTATTTCATTTAAGAGTGTATTTTTAATTGAATCCAAAAAACAAGTTTTGGATACCTTTTCTTTAGTTGTTTCATATAAGAGTGTGTTTTTAGCCTCTTGGGCTATTTAGAATGTTTAGTGTTTACAATTATGTTTTTGGTACTTTCAAGATTATGTTTAGCAATTATGATTGTAATAGTATACAATCTTTACTAATATAATCAATAATTCTTAAATTTCTAAAATTTGATATAATTTACAATTAGTTTGACAGGTAGAAGAATTCTGAAATTCCAAGCCTGTTTTGCAGGGACCACAGTCATGAAAAACACAAAATTTTCATCCAATTTTTGTTCGACAGGTAGAAGCATTCTGAAATTCCTGGCTTGTTTGGCAGAGAATAATAATGCAGTACAAACATCACCCTCTAGCTACATTACTCGTATCATTAAAAGTGTCGACATCCTCCATTCTTAAATTCACCGTCCTAACTTTTGGCATATAAAATGTTAACAGTGTTATGTAAGTTATTAGTTTCCAGTCCACAAAATGACGCCATTAAACAACTTCACGTGACCACTGACAGCGATAATTATCCAATTTGTACAACCCCTCTGAAAAAAATTCTCCATAAAAATCACAACTTGCTCACGACGAATAGGAAAACTTTGACACGGATTCAGAATCGATTCAATGCACATGGCAGCCTCGTGACCTCTCGATATACTAACGACAAAGCATCCAGATAAATATAATGCAAAATCATGTATCGACAAAGCGACTAAAACGACGAATAAATTATGGGTGAACCTCGGGCGGTGGGGAAGACATTGCTCACCATTCGATCTACAGCCGCCCTGCCTGTCTACATCTTTCCAGCTTCAAAACCGCCCTGCGTGTCTACATATTTCCAGCTTCCGGGAATGGAGGTTGTGGGGGGGATATTGCTCACCATTCAATCTCAAACCGCCATTCGTCTCTACATCTTTTCAGCTTCAAAACCGCCCTGCGTGTCTAAATCCTTCCAGCTTCAGGGAATGGAATATATTATGTCAGATCGCACCCAAAAGGCAGACGTATGGTCGTGTGTCCCATCGTACAGCATCCCAGCATCCAACTTGCATCAATCCCATAAAACCACTTGCGTATCAGTTGAAAATTTTCATCTAAGAAGATTGAAATTTGAGGCCAGAAGTGTCCAAGGATCCATCCTTGTGCTTGAACCAACTTTGACAATCAAACCAATATGGGCCATGTACAGTTTTTGATGAGGTGAGGTGGGAGCTGCAGATTATTTTAGTGATCCGAATTGGGATATACGATGAACTTTGACCATTTGAGATTTTGATCGTATTTCTGCCAAATTTTCATCCAACAAAAGCCAATACAGACGAATATAACTCGTACAAATTTGTTTAGAAGAGGGAATGGACTAAATTCCTCTTTAGTGTATGGCCAACTGGAAAAAACGTTATTGGACCATTTGATTCGATATCAATCACTCTTTGTCGGCAGGGGTGTGACAAATTGGTTAAGTGAAATAATATGACACATTATAAAAATTATAAAGTTAAAATCTTGATTAACAAATGCATTATGATTGTGTGTCATATGCTGTATTATAAAAAAGTTACACCTTAAAACCTGGATTAACCTCTGTACTGTGTTTGTAGACCAGATGGTGTAACCAATATGCACCTCGCAGTACAGTGTTTAATGCAATTGGATGGTACAATGATCAGACTCTCCATGATAGCGTATAGCATATTAGATGGTGTAATGGGCATGATGGCCGCATCTGGCTCTGCCCAACCGTCTGGTCTGTCGTCATCAATACATTGGAATGCCCCGCAACAGATGCATTAAACACTCAGCTACAAAGTGCATATTGGTTGCCCTAAAAATATAAGGATAGCAAAAAAGATCAACCCCACTCAACCCGCTCAAATAACATTCCCAAAAAAATGGAGTAAGCTATCTACCCGACCATTTGCACCGGGGCCCACCTGACTCCGTTACCTTTCCGTGAGACCAAGAACAACCAATTCCAACACATACTTTCACACCAACTGCGCTCGAATTCATCCATCCATAAATTTAGCCATGGAAATTCTTGTTTTTTAAATTCAAATTTAAAATTGTAAGTTTTGATTGGAATTTTTATGAAAATTGCAAATGTATGTTTAGAACTGTATAATTTTAGTCAACTCCAAAAAAATAACTGGAAAGATCTAAAACTCGGAACGTTTTACCAACTTCCTTTGTAACAATTAATCAACTCCTTTGTTTGTTTTATGGAACCCGATCCAGGTTTAAAACTTGGATTCTTTGTACTTCATGATCACGAAAGTTAAAGTTTTAAACTAGCATACACAGAACATTGGCGTTATCAAATCCATAACAATTGAATTTCAAATTACAAGTTTTTAGAACACAATTTCAGATTAGATTTAGATCGGTTCAGTCTGTAGATTCAATTTGATTTGGTAAATTGGTATTTCATTATTGCATTATACCGGAGTGTAATAATAGTTTGTTGTAAAATTGATCTGCAATGAAAATGTAAGAAAAGAAGCAGAATCTTTTGTTCTTGGTCTCACTGTTACAGAAAGATAACGGAGTAAGCTATCACCCGACGACGTTAGGTGGGCCCCGATGCAAATGGTCCAGTAGATCGCTTACTCCCAAAAATAAAGACATCAATAAGTCATACCCCATACCCCACTCCTTTGGCCTTCGTTTCCCTGATCCAACATCAATGAATCATTATCCCCCACTCCTTTGTCCTTCGTTTCCCTGATCCAACATCAATGAATCATTATCCATAGACCATTCCTTGGTCTTTCGTTTCCCTGTCAATTTGCGTGTCATATCCAACCGCAATTCATTCTCATCCATATCCAATTGTCGCTAGATAAATCTCGCTCTAAAGATAAGCCTCCCCACCGGTCCGGAGGATTCAAGGCCTCCACAAGCTTTCTGTGCATATATACATTGTGAGTCTTGAGTTTATTTGATATCAATGTTTATAGCATCTCCCTAGTCTCAACTGTATTTTAGATCTGCTCTAAGATAACTGGTGTTTATAGCAATTCCTCTAGGAATACAAGATGTTGGCGATATTTAACAGCACCGTGGCCTATGGACCAGAGGAGCTCAGATCTCCTACAGGCGAGATCAGTCCGAGCCCTGATCTTAAGAGGAATTCTTCGGCTCTGCTGAGCTCTTACCTGGATGCCTTCCCGCAGTCAGTTTCTGTAAAGATGGACGAAATGGCCACCATGGCATTCACACACAGTAACCAATCGTTGTTCCGACCAAGGTAATTGCATATTTGTGTTTGCTTCAAATTATGCTCTGGTTTTTCTATTATTGTATTAATATTTGTGATTGCTTCAAATCATGCTCTGGTTTTTTTGTATTATAGTATTAATAAATATAGTGATCTGGTTTTTTTTGTATTATAGTATTAATTAATATAGTGATTTAACTTGTAGCGAGTGAACATCGCCAGGCCACAAGTTAATTAAAGTTAATTGTTACTTTTTTTAATAAATTAAGTGTTTGTTATTTATTTTTGATGGGTAATTGTAAGTCTCTATTACTTGTTATTATGAGTTACTTGTTCTTTATGAGTAATTGGAAGTGTCTATTGACTTGTTCTTCATGTATAATTATAATCACCAATTGTCTATACCTCCATTAGGGCTTTCTACAATCCAAGAAAAATATACTTGTTATAACCTCAAATTTTAAAATATAAACACCTATACAAAATATTGTGATAATTTTCATAAATTTGAAAGTGGTTAGCGAGTTTCAGACCTATATGTTAGAAAGTGGTTAGCCAGTTTCAGAATAATATGATTACCTGAAACTTAAATCAATTGTACGTTCTGAACATTGACAATAAACAGTAGCAAGCCATGAAATTCTCATTTTGTTTAGAGATCTGAATACCTGACACTAAATATAAAAATGAGCAAATCGATGACTAATGGTCCATGTTCAAAGCAGGCAGCAGTAGATAGTAAAGTACTAAACAGTATAAGTATGTTGTTGTTATTGAGTTATTATAATATGATTACCTAAAACTTAACTCAATTGTACGTTCTGAACATTGACAATAAACAGTAGCACATTAACAATAAACAGTAGCAGGCCATGAAATTCTCATTTTTTTTAAAGATCTGAATACCTGAACTATATATAAAAATGAGCAAATCGATGACCAACGGTCCATGTTCAAAGCAGGCAGCAGTAGATAGTAATGTACTAAACAGTATAAGAAATCGATTACTAATAATTCCCTATTATTCAAAGCAACCAACCAACAGAAACTAATAAGAAAACATCTTAAATACTTTACAGTAATGATTACGATTCAAGTTTATATTATTCTGTAGATATCTGTAAGACAGTAATGAATCAGATATGACAATTTATATATTCTCTATAGATTCTCTCAACACACTCATGAATCAAGTGATGGACATTAAACTAGAAATGTTAAAGATCAGGATGGATTCTCTGACACCAAAGTATAGCAGTTATGGATTTATATTATTTGAATTTAACATAGTCATGAGTTGATATAATGATTCATGTGGCAGGTCGTTTGCTGTGAAGGACGATTGCTTCTGCCTGTTCGAAGGCACCCTGGATAATCTGCCGAGTTTAAGGCAGCAATACGGACTTTCAAAGTGTGTAAACGAGGTTTTGTTGGTCATAGAAGCCTACAAGACGTTCAGAGATCGCGCACCTTATCCTGCGAGTAAGATGGTTGGACACTTGGAGGGGCAATTTGCTTTTGTGATATTTGACAGAAGCACCAAAACAGTATTCATGGCTGCTGTAAGTAGTACATGACACCTTAAGATATTTTGGTTATAACCTTGGATTTCTTGTAAGAATTCGCTTTGTCTGTTTGGATTATAAAGCAATCTTAAATGGTAGGATATCTGTTAAATCCATTCATCGTCTTCTTAATCTCTTAAGAAAAACAAACCAAGTTTTGAAGGACAGATTTTCTCTCACACATAAAATGAGTTAAAGATACTTGAGTGTCTGAATTCAGGCGATTGTGTTCCTACTTTTTCTCGCTTGTTATTTTGGCTCATGTTTATCATTTTTTTCCAAACCTCTTTTTCATGTGTTTGGTCGACCAAAATCACTTGCAGATTTCATTCAACTTGGACCATATCAACATTATATGGCTAAATTTTAAGTATTTTCTCTCAATTATCTTGCGAGGTTTGAACTGGAATCCCCATGTAAAACGAAACTCATAAAAACCAACAAAACAAAGCTCAACAAAACCAACAATGCTAACAGGATTTGACAGTTAAACCAATTAAAGATCCTATTTATATAAACTATATTCAAATATTTTCTTTTATTTTATATATTTAATCTTTAAACTGAATTTGTTTATAAAATATACTTTATCTTTATATTTTTCTTCTATCATTAACTTATCCTATAATGTTGAGTAATCACTTATACACATCAGTTAAACACCTAAATTTTTATCTTTATATTTTTCTTTTATCGTAAACTTATCATATAATGTTGAGTAATCACTTATACACATCAGTTAAACACCTAAATTTTGCATCTTTATCAAATCTCAACCTGTATTAATAAATTTAAGAGAAATAGACCCCTCCTTTCCTTTCCATATTTAATCTCTGTTTTAGTAAATGAAAATTTAATTTATTGTCAAACAAATATGTAGAGCCTATCCCAGCTACTAAACCACAAATTTGACAAATTACATTAAAATAAAAACAAAAAGTACAAACAAATTTGAAGCTTTTTTTTCTCTATTTTTGCTTTGCCACGACAATGAAAGATTCTACACTCTCTGGTACTTACAGTTTACTCATCATTTTCTCAACAAAGCTCTGAACCCAATTATTTTAAAAATAATAATAATGGTTCACTTTTCTTTGGCCATCCTCAAGACAGGAGCCTTGCTTTGCACATCCTCACATGGACCCAACCTCTTCCCCATGTGGTGATGCTCAGCTCCTTTTTCCCAAATGGATTTTCAATCTCTATTAAAAGCAATGTTCCTCGCTAACCTCGTCGCTAAGGTTTGGACGCTTTTTCTGCTTAAATTTTTATGCAAGGTTATTTACTAGCCTAATACTTTGGACGAGACTTTTGAAACCACCTTCTCATAGTCTATTTTTTCCCTTCAGACATTGTCCGCTACCTGGATTTAAATATCTTCCAGTAAAACCATTTACAAGGTACTGAAATCCCATCTCTGCAAGGAAGAAGACTAGACTAATTGTTTATGGCTTAGAGTAATTGTTTATTTGATCTGGCAGGATTCAAATGCGAAAGTTCCACTCTACTGGGGCATCACAGCTGATGGCTGCCTTGCGTTCTCAGATGATGCAAAACTGTTAAAATCAGCTTGCGGAAAGTCGTTGGCATCGTTCCCTCAGGGTAACTAACTATCTATATGTACATACCGATGAAGAAAAACAATTGGGCTAATCTAACACACAGGGTTGCAAAAATTCCCTATATCTCATTTTTTTCCTTGAATTTTCTAGGGAAAAATCCCATATTTCTCCACTATTTTTCCCCCTTTTGTTTCCCAATTTTCCCATGTCACTCAGATCAGATCAGTTACCATCTAAGTAAAAATTAAATTGTAGATATTTGAAACTGTTTATTCATGGGAAAAATTTAATTTTGAAAAGGACTGGATCAAACAGATCTTAACTTTTTCATTAACTAGGAGCATCTGAATGAAAAGCGCAGTAACTGGTGGCCAATTTCTAAATAACTTGTGTGGTGGCAGGTTGCTTTTACTCTAGTGCTCTAGGGCTGCGGAGCTATGAATACCCCAAGAACAAAGTGAAGGGTATTCCAAACATGGATGATAGTGAAATGTGTGGCACAGCCTTTAAGGTTGACATAAGCTGCCCGTATTCATTTTAATCTCTCCTTAAATTGTTTAGAAGTCAATCTGCTTTGTCAGTTAAATGTTTTTTATGTTCTGATATTGGATTTTACAGGTTGATGAAAACTTCTCTGCTTCGATGGTATGAAACTGTACTGGTGGAGAAGTACCATGATGGTTGAAGCCCAAGAAAATGGTTCAAAAAACTGCGTGGGGATTGAAGATTGTATATAATAGGGTGTTTTTGCAATTAGATTGTATATAATAGGGTTTTTTTGCAATTCTGTTTTAGAAGATTAGCGAAATTTGTATTACTTTGGCCATAGCATATGCAGAGAGGACTTAGAGGTGAAGCTTGCGACCGATTATATAGAATGGTAGGCTGGAAGAACTAAGAGGTGAAGCATGCAACCAATTATTTTTAATGGTTTGTTTGGATCAAGTTCAGTGATGTATATGCTATTGGCATAACTATAGCTGGCCATTATGGCCTTTTGCATTGACTCTTAAATGCCCAACTTTTGAGTTGTAATATAAAATCACTTCAGGATGTTGAAGCAGGTTATTGAAGATATTCATTTACAATATTTGTTTGCAGTATACACAGTTTTCACTAAAAGTCAGTTCTCTACTTTTTTTGTCTCTTCATAGAACTTAATTTGTTTACCGTTCTCTAATTTTATCTCTTATTTCTACCATTCAGGAATTAAATTTGCTTGCAGTATACATAATTTACACACTCAATCTAAAAGGACTTCTCTACCTTTGTGCTTTATTTCTAGAATTTTATAAAATCAATAGATGGTGAATTCTTCTGGGTGGGATTTTACTTTAAAGGATAATAATAAGTCAGCTTTCTACTTTTTCTCCTTTATTTTAATTCTCTACATGTATGGAATTAACTGATGCTGAAAATATTTTTAGAATAAGAATAAAGCCATGGAATGTCGATGAGCTGTTCCAATGTCATTGTTTGGGCAGTTAATTTATATCTTGAATGTTATCTTGAGAATTGCAAAAATATAAAATAGAGATATCGTAGTTGGTTTATATCTTGAATGCTATGTTGAGAGTTATAAAAAGAAGTATCTATAAATATAAAATAAACAGAGATATTTGTAACATAATATGAATTTGTAATTAAATGGAACATAATTAAATAAACATGATATACATTTAATTTCATAAATAATTTTTATTTAAATTGAACATAATTAAATAAGTATAATATACATTTAATTTCATAAATATTTAATTTATATAGATACTAATATTATTAAAATTTAAAAGAGTAGCTAGGTGGTAATGTCCACAACAAAAGCTATTGAAAGAAATACCTAGAAGAAAAGCATCTAATTTACTTTGCTTTACATTTAAGGACTAATAGTTTTACTCTCAACCATCTGCTTCCAACTTTGCTATGCCTCTTACTAAATCCTTGTCAAATGTTGATTCTCAACCATAATATGTGGAAATAAATGCAACACAGATAACAAAATGAAACATGCCTATGATATATATATATGTTTCAGTAATTTTGATTAATATTCAATAAATAAAACTTGTTTATCTTAACAATCTATTGTTTAAATTGCAAATCTTGTTTATTTTATTTAAATCAAAAATCTTAAATCATGCTAAGATTATAGTTATAAAATATCCATTTGGAAGATAGTATTGCCAGCTATCTTATTTGGATAAAATCCCATCTTTAAATGTAAATGAGGCCTTTTAATTTAAATGCATTTTAATTTAGGATAATAAGTTCACACTCATCAACTTAATTAATTAACCCAAAGAGAATTTGCATAATATATGCATATCAAATTGATTAAGTACTGGAGTACACTAGGGCAATATTGTTTCCAAAATTTAATTTATTGTGATACTCTAAATCAACAAATAAAATGTTTTATATTATTTTAAAAACAACCCAAATCTAGCTTATACACATCATCCCATTCAAAAATAATATTCCAGTGGGAAAACATGTGCATATGAAACTAAAATAGTTTTCAAGCTCGTACGAACAAGTATACACTGCTATTACCAGCATTCACCATGCATGGTGATTACTTATTAATATCTTCGTACTCTTCGTCACGTGGACTAACCGATACTAGACCGCGTATCGAAACTGGTGAATGAGAATAATGCTTGCTAAACCAAGAGAACAATGGCAACAAAGAGGATGACCCCCTCTTTCCCTCCGAGAAACTCTAGAGACTCCTCTACAACCCTTGCTAAATCGATGAAACCTTGATTTGTACCCGCTATTAAAACAGCAGTACAATTAAATGGGCTGGCAGCGTCCAAATTTGATCCCTTCCAAAGGGTTCTAGCCCTTCCTAGAAGTGTAAAGTTAAAATTGCTCTTAAAAGAAATTCAAAATCTGAATTTTATCCTTCCAATTGAGAAGGACATAATTTATATCAACATTTCAAAAGAAGGGCAACATTTAAAATTACTCATCCGTATAAATTTTTCAAGATGTTGAAATTCCAATGCTATAAATTTTGATTTGTCATTTACAATATTGGAAATATCATAAATTATAATCACTCACCCACTCACGGCTTAGCTGTGTAAGATGACGAGTGATTACCAATGACTACTAGGCGCTGGCCACCAGGTTGTGGCTCTGACTCCCGAGTCAATTGGGGTTGCAATCTAAGGTGTGAAATGCAACATCGACTGCGGCTGTAATAATTGAGAACAACTACTGGTCTAATACTAGGCCCAAAACGAGCCCCCTATACTTTGTTCCTATTACCTATTTGAACCTGGCTACCAATGTCCACTTGTTTTTCGTCAAAGAGTCCTCCTCTACAAGACTTCGTTCCTTGCATTAATATCACAGACTGATGACAACCATAAACAAAACTCAATGTCATGCAACTACAAATAATGGAATGCAACTAGGATAACAAACTGTGCAGAGGTAGATTTATGCATTGATATAGAGAGAGATGTCACTAGGCACACGAAATTACACTTAGCTGTGTAACATGACAAGTGATTACTAATGACTTCGAGGAGCTGGCCACCAGGATGTGACTCTGGCTCCCAAGTCAATTGGGATTGCAATCTAAGGTGTGAAATACATCATTGACTACGGATGTAATAATAGAGAACAACTACTAGTCTAATACTAGACCCGAAACGAGCCCAATACTTTGTTCCTATTACCTATTTGAACCTGGCTACCAATGTCCACTTGTTTTTTGTCAAAGAGTCCTCCTCTACAAGACTTCATTCCTTGCATTAATATCACAGACTCATGACAAACAACCATAAACAAAACTCAATGTCATGCAACTACAAATAATGGAATGCAACTAGGATAACAAACTGTGCAGAGGTAGATTTATGCATTGATATAGAGAGAGATGTCACTAGGCACACGAAATGGAGAAACAATGAGTTAGAAAAAACATTTGGATCAAAGCACTGCAATGGTTATTGTCTCAAGAACAGTCTTCAATTTGATGGGTGGCATTATCACGATGTAATCTTCCTCCATCCGTCCAAACATTGTGGTTTCTCACAACATTTGTCCTTGGCGCTCGCCACCAAAATACATATAAAAATTACTTGTCTTTACATCCTTTTCTCTTCAAATCCTCATCTCATAGTCATGACTAAGGATTATTATGCATGCACACCTTCACCTTATAATATCAATTGGGTCAAGGTGCAGAGACAACTATAAAATATCAAATGTGTCGAGACGTGGAGAGTAAGAGACAACTATAAGTCTTATATTAAATTTACAATACAAGTCTTTAATTGACACTGTCAACTATGATTTGACACCAGATTTGACAGATTGGATTGTTGTAATCTTCTTATCACTCCTTACCAATGTGATTGCAAGGCATTATTTGAAGGTGAAGTTCATAATTTTACGTCTTCTTCCTCATTCTCATGCCTTTTGGTAACACAATGAAGAGGGTAGTGGCCTGCATTAGCATGGAAAATGGTTTTGAGATAGAGATAGATACATTAATTGTTTTCATTAAATAACTTAAATTTCCTACCTGTGACTGTTTGTTTGCCGAATCGTGGGTTGGTACAAAGCACAACAAATTTTAGATCCCTGAGCTCTTAATTACTCACACCTAGAGACTTAAGCTTCATTCCATTGCCCCTCCATCCCATACATGTATGTTGTCGCGACAAGTGAACAACAAAATTTGATACCCCGACCCTGGTGATGCTAGCGTTGCTAACTTGCTTGGTATGTAGGATTTTTTTCTTAATGTTTTCTGAACCGTGTATTATTTTTTCTTAGGCGCCTAATGCCTATCATTCTTACATCTCTCAGGACTGAATTGCTACCCCTTTTCTGGTTTGAATTAAGTTTTTGGTTGGTTTTATATGTAAGTTTTGGTTGTAGGTTTATTATAACCTAATTCTCTCATGGTTCAATTTTTTAAGACTATATCTAGTTACAACGTCCTGCGCTATGCATAAGATCATGTTGATGCCCTAATATGGTTATTGCATAGTCTAAGTAGTTTTCATGTATAATCAAGTGTGCTCCAGCTTGAAAAAATACAACAAAATAGTTGTTATGTTACAAAACTATAAACTTAATGTTACATATATGTCAAATTAATCTTTTCAAATTAGGTTATGTCAAATTAATGTGTTCAAATTAGGTTTTAATGAAAAGATATCAATTTTACATGTTGATATTAAGAGGTGTTCAATTGTATAAAATTCTAAAAATTTGGGAGGGCAATATTTGTTTTTGCATTTTTGGGGAGAAGGGTTTAGATAGTTTATACTCGTCAACTGAAGTACAGTTTTTTTTTTTTTTTACCATGGGAATAGCAACCTCCCAAGGGTATATCCAACAGCCTGCAAGCCAAATATACCAGAAAGTTGTGACTTAGCAAGGGCCGAGACGTCCCGGTGGGGTCGCCTGAAGTACAGTTATTTGTATTTGTTGATGTATATGTAACTTCGGAATGTATTCTTCTATGTATCTTATATATTGTAACCCGATGTTTATTCCGGGATGTCTCTATTATGTATTTGAGTCATGTGGTCATGCCCCGATGTTCCGATCGGGAGGATTAATAATGTAATCAATTCATATCAAGTCATTAGGTAAGTCCCCACAGTTTCGGGGCACTTGAGTTATTATACACTAATTAAGGTGTAGGCTCGAGGAGTAATTATTAGGTTGAGCCTACGTGTGAAAAGGCAATTCAAGTGAACGGATGAATATAAATAGAGAGTGAGAGTCTCTCTATTTATCACTCGTGAAATACATCACTTGCTCTCCCAAGTGTGGCGTGCTACTGGAGAAGGAAATTTTGGGACTAGACAGAAGACAGAAGACTACTGCTGTTTTGGGAGATCTCTTACTGTTTTTGTGTTGATTCTATCTTAGAGGAAGTTGCGGAGTTTTCTCCTTTATGGTTTCCCCGAGGAAAACTCTTTGCGTCTCTTGTCTCTTGTGATGTACTTGTGTTTTATTGTTATGCTTGTTATTCTCTCAGTGAAAAGATCCTAAGATCATAATGCTAGCTTAAATGTGATGAAAAACTAACATGGTATCAGAGCTAACCTGAGAAGAAGACATTGTGCAGCTACAGGAAGTAGGGCTTCCTATTTTGTGGATCTTCCTCCACAGATTTTCAGCAAAAGTATGCTAAGATGACTCCCCATTGAAAGGCGCATCTTTCTGTCGAAGCGGAATTTGATTCCGAGCATTTTCAGTCTTCGATGCAGAAATTAGGGCATTCTACAGAAGATGAATTTTTGAGTGAGACCAGCATAGGGCTATTCTCCTCATCAAAACCGAAGTTTAGAGACCTGGATCAAGAAATTTGGTTGGGTAAAACTCCAAGAAAGTCAAACCCTAGTTTGACCCTAAGCTAGGAGAAACCCTAAATACTAAAACTGCTAAGTTTTGGTACAATCGCTATATTCCGAGATTGGCGAAGTATCAGAAGCTGAAAATTGCAGGGGCCAAATATAAAATCCTGATGAAGCCTGTGTCCAAAAATCAGACTCAGATTCGCTGTGCTCCAGGAGATATGATCTCTCCAAGTTAGGATTCCAGTGTCTTCCAGAATTCATCCCTGAACAGGACATCTGGGGAGATCTGCAATATCTTGAGCTACAGAGGTCCAAATGGAATTCCTGAAGATGTTCCAGAAAGGGCACGGACTGTACTTTCGGTGGTCCGAATATCAGACTCAGAAGATGAACCAGTGACACGTGGCATGCCATACAACTTCGCTGTTCTGAACAGTCCTGTAACTGGTCACCTTGGGAAAACGATCATAAATCCCAAATGGTGAAACCAATTCTGATGAAACCTGCGGTGTTGGATCAGGGACATGCGAGGTTACCTCAGTGCGAAATTTCAGACACAGAGGATCAGTAATTTCGGAGATATCACAGAAACAGTAACAGAGATTTCTGCAGAAGAAATCAGTAAATTAGGGCTTCCTGTTTCAGGAGCTTCCCTCCACTGTTTTCAGAAAAGGAGTACATTGGACAGCTCCATTTGAAGAGATCTATCTGTTTGTCTAATCATATCTGAAAGTTTCCAAGTTTTGAAAATTAGGGTTTCTACGACAAACCCTAGATCAGCGAACTCCGGGACAAGGACGGACACCTCAAATCGGTAAGATCTAATCTTTTGTATTTACATTTGAAGTTCTCATTTCAATATGATCTATCACAATAGCTTGATGATAAGCTTGGTGAAGTTGACAACTTCCAAGCATAGAAGTATTTGACATCTCTGAAGAAACTGGATTGGACACCTACATGAGTATAGAGGTTCCAATTTCAGAGAGAGACGAGGCCAAAGAAGACATCATGCTCATGCTGCAGAGGATGATGAACCATCCAGAAAGAGATCCATATATGAAAGTGAAGATTCTTCAAGCGAGGATGAATATGTTCTGATATCAGCTCTCACAGGTAACATTACTCATGCAAATGATGATTGGCTTATAGACAGTGGGGCTTCCAAACATATGACGGGATTCAAGGAATCATTTGTAAGACTGTCAGACATGAATCACCTCACAAGGTGAAACTAGGAGATGACTACCAATATCCAATAAAAGGTAGTGGGGAATCTTCATACAAGCTAGACTCTGGTAAGTCTCTAACAATGAAAGAAGTATTGTTTGTTCCAGGACTTGAGAAGAATCTTCTATCCATTTCAGCCTTGGATGCAAAAGAAATGTGGGTTGCATTCATCGATGGTCAAGTCATCATGTGGCCAAAAGGAAAGAAAATTGATGATGCGGTAGTGATTGGAGAACAAGAAGGAGGCTTGTACAAATTGAAGGGTCATCCAGGACAAGCCTTGATCCATGATACGGTAGAGCCAAATGAGATTTGGCATAGAAGGCTTGCACATGTGCACTACAAAGCACAACCTATTGCATTCCAAACAAAGCATGATGGAGTTTGCAAAGGATGTGCGAAAGGGAAGAATACAAAGAAGACATTTCCTAGCAGCAAAAGCAAAGCCAAAGGCATTCTAGAAATCATCCACTCCGATGTATGCGGTCCAATGTCATCAAACTCACTACGCGGGTATGTATACTATGTTTCTTTTATTGATGATTTTTCTAGAAAGACATGGATTTACTTTATGAAAAACAAAGATGAAGTGTTCAGCAAGTTCAAGGAATTCAAAGCCTTGATCAAGAACCATACTGAAAAGAAGATCAAGAACATTTGATCAGATAATGGTGGAGAATTCACTTCGAATGAATTCAAAGAGCTATGCAAAGAAGCAAGGATTAAGAGGGAGTTGTCAACTCCTTATAATCCACAACAGAATGGGGTTGCAGAACGGAAGAACAGAATTTCAAGCTATTTGAAGGAAAGAACAAAAATCAAAGTATGACCTAAAGAATCCAGTTGAAGAATGTGAAGATCTAGAATGCAGAGACCATGCACTCATAAGAGTCTCTCAAATCAAGAACAACTTGAAGCGGTAAAAGAAAAAGTGAAGAATGCAGAAGTGATGATGGCCACCTTGAATGGCCTCCCAGGATAGTGGAATTCATTCAAGGAATGTGTTCCAGAAGGAAGTGATTACTTTCAGCAAACTTTGGTAAGAAGAAGAAGCTTGAATCATAAGAAGAGAAGAGAAGAGGGGAGCAATTGAAGATCAAGATATCGCCATCCAAAGAAGATCCCTCAATCAATGAGGAATATGAAGAACTCAACTCTTGAAGAACTTCTTATCCACCTTAGCTTTTGGATAAGAAACGATGCTATTATGAATGAAGAAGACAATGAAGCTGAAGGCTCAAGAAGGAGTCTACCCTTGAAACAAATAAAGATAAGTATTCAATTGTCATTTCATTATATTATTTTGTTATGCATTTGTTTATATTCAGTTATTGTATTATGCATGATAGGATGTTTGCATTAATGACAGAATACTACTAATATGCATGTGATGGGTAAGTAGCTCATGGGGCTATACAAATTCTCCATTGCTACTTATCTAGAATGAAACCTCTTTGCTGACATATTGGATTAGTGCATAATCTCAATGTTGTCTTGGTAGAGATGGAAGGCATCTAGAAAGTTTCAATGAGATATGGATGAGTGTTGTATTGGCTAAAATAGTTGCATGATCATATATTTATGCATAAGTGTTTGCCAGTATAAATATTCCTTATGAAATGTTTCTAACCATACAATTGCATTTGACTTGTAGGAAAGATCGCATACATAATCGCCTACAAGCAAAGAAGAATGAAGACTTGTTCCGAAGAACAAGTGACGACAGTTCAAAGACAAAGAATAATATGATGAGTGCAGTGACATCATTGATGCAGAACCTTCCAGCCACCAAGAAGAAAGGGAAGATCAGTTCAAGAAGAATGATGTCTGGGCGTTGTATCGAGACCTGAAGAGAAGTTCATAGTTCCATCATGCAGTAGATGGAAACATCGTGGGATACAAAGCAAGATTCGTAGCATGAGGCTTCTCATGAAGAGAAGGTATAGTCTACAAAGAAACATTTACAGCTAATAGAAGTGAAGTCACATGACATGCATAATCATGTGTGCAAATGAAAGAAGGCCTTGTACGAGTTCAGAAGACACCCATGGGATAACACATACATGATGAGCTTGATGAATATCTTAACCTTTGCTACAAGGTTGATAGAGGATGACAAGCTCATAGATGGGTGCAAGATGAAATTTTGAAGAAGTTCAAGATAGAGGATCTTAGTATCCAGTGATCCTAGATGGATACTACTTGTCACTACAGTACAGAATGTTTCAGTGCATAGAGTATGGAAGACAGAGGGAGTATGATGCTCCGCTTCAGAGGGAGTGATTGCAGAAGACCCTGAGGTTCGACATGGTACGACAGGATGGGCAGATTACTGATGATTCTAGGCTTTACTGAGAGTAAAGTGGATTTCAACCTTTGCTTCAAGGTTGAAGACAGAAGACCAGTGATGCTCCTGTTATGTGTCGACGCACTATTGTTCTAGGCATGGAGGTGTGGCAGAGTACAGATGGGATCTTCCTTGGACAAGGGAAGTATGCAGTAGAGATCCTGAAGAGATTCAGGATGATGGACTGCATGACCACACCTATGGCATCGAACCTGAAGCTATTGAGTGATGCTTCGTCAGAGTCGATTGATGCTACGATGTATCGTCAGATGTTTGGGTCATTGATGTACCTGACAAACACGAGACCAGACATTTGCTTTGCTGTGAACACCTTGAGCCTGTACTTGACAGATCCGAGAAGTGTTCACTTGACAGCTGCAAAGCATATTCTGAGATACCTGAAGGGTACAATTGATTATGGGCTCAAGTACGATGCGAATCAGAAGATTAACCTGGAAGGTTATGTTGATTCAGATTGGGTAGGCAGTGCCATCAACAGGAAGAGTACTTCAGGATGTTGCTTCAGTATGGGATCAGGTGTGATCTCTTGGTTTAGCAGGAAGCAATCCTGTGTGGCACTGAGTACGGCTGAAGCAGAGTATGTCGCAGCTTGTTCAGCTAGTTGTGAGGCAGTATGGCTGCGGAAGCTACTGTCTGATATATTTGATCTCCAGTTAGATGCTACTTGTATACTTTGTGACAACCAGAGTTGCATGAAGTTGTCAGAGAATCCAGTGTTTCATGACAAGTCGAAGCATATCGAGATCAAGTATCACTATATCAGGGATATGGTGCAGAGAGGAGCAGTGAAGCTCCTGTATGTTGCGACGGAGGAACAGATAGCTGATGTATTGACGAAGCCATTGGCTAGGCTGAAGTTCGAGTACTTCAGAGAAAGACTTGGTGTTCTCCAGATCGAGGCTTCCTCCCAGAGAAAGTGATGAGACCCATAGCCATTCTGACATGGTGAGAGGATTGGTTCCTTCCATGGTCAGATGTAAGGGCTGAGCCATTCTGTCATGGTGAGAGGATTGGTTCCTTCCATGTCAGATATGAGTACTGAGATCCATAGCCATTCTGACGAGTAGGTCAGATATAAGGGCTGAGCCATTCTGTCATGGTAGTAGAGTTGCTCCCTTCCATGTCAGATATGAGTGCTGGCCATTCTGTCGAGCAGGACATATATAAGAGCAATTGCCATTCTAGGAATGGAGGCACCTGGTCAGTTACCAGGAACACTCAGTGTAAGAACTGAGTAGCCATTCTGATGTGATAGAGGGATGTGTTCCCACTTGATCAGATGTAAGGGCTGAACCATTCTGTTCATGGCTAAAGGATTAATTTCCTTCCATGTCAGATGTGAGTGTTGGCCATTCCGACAAGCAGGTCGGATGCAAGGGCAACTACCATTCTCTAGGAGAATGGAGGCGCCTGGTCAGTTACCAGGTAGCTCAGTCGAGGAGGACTAGGGACCATTCTGATATGATTGCTGGGATGTGTTCCCCTCATGATCAGATATGAGTGCATGCCCTTCCATCATTGTGAGCAGGATGTGTTCCCGCCTAGATGGATGTAAGCGCTGAGCCTTGTCACAGATGATAGTAGGGGAGTCCTATCATGCTGGTGACTGGAAGTGCAGTGCCTTTTCACAGATGGTAGAAGGGGTGTCCTACCATGCTGGTGACTGTAAGTGCTGGGCCATTTCACAGATGATAGTAGGGGAGTCCTATCATGCTGGTGACTGTAAGTGCAGTGCCTTTTCACAGATGGTAGTAGGTGTGTCCTACCATGCTGGTGATTGTAAGTGCAGAGCCTTTCCACAGATGGTAGAAGGTGTGTCCTACCATGCTAGTGGATGTGAGTGCTGAGCATTTCCACAGATGGTAGTAGGTGTGTCCTACCATGCTGGTGGATGTGATCGCTGTGCCTTTCCACAGATAATAGTAGGTGTGTCCTATCATGCTGGTGGTTGTAAGTGCTGAGCCATTTCACAGATGATAGTAGGTGTGTCCTATCATGCCGGTGAATGTGAGTGCTGGGCCTTTCTGATGGGATTGTAGTTTACTACATGATCAGATGTGAGTGATGGGCGTGCCTTTCTGACGAGTAGGTCAGATGTAAGTGTTGGGCGAAAACCTACATGAGGGTAGGCCTACAACCAACATGAAAAAGGGCTGGCTCTGTAGAACTTCCTATGACGAGAAGAATCATGAGATAGCACCAGTGTTGATCCAGATCGAGTGATGATCCAGATCCAGTAATGATGATCCAGCAGTAATGATCCAGATCGAGTGATGATCCAGATCCAGTCCAGTGATGATGAGATCGAGAGATGATCCAGATCCAGTCCAGTGATGATGATCCAGATCGAGAGATGATCCAGTTGATACAGAGAAGAAGACCAGTGCTGAAAATTGTGTCAAAAGAATACCTTCCTAGTTAAGAGGGAGTGTTGATGTATATGTAACTTCGGAATGTATTCTTCTATGTATCTTATATATTGTAACCCGATGTTTATTCAGGGATGTCTCTATTATGTATTTGAGTCATGTGGTCATGCCTCGATGTTCCAATCGGGAGGATTAATAATGTAATCAATTCATATCAAGTCATTAGGTAAGCCCCACAGTTTCGGGGCACTTGAGTTATTATACACTAATTAAGGTGTAGGCTCGAGTAGTAATTATTAGGTTGAGCCTACGTGTGAAAAGGCAATTCAAGTGAACGGATGAATATAAATAGAGAGTGAGAGTCTCTCTATTTATCACTCGTGAAATACATCACTTGCTCTCCCAAGTGTGGCGCACTACTGGAGAAGGAAATTTTGGGACTAGACAAAAGACAAAAGACTACTGCTGTTTTGGGAGATCTCTTACTGTTTTGGTGTTGATTCTATCTTAGAGGAAGTTGCGGGGTTTTCTCCTTTATGGTTTCCCCGAGGAAAACTCTTTGTGTCTCTTGTCTCTTGTGATGTGCTTGTGTTTTATTGCTGTGCTTGTTATTCTCTCAGTGAAAAGATCCTAAGATCATAATGCTAGCTTAAATGTGATGAAAAACTAACAGTATTGCCTTTCATCTTTGAAGGGCTCCAAGAATAAATGCCCTTACAATTGAAATTAAGACCCACCCTACAAATTTGATCACTGCTGGCAATATAATCAAATTGTTTCGTATCAAGACATGACGAGCTCCATGCTCCACCGTCCACAGTCAGTCGGAAAATCTAGTTTAGAGCTTATTGGACCAGCATTTAAATGCAGCAAACAACTTGGCTTGTTCCAGTGGCTACACCCTTGAAAGAGTTTAATCTTCTTAGTCTTATGTGATGGACAAAACCCAATCATCGAGTGCAGTCCAACAGGCTAGCTCTTTGTAGGATCCTCTTAGTGACCCGTCAACAATCCCCGCAGAAAGTTTTTGTTGTGTCAATCGTGGAGGGTTTAGTCATCCGTGCCCGATGGGATCCAAGTTTCCAAAGGTCCATACGATCGTGGCAAAGTCTTTTCGGAACATCTGGATAAGCATACAAAACCAGACTTAATGGACACAGATCGAGAGTGGATGACTGTGTAGGTACGTGTTTAAATACGGGGTAATTTTCTCGTCATAGCGTACAAACCAAACCTTTGCTAAGATTAGTTTAATGTAATTGATGGTTGCTGGTTGTTGTGGCAAACAAAAAAATGAGACAGGCATCAGCCATTTATGACCAATGAAAATTTAAATAAATATCTTTTTAAAAATTCTATTTAATATAAAATATTTTAAACTCTACCAAATATGAAAAATTTAGATTTCTATGGACATATTAATGCATTGCATAAATTCATGTGTCTTCAGTTAATAACATAACAGAAGAAAATTGAAGGTTGGTAGGTGCAAGAGAGGTTTTCTTTTAACCACAGAGGAAAAGAGACGATTAGATTTTAGGAAGTATCACTAACAACTATGCTGAGATGTACGCTTTATAGTATATGCTGCGGATCTGAGATCGTTTCGTCAATGAAGATCTCTCAATTAATGGTTGAGATGATTAGATTTTAGGAAGTATCACTAACAACTATGCTGAGATGTACGCTTTATAGTATATGCTGCGGATCTGAGATCGTTTTGTCAATGACGATCTCTAAATTAATGGTTGTTGGAGTATCTTGAGATGATTAGATTTTAGGAAGTACCACTAACAACTATGCTGAGATGTATGCTTTATATTGCGGATCTGAGATTGTTTCGTCAATGACGATCTCTCAATTAATGGTTTTTGGAGTCTCTTGGTAATCAAACAGCTGTATAATGGATTTTCTCCATCTCAAAGTAATCTAAATCAAATCATCTCAATTAATGGTTCTTGGAGTCTCATGGTAATCAAACCGCTGTATAATGGATTTTCTCCAGCTCAAAGGATTCAAAATCAAATCATCTCCAACGTGGAGTGAAATATAAAACAAATCAACAACTTATCTTTCTGTTTCTGTCATTCGTTTGAATAATAACCAGAACACTGGTAAATTGGCTAACGAAGCAACCCTCTTGGACAAAGGAGTCTCAGGATTAATAATGGTCCACCTCAATGCAGGTGGATACCATAGTGCTCGAATAAAATTTGATCTGTGGCCCTATTTTATAATTCTAAAGTTTGTTAATGGGGTGGATCTTCACTATGCAACAAAAAATCGATCACATGGGAAAGGAAGTGTCCGGAGTACAAGTGGCACCTGGAACCCCAACTGGAGCCATGTCATGGCCATTTAATTCGCCTGGCTGTGGAATCATTTCCCAACAAGTCACCATCTTTTTTTCTAATGTTTAATCTTGTTGGCGCAAAGTGTATAATTGAGGAGGGTGGTGAAGTGATGTGGGAGGACGAAATAAATCTCAGCTCTGGGATGGCATTGTTCATTGTGGCAAAAGGATTGCTTGGAAGCGGTCTCTGTCTTCCTCTGGCACCGAACTGTTAGACAACAGGAGGTTCGTTGTGGAAAATTTGTAATAGGAGTGGGATTACGCTTGAAGGCGCTGATACAAGGAAAGGTCAGATACCAGGAGGTTTGTGGTGGGAAATATACAAGAGTAGGAACAAGCTTGAAGATGGTGATTTCTGGAAAAAATTGTGCAAGGTCGGATGCGAGCACGGTGGGACAAATGGGCAATAGTAAGCAATTCATAGTGGGAAATAGTGACCTGGGGGATTTCATTTCTGCGAGGGAAAACAAAACAAAGTGGTAGTGAAGGGGTGACTGATATGCGTAGTGCATTGGGGGGGATTAGCAGTCTGAAAAAAGACAGTGCAGCGGATTGCAAGGCAGCTGGTGCGAATTGAGCAAATTATGGAGCGTCTAAGATGTTGGATAGAGCTAGACTATCATAGATCCATCTTAAAGGGTTCTACCAAGTGCCGAGAGGGATCAAATCTCTTGAGGTGTAAACCCCTTTTTAGAGTGTAAACGTTGAGACTGAGTGGGATCAAATCTCTCGAAGTGCAAACTCTTTTTAGAGGTAAAATTGAGAAAGTTCTAATTTGTGTAGTTTGTAGATATGCTGTAAATGTTTTCAATCTAATTTGACCCGACATGTTATTTTTTATAATATTTTATTACTTTTTATAATTTTTTTTTTTTAAAAGGACACGTCAACTCTAGGGTGAGCACGGAAGGAGTTACATGTCTCCCCCACTGGGCTGTAGAATGCACCTCTTCGGCGCAATGAACAAATTCAGGAAAGGATGGAGTGACAAGTTGCTGAACAAGGCAAACAGATGCAACTGGTTCTAGACAGAGATAATCATCTGTCTTGTGAAGGCATTCAAGTGCTGGAGATATTTCAAACTCGAACATAATGGAGATGGACACCATCCAACAAACAACCTTGTTCAAGTTTGACGAATACTATTCATCTGCCTAGCAGGAAGAGGCGGATACCTAAAATGCTCGAATCATAATGGTTTGTTAGCTTTTTGTTTTGTCTATGTATTGTTGTTATAAGTTGTTACAAGGACAGTATACCAGATGTTCAATTGGCAGGCACAATGTACTGTCTGGATATTTAGGACTAGGGTTATTGATGTTTCTATCTGTGAATGTTGGGAAGCATCCACTGGGTTTTCCTCCAAAGTTTCTTGGAAAATAATGGAAAAAGAGTACAGTTCAAATCTCCCCCGAATCAAAGCAAGTAATTACACTGATACAAGTATTTACATTGATAAAGTTGAGTTAAGGTTCATAGCTCTTCACTGATCAATTAAAAGCATTTACAAAATTAAAAAGTGGAAAGGATGAATGGACTTGACAATAACTTTCTGAGACAAAATTGAAGTCATATGTTGTGAGCTCTTGAGGCTTGGCTTCTGAACTATTAGGAATGCTGAGTATCCATGATTCATCTCTTTTTTGTTGTTTCTTTTTTTTTTGGTGGGGCGCGGGTAAATTAAAAACCACAAATTATTTTCTCTGAGCAAGGAAAAAAGCAATAACATATTGAATCAATAAACTTAATTATGTCTGGGGATCCCAACGAGGCATGCTATCTATCCTATACATCCCATGAGATGGAAAGGTAAAGCGTAGCAATGATGAGCATCCCATGATACAAGAAGGGATAGTGATTGCTAATAACATCTAGAAAACCTATACACAATATCTGCATAGGAAACTTTTTAAACTCCAAACTAGCAAGAACAATTTGTGAGAATTGCTTGCCAAAATGAGCTCAAGGGCATAGTACAATTGTCCAATCCTAAAGTTGATTGTTATTTCCCAAAAAGCTATAACAATGCTCCACTACAAAACAATCAGAACCATAATTCCTTGTAATGAGTCAAGTCGGAAGGATCAGCTTTGTAATTGACTATGTTTCCTATTCTCCTGGCCACACAACGTGCTAATCACCACTCACTTAACAGTACCAGTGAAACCAAGGAAGCCAGGGAGCCTTGATACTGAGCAGGATGTTGACTATACCAAGCTAGAACTATACACCAAAGTTTCAATCCCCACTCCTTGAAAACAAAGAAGCATATTAATGCAACAAAATATGTAGGATATTAAATTGCTAAGATTCTCTGCTTCTAAAGAGGACTGCCCACCCATTTCCAGTTAAGAAAGAACTCAGGTTACTGCAACATTGAAGATAGCAAATTTGAAGGTTCAAGCTGTCTAAGGTGAGCCACTGAAGTTTAAAAGGAGACAAATCAACCTGTGTTTGATTTGGATATTGAACGATAGACTGCAAGAGCAATGCATTACCATGGAAATCATAAGCCAAAATACCAGTAACTGCTAATGCACAGGAAGCATGATCTAGTGCAAAGTGATCTTAAAGGAAGGTTTTGAATATGGTTTCTATAGATATGGGCATGTGAACAGTAGAATCAAGAGGCACCAGTGCCTTTCTCATATCTGACGCACTTTCCACCATTTGGAGCTGTAAGAAAAGACAACTGATCCACGGTCCCACGCTGAGCCAATTCAAGAACCAGATGTCAAACCACCTAGTTGTACTTGTACCACCATACAAAGTGGTCTTCATCTGGAAGTAGTCTTGGAATCTAGGATTCATATCTCTCTTGCTTTTGTCAGCACTCGGAACTCTTCAAAAACATATATTCCTGTCACTAGACCCCTTTGCATAATGCATAAGAAAAGAAGAACTACCCAACAGAGATGCAGGGGGCGTCTTCCTGCAGGATCAGAACCAAAAACCATGACTCTCCATCTCAAATTTTCCTGAAATTTTCCTGGAAGGCATTAGAGTGGGGAAACATGTAACAGAGATAAAGAATCCAGAAACCTGCAGGTAGAGAGTCTTGAGCAACATGGCAAAGGTAAGACAGGAGAAGAAAATGTCGAAAACAGAACCAAAGCAGGGTAAACTGCCTCAAATAGCAACCAATGCTAGGCAAAGCTGATAACCAAGCAAGGCTATGATGCCTGTGACAATAAAGAGGTGCTATCCAAAACCAAAGACAACAGGATATGACAATCCTACAGCAAAAGCAAAAATAACAACCTAATAAGAAATAGCAAACATACCATTCCAGAAACCTGCAGGTAGAGAGTCTTGAATAACATGGCAAGGGTAAGTCAAAGGAGAAGAAAATGTCGAAAACAGAAGCCAAAGCAAAGGAATTTGGACAGAGAACCAAAGCAGGGCAAATTGCCTCAAACAACAACCAATGCCATGCAAAGATGATGACTGAGCAAGGCTATGATGCCTACGACAGTGAAGAGGTGCTATCCAAAACCAATGACAGCAGGATATTACAATCCTACAGCAGAAGCAAAAATAACAACCTAATAAGAAATAGCAAACATACCATTCCAAGCAAAGAGCTCAAGGTAAAGTGAATTCACAATGGGAGCTAGTTACACACCATGGAAGTGCAACTCCACCATACCATTGAAATACACCTAGACTTTTCTCTAACAACCAACTAAAAAGGAACATAGATATACCCTAGAAACATGCCATGAGAGAATGAATATAAACACTTGAGAACCACATTCTTAATGTGATATTGGAGGAGGAACCTGGAATGGCAAGCAGGCAGTCTGACGAGTTAGTCCCAAATCTTGCCACACCTACCTCTCTATCCAGCCAATGCTAGCCAGACAAAATTTCAATTGCAGAGCGACCATTATTAGCCAGAACAATGAAGCCCACATGCAAGATGCAGCAAACCCTAACACAACCCTGCCACCTGGTATAAACAATGAAGGCAAGTGCCAAGGATAAATTAGCATAAATTTTTGATGTGACTGATTACTAGAAGTGTATGATGATACCATGGATATTACCAATTACCACCATCTTCTTTCAGGTTCCACTACTAATATATGATTGAAATAATTTTTCCATTGACACACTTGATATTCTTGATATTAAAACCTAATGTTCGTGTATATAATTCTGGATTATATCCAACTGTTTCAGGCATGTAAGCTTAGTGAAGAATCCTTCCTCTTTAATGTCTTGGACACCTATTAAAATGTCCATAGTATATGTTTTCTAGATAACTAAAACTATTAGTTATGTCAACCCACTACAGAAACTATGTAAGTTTGACCTTCAAAATCTGCCAAAGCTATTGAAGTGTATTTGTCACCACTTTACAAGGGTACATGTAATATGGTGTTCCTCCTATTCACCACATGGGCCTTGTCTGTCATTTGTGTCATTAAAATCCACAAATCGTCAACAAAGGCTTGGTTAGGTGGTAACGCATACTGTTGCATAACCTCCCCTAAGGTTAAAATCACCTAGACATATGTTCACTCTTAATTCTCCCTTGTGCAAATGGATCAAGCAGGTGGGGCCAGGAGCAAGTCTCAAATGACTTTAATAGAATAGAAACTCCCCAACCCCAGTGTTCTAACTAAAGGAATTTTCTGCAATTCTAAAAAATTATCCAAAAACTTGGGTTACCTACCAAAACAATCTTAAGAATCACTACAAATGAGAAATAAAAGAGATGTGATTTCTTAATATTACCTCAAAAAATAGCACTCTTCCACAATCAAGGTAAGTGGACCCAAATGCAGTATATGGACCCAAATAAGATAGGTTGATACACTGTTATGATCAGCAACTCTTCAAGGAGGTACACCCAATGTCACCTCAATGTAACCCCCTTACTCTTTAAAGTCTGCTATTTGGGCCACAGGAGGCTCCCCAAAATGAGGCAAGGATAGACCTGTAAGAAACACAATAGAAACACTTCTATCCCTACAAGACCTTTCCATTATCAATAGACCAATGCCTAATGGAGTCAATGAAAGATATATGCAGTAAACCCTTTGACTTGGAAGGCTAGGAGCAATGATGAATATATACTAGCACATCTGTATCAATTGCAGATGAAAAAGCCGATAGGAATCATCTCCCCCGGCAACGGCCGACCTTTCGCTCCTCTCATGTGGCAAGAATTGGATTAGCAAAAAACGATGCCTAGAGAATTGGATTAGCAATTGTCCTTTCGCCTGGCTGCCCACCCACAACAAATCTTCCCTATTCAATCTGTATGCTAAACGAATTTGTTGGGAGGAATATATGCCAAAGAAGGGGCATCTCGGCCGCCCATCCTTAATGATGGATTAAAAGGCCACGATCCCTTCTTGGCTACAAATTTCATTATAGCCACTTATCAACGAAAAATAATATTGCTATTTTCTGCAGTAAAAACTAGCAAGACAAAACACAAGATACCTTCCAAACCAATCCTCAGAAATACACAAACCTTACCTCTCGGCAACTAGATAAAAAGGGCGCATTAATCCCCCCCTAGGGTGCCCCTCTTTTGATAAATGAATGATGAGTTTCAATGCAAATTTATACTTCAGACCTGTAATTTGCTGCAGTCAAGGTGAAGGGATTCTCAACCTCAAATCCCCGAAGGGTCACCCTCAGGTATCCTAGGATTTGAACCAATCTTCCTCAAACCCCTAGGATTTGACTTTTTCTTTGAAATGGACCTGCAATGACACAATAATCAAATCTGCAATAAACCCCAAGCACTAACATCGACTAACCCTAGGATGGCTTCATCTCCTTTAGAGCTAAAAATTGACTTTTTTGCAATAATTTTTCAACTTTTTAAGAATTTTCCAATATTTTATCAAGATCTGAAATTTACTATTGCAATCAACTCCTTCAGAAAATCAGAATTAAAATAACTAGAGCACAAAATAAAATAATTTTGGATTTTTGCAAAAATATAAAAAATATAGGGTTTTTCACATATTTGATATTTTTGTATCTTTTGCAATATATAGTACAAGAATTTAATAAAAAAAGTATTGGTGAAGAAATGAGAATAAGATCTAAATCGTATTCCTCTAGGCACCAAGGGATTGTGGGCAACATACCTCTAAGAATTTGGCAATTTAATTTTGTAAGAGTTAGGGAGAATTCAAGAAACCCTAGGTCGTCATGTTTGACCTAACTAGGCCAAAATAAAGGAGTCGAGGCCCAATTACAATAAAAGCTCTCCAAAGGGAGACCTCTCACCTATGTTATTGTACATAAAAGCCTTGATTTACCCTTACCTTAGATGTCTCCAACAGTGCAAGACAAGACAACCTAAAATCTTAACACAAAGAAGAAGAAAAGAGAAGAGAGTAACCCTCCAAAGAGACCTTTTACCTTTCACAAGCCTTGAAAAGATAGTGAACAAGCCTCCACATCACATTCCAACCCTAAGAAAACAAAGACTCTTGCTCAAAGAAAGAGGTGTGCACCACTTAGCCAGAGTACACAAAGAGAAATAAGAATAAAACTTTACTTGATCCCATGATGCTCTGTAACAAATGAATGGGTGTCTTATTTATGTGTGACAAGACATACCTTTTTAGAAAAGACGCCTATTTCACTCCTCTAGGTCAACCTACCTAAAATGTCATAAAATGAATTTTCTAGGGTTTGTCACCCACAAACCAAGAGGACTAAACCACATAATAGATAAAACAATGACAAAAATGACTTGCTACAACTTGATGAAATGTTGAGCATGGAAGGAATACGTCATGCCCCGACTAACCCCAACAATGTGCGTTTGCCCTCAACTTCCTCTTTTAGGTGGCTCAACCTCTTCAAAAGGATAATGTCATCATCAATTTGGTATGCTTGAGCCAAGATGAGGATTTTCATATGAGAAAAATAGGTCAAAGTGGGCATAAATGAGATGTGCTAAGATAGGTAAGACAACCCTTACATGCACAATCACTTCTACAAAGCATAAAAATAAGTGTGGCTAGGAGCCCCTAAGCCATGTGTCAATGGAACCATCCCAAAACATCAAACACCAACCCATGGGCATAAAAGCTCAACCTGACGAGGGACTTCTGCCCATTATGAGCAATCAGCAATAAACCAACACTTCCTGGAATGAAAACCAAGAGTGTTAGACACAATGGCTCACTAGGAGGTGGGGGGGGGGGGGGAATCAGTGAGCTTGGACTTATTAACAATTTCAACTTCTTCTTCAAAGCATTTACAAATTCACTTCAATATCATATTCATCAATGAACTATATTTCAGTAATCAACTAAGCACATGTCATTCATCAAGTAAAACACATTATCATCAACACATTGCAAGAGACACAAAATATAGTTTTGTAATCTTTTGTATTTATTCAATAGGCTACAACCAAGGGGTTAATTATCTACAACTGAATCAGAAGCACCAACTTCTATTCCAAGACTCAGCTTGGTCTTTTTCTTAGACCCAACTAAGAAAAATGATTACAAGACCCAGCTTGTAGTTAATACATATATTTATCACATACACCATCATGACATCAATCACATCATTACAACTCTATCCACAATTACATCATTATCATATCAACATTTTACCTGTAGGTTCATCTTCGTTTTGTCAACATTAAAACTATTATCATTGTTGTTGCCCTATCTCCATTCTGCTATTATGTCCATCATCATTCTGTCCACGAATACATTAACATTTTGTCTACAAACATGTCTTTATACTGTCCACACATACATCAACATCATCATTATGTCCAAGCTACATCATGCCCAGCATCTACTCATTTTGTTCATTTTATGCACATCAAACTGCCCTTATAGCTATCCAAAAATCAACGATAAAAACGTGTGCATGTCTATCTTCATTTTGTTGTCCGTGTCCTCATCAATCAGTTGCCTCAATCCAACCCAAAAATTAGAGATAAACAAAATGATTTACTGGTGCTCCTATAATGACCACCAAACCTGTCCTTGTCTTCTCTAAATCCTGAAATCAGAGCTCTCTTATGCCTCTCGAATTCTCACACAAAATTCACATCCAACCAACGATTTGATCTTTATTTAACTTGTCTTTATCCATAACTTGTGGAGGCCGATTTATCATTTTTATTTCAATTAAATCAAATATATTTTTCATTTCCATGTTATCCTAAACAAATATATATTTACTTCCATTTAATTTTTGTTGCCACATCATCAAGCTTAATCAGCTTGCTTCATATGACCGCATTGTCTCCATTTTCATGCCTGCATGGACCCCACAATTATGCCCGCAAGGGCCTTTGAGCGATGCCCACAAGGGTCTTCAAGCAATGCCTGCAAGGGCTTCACTATTATGCATGCAATGGTCTCATGTAAATGCCTGCAAGGGCTTGTTCAGCGCTTCAAAATATGCCTGCAACAAGGTCTTTCAAATGCCCGCAATGGGTGCTTCAAAGGATGCCCGCAGAGCCTTCAGAAAATGCCTGCAGCAGTGATTCTTTGTCCACCTCATCATCTTTGCTAAGTCATCTTTCATGCTTGCCAAGTCATCAACACACACTTGCCATGTTCATGCATACTTGCTTTGTCTTTTGTCCATGCTTTTCTTACTTGCCATATCACCATCTTTGTCACATGCCATCCAATGCCAAGTCTTCCATGTCACAATGTATGTGGGTACCACGTCTTTATCAAGCCCTAGGGCCATTTTCAAAAGTCCATGACCCCATCAAGTCATACATGACCACGAAATGGGTCATTTGGCCATGCCCCATGTCCATGCTTGCCATGTCATCTTCTCCAATTGTTTGTCCTCCAACTTGCCATTGTCCTTGTCAAACAAGCTTTGTCATTAATGTGTTGTCATCAATGACAATCATATTCATCAATCTCCCCCTTTGTCATTGATGGCAACCTGATTTCTCTCCCCCTTTGTCATTGATGGCAACCTGATTTCTCTCCCCCTTTGACATTAATGACAAAGGGCCAATTAGCCATTAAGGGCTTCACAATCCCAAAAACAAAATTGTATCTTTAAAAACTTCATGAAATCATATGCTGAGTTTGATCTTCCATCACTTGCCATCTTCAAATTTTTATAAGTATATGTATCTACTCCCCCTTTCACGTAGACTTGCTTGATTTGCTGCTCCGCTTATCAAGTGTATTGCTGTAGCCCTTTTTGAACAAACTCTTCCTTCAGATTCTTCCACAGAATTTAATATTCAGATGTTGCTCTTTTAACCAATAATTTCCACTCATCATCAACTGTCTTTAATATCAATTTAGCTTCTAATAATGATGCCACAATTGTATTCAGATTATTGCTTCAAAGAGTAAATAGTATACTCAACAAACATCCAGTAAATTCATAAAAGGTAAGCACGTATCAATTTCTCGAATGTGTTGATTGCTATCCATACTCCCCCTATCATGCATCTTCCTTTTCAGCTCCTTGGTCTTCATATATGTACTGTTGTACTGTTTGCTTCAGGATCAAAACATTGACCACTATGCTTTTAATTTTTGCATATTCATATTCCAAGATTAACCAACTTGGATCCACTCTTGCTTCTGAATATCTTACGGAATATCCAAATACAAACAATTCCAGAACTTCAACTCTGATCTTGTATGAATTCATGCCTGGGCTTTCTTCATAGCTACTTCTGACATTCACACATACTGTCCATCAAATTTTTGCTGCTGGTTTTTCATACCAAATTGCTCCTTGCTTCACTAAGGCTTCCTTTCACCAAGAGTAACAAGCCCGAGCTTGTCCATTTTAGCCTTACCAAATCTGATCTGTCCTTCTCCAATTATGTTATAGCAACTTGAGCACTTAGAACTGTGTAATTTTCAACTTGACCATGTCTTCCTACTGCTGCTGCTATATACCAATAACCAGATATCCTCATTAATTGTATCTAATCCAGAGTCATGCCCAACAGTCATCTCATTAAAGGTAAGCATACATTAATTTCCAAGCATAAATATTTGCCATACTCCCCCTATCAATCATGTCATCATCATCAAACTCCTTTCCAATTCAGACTGAATAAAGTTTTCTTCAATAATCTTCAATCATGTTCTTCACACCACTCCTTGTCATTTCTTTCCAAAATGTTGCCATGCAAATTTTACTGTAACCAAACCTTTGACCTACTTCTGTAGATTCATAAACATTGGTGTAATGCCTTTAAAAACTTCTGTTGGAGCAGCCCAAGATGCTTATTTGTGAACCTGTGGATGCTTCGGTTGCTCCCAATATAAGTCATGCAATCAGATATCAACAATAAGTGTTTCCTAAAGACTTTCTTGCCAATCATAAAATGTAAACATGCATCAAAGGCACTCCTCCAATCATCTACATGTCTCTTCACTTCATTTGCTTTCAACTGAATCACAGATAGATTTTATTACTCTTACTTCCCCTATCAGCACACCATCTGTATCTTGCATTAATTTTCTTTCTGACATTCACGATCCTAGTACCTGTTTGGAGCAGCCTTCTCTTACTTTTGAGTTCATCATCCGAACGTTATGAACTCAAGGTGTACTTCAGGTTTTCAAGAGACCTCAAGCATGGCTTGTCACATGGCAGCCACCTTCACTTGTGCACTGATCATCAACTTCATTTAGATCTAGCAGAATGTTTTTTCTTACCCACACCTTAGGATGTTCTTGGCTTTGATCATAGATCCTTTGGTCTTCAAATCTGCTGGTGTCATTCTTCTTCCAAGATTCATTGACCTTCCTTGATGATGGGTATGAGAAGCTTCTCATGAATTGTCTTCTTGAGCTTGTGCATACTTGGTCTTTATGGCCAACTCCACCACAAGTGAAGCATCTCAATGTAAAACATTTAGTAGCCACATGTCCAATTCGATCACATGCCCAACATCTCATTTGATCACTTCGACTTCCAGCATTTCTTCTTTCTTGGAATGGACAATCCATAGCCATGTGACCAAATCCATTACAAGAATAACAATGGCCATTAAATCTATTTTCATACCTAGAGCTTTGGTTCCATCTTGGAGTTGACTCTCTTCTTCCAAAGAATTTGCTTTGAGTGGGAGCAACTTCTTGATGCATTTTTTATCTTTCAACTTCTTTGTTGTCATGTGCAGGTACTTGTTGAGGAGCTTTGCTTTCATCTTTGAAGGATGTGGATCCAACTTTAGGAGTCTTGGGGGACAGCATGTCATTTTCAAATTTGTCTTCTACCTTTTGTACCCAAGACCAGATGTGTCAAATGGAGACCTTTGACTATTAAGTATTTCATCCAAGATAACTGAACTATCATTGAACTTCACATGAGCTTTTGACTTTTCAATTTTCTTTCTGAGATCAACAATTTTCATCTCAAGCTTTTGAGTTGTCTTCTCTTTTTATTCTAGCTGGATCTTCATAGTTTCTTCTCTTCTTTTAGCTTCCTCCAACTGGATTTTTAGATCAATATTAGCCCATCTAGTCTCTTGGAGATCTTTAGGGTCTACACCAATCTCTTCTTGTTCTTTTGCTAATCCAATCTTCAATTTTTTTATTTCATCATTTTGATCTTCCAGCTTATCTTGCAAGTCTTTGTTCTTGAGTTTCAATTTCATGAACAAGGCTTTTGTCTCCTTTTGGTGTTTTTCAAATGCTCCCATAATCTTCTTTCTAAGCCTTGAATTGGATTTGACATCCCTATCCAATAGAGTACATGCAAATGCCTCTTCGACTTTCAATAATTCTTCCTTCTCATTTTCTATAAGTACAAACTCAGTATCATCACATTCAGAATCAAAAGAGTCCTTACCTTAACTTCCATTCAAAGCTCGTGCCTCGTTCTCTTCTTGCTTTTCATTTTCATGGGTCTTCACATTTATTTCCTTGTCTATGTCTTGAACTTTTCTTCTTTGGTATTCTTCTTCTAGCTTGAGCCAGAGATCTTTGGTTGAAGTGTACTTACCAGCATTTAGTCTTTTCTTCTCAAATTGAGATAAGCCCTTCATAATCAGGCTTCGTGCCTTTTCATTGCTTTCATGGCTTCTTAGTTGCTGCTCCCTTTGGTTCGCCTCTTGGAGAACTGTAACCATCTTTAACTGATTCCCATATATCATATCCCTGTCCCTATATATAAACCCTCATTTTGATGCTCCAAGGTTAATAATTTGATCCATTAAACAATGGAGCTCCATCTTCCGAAGAAGCATCCATGACTTTCCTTCCACTTGTGTCCACAGATCTCCTTCAAGCTTGCTAAGCTTGTAATGAAGGCCACGCTCTGATACCAATTGTTAAACACAATGGCTCACTGAGAGGGGGGGGGGGGGGAATCAGTGAGCTTGGACTTCCTAACAATTTCAACTTCTTCTTCAAATCATTTACAAATTCACTTCAATATCATATTCATCAATGAACTATATTTCAGTAATAAACTAAGCCCATGTCATTCATCAAGTAAAACACATTATCATCAACACATTGCAAGAGATACAAGATATAGTTTTGTAGTCTTTTGTATTTCTTCAATCGACTACAATCGAGGGGTTAATCAGCTATAACTGAATCAAAAGCACCAACTTCTATTCCAAGACTCAGCTTGGTCTTTTTCTTAGATCCAACTAAGAAAAATGATTACAAGACCCAGCTTGTAGTTAAAACACACATTTATCACATTACATCACATACACCATCATGACATCAATCACATCATTACAGCTCTGTCCACAATTACATCATTCTCATATCAACATTCTACCTATAGGTTCATCTTCGTTCTGTCAAACATCAAAACTGCTATCATTGTTGTTGCCCTATCTCCATTCTGCTATTATGTCCACGAATACATCAACATTTTGTCTACAGACGTGTCTTTATACTGTCCACACATACATCAACATCATCATTCTTTCCAAGCTACATCATGCCCAGCATCTCCTCATTTTGTTCATTTTGTTCATTTTATGCACATAAAACTGCCCTTACAGCTATCCAGAAATCAACGATAAAAACGTTTGCATGTCTATCTTCATTTTGTTGTCCGTGTCCTCATCAGTTAGCTAGCTCAGTCCAACCCAAAAAGTAGAGATAAACAAAATGTTTTACTGTTGCCCCTGTACTAACAACCGAACCTGTCCTCATCTTCTCTAAACCCCGAAATCAAAGCTCTCTTATTCCTCCCGAATTGTCACACAAAATTCACATCCAACCAACGATTTGATCTTTATTTATACTTGTCTTTATCCATAACTTGTGGAGGACGACTTCTCATTTGTATTTCAATTAAATCAAATATATTTTTCATTTCCATGTTATCCTCAACAAATATATATTTATTTCCATTTGATTTTTGTTGCCACATCATCAAACTTAATCAACTTACTTCATATGCCTGCATTGTCTCCATTTTCATGCCTGCATGGACCCCACAAATTATGCCCGCAATGGCCTTTAGGTTTATGCCCGCATTGGTCTTTTAGGATGCCCGCAAGGGCCTTTGAGCAATGCCCGCAAGGGTCTTCAAGCAATGCATGCAAGGGCTCCACTATTATGCACGCAATGGTCTCATGTAAATGTATGCAAGGGCTTGTTCAACCCTTCAAAATATTCCTGCAACAAGGTCTTTCAAATGCCCGCAATGGGTGCTTCAAAGGATGCCCGCAGAGCCTTAAGGAAATGTCTGCAGCAATGATTCTTTGTCCACCTCATCATCTTTACTAAGTCATTTTTCATGCTTGCCAAGTCATCAACACGCACTAGCCATATTCATGCATACTTGCTTTGTCTTTTGTCCATGCTTTTCTTACTTGCCATGTTAACATCTTTATCACATGCCATCCAATGCCAAGTCCTCCATGTCACATTGTATGTGGGTACCACGTCTTTATCAATCCCTAGAGCCATTTTCAAAAGTCCATGACCCCATCAAGTCACAAATGACCACAAAATGGGTCATTTGGCCATTCCCCATGCTTGTCATGTTCTTTGTCCATGCTTGCCATGTCATCTTCTTCAATTGCTTGTCCTCAAACTTGCATTGTCCTTGTCAAACAAGCTTTGTCATTAATGTGTTGTCATCAATGGCATCATATTCATCAAAGAGGACCTACCATGACTAGACCACGAGTCTTGAGCGCCACGAGAACAACACTTTTACATAAACAAGCCACAAACTTGGCCTTTACAATGAAAAAAGACCCCTCCTCTTTAGCATAAGTGGTATGGTACACTACAGAACATCTAGAGGTTAACACTTAGAATGCATGTAAGTCAATGAGGATGTAATATATTCTCAAAGAAAATGGTAGTATCAACCTTGAAGCTTGAATCCATCAACTCCATCCACGATGAGATAATATATATGTTGTTCTTGTGTTCTTACAGTGTGAAAGACAACTAAAAAAGGGTGCAATAAGTCATATAGCAAAATTATAGGGGTAAGGTTTTTATTGAAAATGCCATGATCACTAGATGGTGGATTTCTCTTCACAAAGCATTCTTCTTGTTCATCCCTAAGCCAAAAACATTCCCAAGAATTCTTCATATTTGAATATGGCTAGATATATTGAGTTTGCTAAGAGGGTCCTAGGAAAGAACAATGGTGAAGAGACTAATGGCATTGTGGACAATGAAAACAATGAAAGTAGAGATGTGGGTGAGAATGAATTAGGTTTAGTTGATCCAAATGTTCCAAAAATGGCACTGTTGATCAAGGTGAAAGCAAAACCAATAAAAAAAACAAAAATTAATATGAGTGTGAGAGTGATTTAAGTTTAATTGATTCAAATGTTGAATAAAAACACGATGTTGATGAAGATGAAAGAAAAAGCAATGAAAAGAATCCAAGTAGAATTAGGTTTACTTAATACAAATGTTGAAGAAAATAGTAAATGTTGATCAAGATGAAACCAAAACCTCTGTTGAAAAAACAAAAAATCTGAAGACTAATTCTCTTCAATGGGAGAATCCTAAGGAGACTAATGTTAAAGATAGTGCAGCTGCGAGAGCCATTCTCTAAATGGCACCCTAGTCAATTAACTAGAGTTCCTTGTCACTTAACCAGGCAAAGTAAGTCCCTAGCAGGTACCCTAGGGACCCCAATAGCAGGATGATGCCATCACAAAAGTGGCTAGGACCCCTATTTGTCTCTAGGGTATTCTAGTCAGGGACCAAATAGTGCTTGGTCATAAAGACCAAGCAGATCCTGCAGGTTGAGACAGAGACATCCTGCGCTGTGGCCAGGAAGATTCTTGTTCTAAGACCAAGCAGGTCCTACCGGTAGAGTCCTGGTCAGTTAACCAAGATGACGATGTGTGATGTCCTCCTCTCTGGTTAAACTAGGTTGTTTTTTCAAGGGACTGGCCACCCCTTGATGATATCACTAGCACTTGACCTTTAGGAGCAATCAGGAGGACCAGAGGATCACATCATCCAATTTGGACCTTCCTTATATGGTGATGATAAAACTTTCAGTTATTGTATGGAACACTTGTGGACCATATAAATTGAGAGAGAAAGATAAAGATTTGGTTGCTTGGTCTTGTGGGTAAAAGGGTTGTCCTCCCTCCTTGTTGGTACACCTTGGACTTGTGGGTAAAAGGGTTGTCCTCTCACTTTATAGTGATACCTCTTATTGTCTTGTGGTTTGCTTTGGGTTGACCCCTTGTTGGTCCTTGTGCTAATGCCCCCACTTGAGTATGGTACCTTGACCCTTTTGTTATGATGACCTTAACTGTATTGTTATATTTTGTATTTGGAAACCCTCCTTAATGTATGACGTCTTGACCTTGGCACCCTATCCTAAGTCATCATAGTATTATTTTATGTTATATTTAGGTAACACTCTTAAAAGCTAGGACGTCTTGAGTAACCCTAAGGGTTTTGAAGGGTTAACGTCTTGGCCTTGGCACCCTATCCTAAGTCATCATAATATTATTTTATGTTATATTTAGGTAACACTCTTAAAAGCTAGGACGTCTTGAGTAACCCTAAAGTTTTTGAAGGGTTAGAAGGATGATCCTTCTAAAAGACATTTCAAGGTTATAAATTCAAGCCCTAGCATTCATTTTAAAAGTGTCTTGTGAAGAAAATTGGAGATCTAATTTTTATGACTATTCTAGGGTTTTATTCAGCTGACTGAAGGTGACATCAAGGGTTTTGTTGCTAGGGTCTATCCTTATTGAGCCACTTCCATCGTTTAAGCCCTGTTAGGGTTGTTGCTGCTCATGTAGGCTGTTGTGAGCCTGTGAGGGTACCATGAGGGCTGCTCTAGGGTGCCATGAGCCTGTCTAAGGGAGTTGTGACATGTTGTTGCTCCTTGTGAGGGGTACCATGAGCTGGATGTTGACTATTTACTTGAGCTGTGAATAATTGTTGGGATGTCACTGAACCTGGACTGTTTGCGGGCTTATCACTGAACCTTGGACTGTTCGATCGGTTGCCACTAAACCGTGGGCTGTTAGAGAAAGGTCCCAACCCTTTAGTGGGTTGTTAAAACAGATCACTGCCTGTTTGTGACTTATTGGTAAGCTCACAGCTGAGTATGAGTTATTACAGAAGGGTTGCTGCATGTTTAGGCTACTTTGAATAGGCCCCTACCTGCATTGGATTGCTCTGAGTGGACTGCTGCATATGTGGACTGATTGTAAGTCTAACCCTACCCTACAGAACTTTATCTCTCTCTCAGGTATGTCCATGCCCTCGGGTAAGGGCCATACTTGTTCCCTTAGTGACTAGTCTCCAAGAGACAAGGTCTGATCTGAAAGTATTTCTGAGTATAAGAAAGGTCTAAACCAGATTTGATTTAACTTACTTTTTCCAGTTAGATATTTTACTGATGGTATTTGTTAGTCTTGTTTAATTTATCTATTGCTGCTCTACATGTTGTATTTTTGTTTTAGTTGTGCACCTATAACACAGTGATCCTTAAGAAAGTGTTAAAATTGAAAGAGATGAAAATTATAATTGTAGTTGATTAGATTTTTACTACTGCTGTATTTTTACTTCAGTGTTTTACAGTTTAAATTTGCATTAAAGTACATGTTTGTAAAATTTTATAAAAACCATAAAACTTTAACAACTAATTCTGATTGCAATGTGGGGGATGGAAGATGACGAAAGAGAAAATGATGGTAACTCAATGGCTGAGAAATGTAATGAAGAAACACTCAACCAGTTAAGAATGATTTTGATTACAATATCGGTAATGAAAATAGAGATGAGGAAAGGGTGAATGATGAGAATTCAATTGCCAAGGAATGTGATGAAGAAACTTTAAATTTGGTTGAATATGAAGAGGACTATGATACACTAAAACCGCCTAATGAACAAAAACTGCAAGAATGTATAGACTTCATTGTTATGGGGTTTATTGGAATGGGATGTAAATTAGCAGTTGACCCTTCTTGAATCCGTGTGCCATGAGCTCACTGTTTTCAAGTCGAGACACAACAGCCTCCCAAGTCTTTTGTGTTCAAGAGTGCATACATTCATTGTAGGGAAATTAAGTTCATTGAGAAAGGTTTTCATATCTTTCTATTGTAAGAATCAAGGACACCATCTCAGCTTGTTCACGATAGATCTCAAGTGTAATATCGTTACTTTTCTGCCAAGAGAACATAATTCATCTACGAAACAATGCCATAAACATATTATTACGGAAATACAAGTGTCCAGAAGCAAAATTTTCAGTTCAGTGTTTGGAGGAATATATTGCTTGTGAATATTTTGAGTTCATTAACTATTCAACATTATGTAGCTTCAGGAGTATGTTTGAAGCAGGATCCCTGTGCTCAACAGGCACTCAAGCAGAGTCTGTGGAACTCAAAATCATGGCACCTGTGAAGATGGGTTCATTTTTTAAGAATGCCATTAGAAAGGCCATTCCAGTTAATCTCACAGTGAAGGAGGTGGAGGATGCAGGTTGCTATTACTATATAAAGGTTCTTCGTTACTTCTATTCAATTGATATCGTTGGTGATCCTCTCAAAATTTTGGTAGTAGCAAGGTCTATTCCACATGACATGGTGTCGTGTTATACATTGAAATGTACATCTCCATCTCTCTGAACATTCTCTTCCTTGTTTAGTGTTTCTGATACAATGGGATTTGAGCTTGTAAAAAGAACTATCTATTTCATCAAGCGAAGACCTTGCTTGAAGTTCAATTAATAGAGTTGTTGATCCTCCCAAATTTTTGGAGGTAGCTAAGTCTATTCCACATGACATGGTCATAAGTTCTGCATTGAAATTTAGATATCCATCTCTTCAAACATTCTCTTCTTTATTTGGTATTTCTGATACAACGGGATTTGACCTCGTGAGAAAATCATCTATTTCACCAGGCCTTCTGATACCTTGATTAAAATTTTGGAGTACTATGTGTCTGAGTCAATGGACGCTAAGAGTATAGTCATCGAACTTGTAGAATCAACTAACCTTTTTTTATTCTGAGAAAAAGTACTTTCAAATATCAGTAAACCACGAGGTATAGAATCAGTAATGAGGTAAGAGATTTGAGTTGTTTCCGACTTTTTCTTTGCACAGAAGCACATAGATTCAGAGAGTTGCATGTCAAATCTAAAAAGGAGTTTTTCTTGGCTGGTATGTAGAATCTGAAACTCTATCATGATTCATCATTGGAAACCAGAGCTCTGATATTTCTTGCATCTAATTAACCTGACAAGCAATGCTTGTGTTTTAAATGGAAATGGTAAGAGATTTATATTGATAAATCATAAAAGCAATGGCCAAATTGGCCAGTGAGATAATACAAAGGCATGCTGATACTGTCCTCAAAATCCAGCAATACAACCATATAATTAAGTTAATAAAAAAATTATTATCCTTCATCGAGGATTTTAAAAGAGTTCTGCTTGTGTAAACTAAATAAAAGACTCCTAGGCCCATGGGGGTTAGAGCAATTGGTATGAGTAATTGAGATGAGAAGTTGTAAATAGAAGGTCACGAGTTCAAATCTCCCATCGGTACTTACAAAAACAACAAAAAAGACTGATAGAATTAAGACTGGTTTACAAACCATAGAAATATAATGAACTATTGAAAAACATGCTTGCTTTTGGCATCATATTGCCCAGCATTGAACTGTCTTTTGTCATCAAGCATCTGATGCACTGTTTCCTCCTCCTTTGGTTTGCTATGAACTAAGCCCATTGACATCCAATAATTGGAGGCTATTAAAAGAGATACTCTGCTAAGATTGCAGACCATGCTCTGTAGAATGGAACGTTCAGCTTCTAGCACCTGAATTTGTCATTGCTTCTGCTTGAGAGTGTCCAAGACGGCTGCATTTTAAGAAAGGCATTGATGGTCACCGGAGTGAACTTTAGAAGTAACAGCAAAGATTGAAATTCTGTTATCATTGATAAAATCTCCATGTCTGCAAACTCCAAAGCACTATGGATCCCATGTATATCCCCAAGACAATTTGCATGGCACCCAGAGCAATACATGGTCTGAGAATAACTGAAAATTGCAAAAGCAGCAGAACCCTGACCTGGAAACAAAAACTTTCCACCAAGCCTCAAAGGCAGACTGTAATGTTCCAATTCAAAAATTCCCAACAAAGGCAGAATTTTGGAAAAATTGTCTTGACTAGTTTTGACTCTGGGGGATAGAAATGGCTCAAGAGGGTCTCGAATTTGGTAGGGACTGATGTGGCAAGTCTTAGGACTCTTCAATTGACTCTCTGATACTTTTATGACAGGTCATAGACATCTGCAACTCGATTTGGGCATGATGGTAAAAAGGACAAAATTACTAGCAATTTATGATGCAATTCCCCCTAGGGTATGGGCAGAAATGGCTCTCCAACTCCTAAGCAACCCTCCCAACATTCAGAACAGAGTATGGGGGCTGTAATTAGACTTCATTTACTGTCATTTAGTGTGGTTAAGAGTTCTGCAATAGAGGATTAAAGCTTCATATTCGAATGCATAATTTCAGTGATATTTGCTTAAGGGAAATGACACATAAAAGCTCAACTTCGACTCATAAATGGTGCATATAATGGTTCAGAACAAAGCAAAATGAATATAGACCATTGACAACATTTCAATAGCTCACTAACAGCATATAACATTGACCCAAGTCGCAATATACATCAGATATACAATCTCCATTGAAAGGGAAAATCATCACATGGAAACTAATGACAATAAAGCTTGGAAATGTGGACATTTGCATATGTATTTCTTCTTATTTCGACTTACAGAGAAGATGAGAGACATATTACAGAGCCATAAATCATTCACCGATGCTCGGGCATCAACTGAACTCAATGGGGCACAACCACCATTCACACAAGTGCACCTTCATAGAAAAACATGGAAATATGGAAGTGGAAATTGAGAGAATGGGAGGAGAGATGGGTCACGAACAATAGCAGCCTCCTATATGCAGCAAAACACTCCATTAAGCTCCCAATGAGAGGTCTGAATGGTCTCTCCCATGGCCAACTTGGATGAGAATTTCACTCTCTCGAAATTGGCTCACTAGCAGGGTAAGTGTGCACTCACCGTGCAATGGACAAGCTAATGCTCTCCAAATGCCAAAGGCAAATGATCAAATGATCAAAAACCATTTCCATTCCTCATGACATATTTTTATAACCCTCCTAAGGTCCTCCAAGGTCGAATTCATTCCCATAGGCTTCCTCCACCTCATCCTTGATGTTTGGTAACCTCCATGCCATTGGCCTTCTCCTCAACCCTTCATCTTCCACCAAATTTGAATAGCTGCCACCTAGTCCCAAGTGCGCCCTCTTGGAGGCTATTTTTAGCACTGACATGTCAGGTTGTCATAGGTCTGCAATCAAGTCTGACTTGTCATAGAATCTTCCATCATTGTTGTCATAAATTGCAGGGAATCTAGCTCCACATGGCACCTAGTTTCTTCCTAGACTCTTCCTCTTCTATGGGGAGTTACTCCTCCTCACCCATTCGAATCCCTGAGCTCATGATATGTCATTTGATGACTCTTCACCTTCCAAGAACATTCCATCACTAATAATTTCGAATTTGGGGTTAAGTCATGACATGTGTAAGGGGGAATCTAGCCACCCAAGGCCCCCATGGACCTCCAAATGTCCTTATGAAGCAATGCCACTTTATTTTCTCTAAATTTATTTATTTATATGACCCAAATTAATGTGTAAATGATAAACTAAGGGTCTCTTGGGTCCCATAGCTCCCTTATTGCAATATTTAATGCCTCCTCCCCAGACCTAGGGAACTAGTAGGTGGGTGAAACACTGTCAACTAGTAGACCTAATGGAATGGGAACATGACACAAACACAGGAGGCCTCTGCTCAGAATACCCTGAATTCCAACTGGACATAAAACTACAAAAATGAGAAGTAACCAATGTCAAATGGACCACAAAGGAGAGATGGAATGAACAGAAAGTAATTCATTGTTTTCCAGGTCCCACGCACCAGGAAATCAATATAATGAAACCAAAGAACAGACCCAGAGATGCAACTCAGATATTGAAACAACCATGTGAAAATTCAGCAAGAAGAGGCTTACCAGGAGAGACAACAATGCCAGAGGGGAGAACCCAAAACGTTGCTTGTATGCCAGCATAATAGAAGGATCCTCCATTCCAAAAATCCGACCTTTAAACCGATAATTCACCGTGAACCATTGTTGAAGTTATCTCCGAAAATTTCGAAACATTGCAAAAAATGGTGATTTTTTCAGGGCACTGATTTTTTGGCCCAAAAAGATCGTAATTTTAGGTAAAAATCAAACATAGCAGGCTTACCAAAAAATTGTGCCACAACCTGAAAAATTGCCAAAGCCACGGGGTTGAGTCTTCTAGGCAACTTTTTGGGGCTTTTTGAAGTCATTATGCTTGGCAACTGTTGGGGAATAAGAGGGAGTACTTGCAGCCATCAACCAACAAGTTTAGAAGAACAACTCCTTGCTTTCATCACCATCAAGATTTTTAATTGAAACACAAATCAATTGCTAGACTTCTACAAGGTTGGTCATCTCAAATCCCAGGTAATTAGTCAAATTCCACCATCTTGGATTTTTTTTCATAGATTGTTTTAGGGTTTTCAAATCCCATATTTTCTTGTCTCCTATCATCATGTTTTATGGCTAAAAATACAATTAAAGGGACTGTTTTTCCTTTAACAGCCCTCTTACCTTGATTTTTGTTAGGATTTTTTAGGGTTTTCAAAATCATTATTTTCATGCCTCTTATCATCATTTTCCATAGTTTAAAAAACAATTTAGATGACTGTTTTTCCTCTAACAGCAGGCTGTTTTTTAAAAATAATAATTGATGCAAGTCTTTTTCCATTTTTTGGCCCTAGGGTTCAATCTGAAGGTTTGATATAGCATTGCCAAAATGCCGAAGGTTTTGGATCCGATGTGGCAGTATGGTGAGCCCGAGGATGGGACAAACCATCAAAGGTTGTCTTGTAAACTGTGTGGCCAACCTATGACAGGAGGGATTAGCCAATAATAATAATCTATTTTTAAGGTCACCGCCAAGCGAGTCACCAGTTTGGTGTATGAGACCCCCTTAGTTTGTGGGACAAGGGACCCCCCTTTGCGCAATGAATTAACTGCTAAGAGGTGTACATACACTACCCCCTATGGATTTGAACCTGTGACCTCCTAGGAGGGAACACATGCTCTTAACCATTAGGCCCACTCATGCTGTACCACTTGGTTAAAATCCCAGGGCATAATGTTTTGATTTGCACTGAATCAACCCCGAAAATTATGCAGATGGCCCATGATGCTATTTATCAGAAGAACAAAAAGAAGTGGCACCTGCTAATAGAGCTGAAGTTGATTGCGGTGGAGTGGCTACATCCTCAAGAACCACCGGCAGATATGGGACTGGGTCACATGTCAGTGAGAGGGGCTCCGCAAGTACAGATTCACCTTCCAAAAGGGCCTCACCTTTCTTTGTTCCAAGAATTGAAGATGGGGCTCAAAGCCTCAACCTTGCATCCAGTCAATGGTTAAAATAAAGGAGAAGCAAGAAGCAGCCAGGCTTATGGAGGATGATTTTTTTGAGTGATATACCTTTGACCATCACAAAGACCAATCCATTTTTCCAGCCAATGTGTGATGCTATTACTGTTGTTGGCTTGGGTTACAAGGTAAGCCTACAAGGAGTTGCAGGGGGCAATTTTACAAGGAGAAAAGAGGGACATCAACACTAGATTGGAAGAGTTAAAGAAGTCATGGAAGTCTAGAGGATGCACAGTGATATCCAATGGTTGGACAGATGGGAAGGGTACGACCCTTCTAAATATCTTGGTACACTGTCCTAGGGGTACCACATTTATTAAATCCATTGATGCATCAACTCATGTTAAAGATGCAGCATTATTGAGTGAATTGTTGGATGCATTCATCGGAGATATTGGTTTGGAACATGTTGTCCAAATCATAACAGATAATTCGGTTAATTATGTGGTTGCCAGCAGGATGTTAATGGAGAGGCACCCACATTGTTTTGGACTCCATGTGCTGCCCATTGCCTCAATTTGATGCTTGAGAAAATGGGAAAAACACCCTTCATTAAGGAGGTTGTAGATCAGGCTAAGACCATCACAAAATTCATATATGACCACGCATTGTTCTTAGCCTCATGAGGAGATTCACAAAAAACAAGGAGTTGTTGCATCCAAAAATCACAAGTTTTGCCAGCAGCTTCATCTCTCTTCAGTTTATGCTCTAATGTAAGTTTGGGATGAGGCAGATGTTTGTTTGTGATGAGTGGCGTGACTGCACATTTAGCAAAAGACAGGTGGGACAGCCATTGCTAAACTTCTGTACATTGATTCCTTTTGGGAAGGAATGCTAGAAGTGTGCACAATTAGTAAACCTTTGGTAAAAGTTCTTCACTTGGTTGATTCGAGAGAAGCCCACAATGGGCCTACTTGTTTGAGGCCATGGATAGGGCCAAAGAGACTATCCGATCTTATTATGGGGGCAAAGGCACCCCGAACATAATAGATACATGATGATTTGGGGTATGATTGATAACTGATGGACCAAAATGTCCCATCACTCCATCCATGCAACAGTTCATTTGCTCAACCCTGCCTATGATTACTCATGCAACGTTGATTTTGAAAGCAAGGTGAAGGGCTCTTGACATGTCTCCAAAGGATGTACCAGATGTTGATGTTGATTTTCTGAGTAGCATCGAGAGCCCTTCTCTTCGGAGAATGGGACCACCTGGTCCGGGACCACGGTGAAGACTCAACCCAGTGTTGAGTGACCATTCTGTTAAATGGTAGATATCTGGTCTGGGGCCATGATATAAACCTAGATCTGCCGTGGGTAGACTCAACCTTGTGTTGAGTAGACATCTGGTCCAAGACCACGATGTAGACCAGTCTAGGACTGGTAGACTCAGCTTAGTTCTGAGTAGCCATTCTCTGGGTGAATGAAGACACTGTAAGCCCTAGACTTGGTCCGGGCATGTGTGTGGCACTTTGACCCTTGATCTATGGGCTTGGTGTGCTTCTCCAAGGATTAGCTACCCTTGGTTAAGTTACCCTAGTGCCAGATCTAGGTGTCACACAGTGTGTGAGATAAAAGCATTAATAACTCTCTTGGTTAATGATGATGTACTTTTGAAATAAAAAAGTACCACAGGGGCACTTGGTAAAAGGCCAAAGTCAAAAGTCAAAGAAAGAAAAAAAGGTACCTTTTTGGTAATAGTAAAAATGAAATTAGGAAAAGAATAAAAATATTATTATTTTTATCCTTCCTAATCTTGTCCACCTAAAAGGACCACAGGTGGAAAACAAAATTAAAAGACTTCTTATAAAAGTCAAAGAAAAAAATAAAAGTACCTTTTTGGTAAAAGTGAAAGTGAAATTAGGAAAAGAATGAAAATATTATTATTTTTATTTTTCTTAATTAAAGAAGGACTTCTTATAAAAGTCAAAGGAAAAAATAAAAGTACATTTTTGGTAAAAGTGAAAGTGAAATTAGGGAAAGAATAAAAATATTATTATTTTTATTTTTCCTAATCTTGTCCACTTAGAGGTGAACAAAGGCTATAAAAGAAGATCAAGCCTTCTCATTTGTTACACACACTTTTGCTCTCATAGGAGAAGAAGATTATCTTATGTTCAAACCCCCAGCTAGGGTTTTATCAGCAAAGTCCATCTTCAGCATTCTATTTTTTGGGCAGATTTCAGCAGTCTGATATATTCAGCCAATTTTCAGCAGTCTGATATTTTCAGGCAGTTTTCAGCAGTCTGATATTTTTGGGCAGTTTTCAGACAGTCTGATATGTTCAGGCAGTTTTCAGCAGTGTGATATTTTCGGGCAGTTTTCAGCAGGCTGTTATTTTCGGGCAGTTTTCAAACAGTCTGATATTTTCAGGCAATTTTCAACAGTCTGATATTTTCGGGCAGGAAAGAGAAAATCTAAGTTTTTCTGAGGAAGCCCTAAATTGGTAATTTTCTGTAATTCTGGAAATTGTGGGTAAAATTATCAGTCTAATTTTTACTGATGAATTTTACAGTTACTGTGGTCAAAATCCAGATCTGGATTTGAGGAACTTTTTGAAGAATTTCTTAAGCCATCTCATTTACAAGATGAGCTATTAATGCTTTTGGGGTTTTTGTCCTTTGAAGGTTTCCCCAGTGAAAAATATTGTGTCCATGTGTGTTGATGTGATGAATGTGTTTTTACTACACTGCTGATCTATTTATGTTTATCTGCAAATTTTTAAAGTTTATGCTAATGCTGAAAATTCAACATGGTATCAGAGCTTAGCATGTGAAAACACAGTAAAGGGATACTGCTGTTGTTTCTCACTAGATCTTGGAATAAGATTTGCAGATCTAACATTTGGATAAGTGACAGAGATGGTACCATTGGTTTCAAACCGGAAGAGAAGCTCTCTGGTTCAGCAAACTTCAATTCCTGGAAGGCTAGGTTGACAGCCATTCTTGATGAGAATGACTTGGATGACATTGTTCTTAATGTCACAGAAGAGCCAACTACAAATGCTGGTAGGCTTGCCTACAAGAGGAAACAAGGTAAGGCTAGAAGAGTTATTTATGATTCTATCAAAGAAGAATTGATGCCTAACATCACATCCTTAAAGACTGCAAAAGAATGCTATGATACATTGGTAAACCTCTATGAAAAGAAGGCTCCCAGTCAAAAGAGAGTCTTAAAGAAGAGGCTACGAACTTTGAAGCTGAACAAAGATGAAAGTGTCGGTTCCTTCTTCACCAAGATCAAACAGGTAAGAGATCAACTCCTTGCTATTGGTGTTACTGTTGATGATGATGATCTTGTACAAACAGTGGTTGATGGTCTCCCAAGCTCTTGGGAAACCTTCATGGCATCCGTCTGTGGACGAAAAAATCAGCCAACCTTTGAAAGGCTTTGGCATGATTGCATACAAGAAGAAGCAAGGAACACTGACAAGGTAATCAAGCAGGATAACCTTGCACTTGCAGCAAAGACCAAGAAGTTCAAGAAGCCTTTCCCTCAGCAGAAGAAGGGTAAGAAACCTCAGGGTAAGTTTTTTGACATGTCCAAAATTGAATGTTATACTTGTCACAAGTTTGGACATTATGCTAGAGACTGCAAGCAGAACAAGAAGAAACCCAAGAGAAGGTTTCAAGCATCTACTGCAAAAGCAGAGGAAGAAGAAGATGAAGAACCAAAGAAGAAGAAGAAAACCAAGGCTAATAAAACGAATGAGCCTAAAAGAGAGTACTATTTGATTTCTGCTCTGACTGGTTCTTTCTCAACTTGCTCCACTTCTTGGTTGGTGGAGAGTGGTGCCTCCAGGCACATGACAAGTAACCGTGGTACCCTTACCAATTACAGAAAGAAGAAGTTCACCACTCAGGTAGAACTTGGAGATGACTCCACTTACAAGATTGAAGGAGTTGGCTCAACTTCACTTCAACTTGACTTAGGTACAGTTCTTCATATTGATGATATTCTTTATGTTCCTGGGTTAAAGAAGAATCTTTTATTTGTTGCTAGTTTAGAAGACAAGGGCCACAGAGTCCTCTTTATGGACAAAAAGGTCTTTTTATGGGCAAAAGACACAGATCTAGACTCGGCAGTTCAGATTGGGGTTCGAGAGGGAGACCTCTACAAGGCCTCCAAAGTTTCCACTCATGCCTTGGTACATCACATAGTTGATCCTTGTGAACTTTGGCATAGAGATTTGGACACCTTCACTACACAGCGCTCCCAGGATTGCAGAAGATAGTCACAGGTATGCCAGAAGTTTCTCCAAAGCATGAAGGAATTTGCAAAGGATGTGCTCTAGGTAGGCACACTAAGAAATCCTTTCCTAGAAGCAAGAGTAGATCTAAAGCCATTTTGGATTTGATTCATTCTGACATTTGTGGACACATGTCTTCACCCTCCTTCAGTGGGTGTTTATATTATGTCTTGTTTATTGATGCCTACTCTCGAAAGTCTTGGATTTACTTCCTCAAGGACAAGAGTGAAACCTTTGACAAGTTCAAAGAGTTCAAGACAGTGATTGAAAATCAGACTGGCAGGCACATCCGTATCTTGAGATCAGATAACGGAGGTGAGTATGAATCTAATGAGTTTGATGATTTTTGTCGAGAAGCAAGAATCAAGAAAGAGCTGACAGTGCCTTACAACCCCCAGCAGAATGGGGTTGCAGAAAGGAAGAATAGAACGATCTTTGAGGCTGCTAAAGCCATGATCACTGATCTAGATCTTCCTTTGTCTTTATGGGCTAAAGCTACCGAAACTGTAGTGTACATCAAAAACAAAAGCCCTCATGCTATCTTGGGTGAAAAGACTCTAGAAGAAGTCTTCACCAAGAAGAAACCTGCAGTTGATCACATGAGGATATTTGGCACTCCTGTGTATGTTCATGTGCCAAAAGAAAAGAGGGCCAAGCTAGAGCCTTCCGGTAAGAAAGGCTTATTAAGTGATTGCTCGAAGGCTTATCGAGTATATATACCTGGACAGAGGTACATTGAGGTCAGCAGAGATGTGATCTTCCATGAGGAAGCGGTGTTTCGTAAAACACTAGAGTTTTCACCGAAAGATGCAGTTCCTCCACTTGAGTTTCCAGATTCAAAAATTCAGAGGGAGGAAGAGTTTGATGATCAAACTCCAGATGCTCCTGAGAACATTGAAAATCCACTAGAAGAACTACTTGAAGTTCCTCCTTCCAAAAGGAGACCTGCTTGGTACCGAGAAACAGTACAAGAAGCCGAGAAGCATAAAGCTCCTCTAGGGACTTTCAGAGAAAGCATAAGACCACAGAAGTACTCCAGTCTTATGAGTCAGCTTATCAGTTCAGAACCTTCATCATACAAAGAAGCAGCAAGTAAACAGGTATGGGTTGATGCCATGATTGAAGAGTATAAGTCAATCATGAAGAATGATGTTTGGAAAGTTGTTCCCAGACCTACAGGAAAGTCAGTAGTGACTTCCAGATGACTTTATAAGATCAAGCATGCTGCAGATGGCAGTGTGGAGAATTATAAAGCCAGATTCGTAGCTCGTGGCTTCACTTAGAAAGAAGGCATTGACTATGACGAAACATTTGCACCTATTGCTAGGTACACTACCATTAGAACCATCATCTCACTTGTTGCAGTATTCAGATGGATGTAAAGATAGCCTTTCTCAATGGTAAGATTGAGGAAGAGGTTTATATTGAACAACCTGAAGGCTTTGTTACTCATGGGAAGAAGACCCATGTATGTAAACTGAAGAAAGCCTTCTATGGACTAAAACAGGCTCCGAGAGTTTGGAATGCCAGGATTGATGGATTTCTCCATAGCTTGGGGTTCTCCAAAAGTACAGTTGATTCTAACTTGTACTTCAAAGTTGTTCATAATCATGTCTTGATACTTGTTCTATATGTAGATGACTTGTTTCTTACAGGTGATGAACAATTGATAGACCAGTGTAAGAGGGAGCTTACCTCTGAATTCGAGATGAAAGATCTCGGAATGATGCATTACTTCCTTGGCTTAGAAGTCTGGCAAAAGCCAAGTGAGATCTTCCTGACACAAGGAAAGTATGCAATGGATATCTTGCAGAGATTTGGGATGCAGAACTGCAAGTCCATGAGTGTACCAATGACTACCAACTTGACAAAGTTGCGGGACTCAGCCTCTAGTTCACAGAATGGACTCAGCCTCTAGTTCACAGAATGTGGACTCTACTCTATATAGACAACTCATTGGTTCCCTGATGTATCTTGTGCATACGAGACCAGACATCTGCTACACAGTGAATGCACTGAGTCAGTTCATGTCAGATCCAAAGCACATACACTTGGTAGCCGCCAAACATGTACTCAAATATGTGCAAGGGACTATCACTTACGGGCTCAGGTATACTTCCAGCAGTGGAATAATGTTATCTGGATATTCAGATTCAGATTGGGCTGGCAGTGCAGTCGACCGAAAAAGTATCTCTGGTTATTGCTTCAGTATGGGATCAGCAATGATCTCTTGGTCCAGCAGGAAGCAAGGTTCCATAGCTCAAAGTACAGCTAAGGCAGAGTATATTGCTGCAAGCGATGCCTACAAGGAAGCAGTTTGGCTCAGAAAGTTGTTATCTAATCTGTTAGAGGGAAAGCTTGACTCAACGATCATCCATTGCGATAATCAGAGTTTCATAAAGCTTTCAGAGAATCCAGTGTTTCATGACAGATCGAAACACATTGAAATGAGGTATCATTTCATCAAAGACCTAGTGCAGAGAGGTGCTCTGAAGTTGTAGTACATTCGTACAGATGAACAGATTGCAAATATCTTGACCAAGCCTCTAACAGCATCAAAGTTCGTGTACTTTCGTGACAAGCTTGGTATGGCAGAGAATGCCTCTCTCGCTGAGAGGGAGTGTTGATTTTCTGAGCAGCATCGAGAGCCCTTCTCTTCGAAGAATGGGACCACCTGGTCCGGGACCACGGTGAAGACTCAACCCAGTGTTGAGTGACCATTCTGTTGAATGGTAGATATCTGGTCTGGGACCATGATATAAACCTAGATCTGCCTTGGGTAGACTCGACCTTGTGTTGAGTAGACATCTGGTCTGGGACCACGATGTAGACCAGTCTGGGACTGGTAGACTCAGCTTAGTTCTTAGTAGCCATTCTTTGGGAGAATGAAGACACTGTAAGCCCTAGACTGGGTCCACGCATGTGTATGGCACTTTGACCCTTGATCTATGGGCTTGGTGTGCTTCTCCAAGGATTAGCTACCCTTGGTTAAGTTACCCTAGTACCAGATCTAGGTGTCACACAGTGTGTGAGATAAAAGCATTAATAACTCTCTTGGTTTATGATGATGGACTTTTGAAATAAAAAAGTACCACAGGGGCACTTGGTAAAAGGCCAAAGTCAAAAGTCAAAGAAAAAAAAAGTACCTTTTTGGTAAGAGTGAAAGTGAAATTAGGAAAAGAATAAAAATATTATTATTATTATCCTTCCTAATCTTGTCCACCTAAAAGGACCACAGGTGGAAAACAAAATTAAACAACTTCTTATAAAAGTCAAAGAAAAAAAAAAGTACATTTTTGGTAAAAGTGAAAGTGAAATTAGGAAAAGAATAAAAATATTATTATTTTTATTTTTCTTAATTAAAGAAAGACTTCTTATAAATGTCAAAGGAAAAAATAAAAGTACCTTTTTGGTAAAAGTGAAAGTGAAATTAGGTAAAGAATAAAAATATTATTATTTTTATTTTTCCTAATCTTGTCCACTTAGAGGTGAACAAAGGCTATAAAAAAAGATCAAGCATTCTCATTTGTTACACACACTTTTGCTCTCACAGGAGAAGAAGACTATCTTATGTTCAAACCCTCAGCTAGGGTTTTATCAGCAAAGTCCATCTTCAGCATTTTTGCACAGCTATCTTCAACATTCCATTTTTTGGGCAGATTTCAGCAGTCTGATATTTTCGGGAAATTTTCAGCAGTCTCATATTTTCGGGCAGTTTTCAGCAGTCTGATATTTTTGGGTAGTTTTCAGTAGTCCGACATTTTCAAGCAGTTTTCAGCAGTCTGATATTTTCAGGGAGCAATTTTCAGCAGTCTGATATTTTCAGGGAGCAGTTTTCAGCAGTCTAATATTTTTCAGGCAGTTTTCAGCAGGCTGATATTTTCGGGCAATTTTCAAACAGTCTGATATTTTCAGGCAATTTTCAGCAGTCTGATATTTTCGGGCAAGAGAGAGAAAATCTCAGTTTTTCTGAGAAAGCCCTAAATTGGTAATTATCTGTAATTCTAGAAATTGTGGGTAAAATAATCAGTCTAATTTTTACTGATGAATTTTACAGTTACTGTGGTCAAAATCCAGATCTGGATTTGAGGAACTTTTTGAAGAATTTCTTAAGCCATCTCATTTACGAGATGAGCTATTAATGCTTTTGGGGTTTTTGTCCTTTGAAGGTTTCCCCAGTGAAAAATATTGTGTCCATGTGTGCTGATGTGATGAATGTGTTTTTACTGCACTACTGATCTATTTATGTTTATCTGCAAATTTTTAAAGTTTATGCTAATGCTGAAAATTCAACAGTTGATACTCGCAAAACAATTAGACGTGAGATGGAGATGTATAGAGACGCTCACCAACTATTTGGCTTTGCCAATACTATTGCCAACATGAGTGATTTGATGCCACATAAGCTACTATGATTTAAAATTAAAATTTTAATTATGTGTTTTATTTGAAAGTTGGATTATATTTTGATGAATTATAGTTTAAGTCTTTTTTTCTTATTTGTAGTTGTTATAGATATTTGGTGGCGAAATTATGGTGCAAGCACCAAATTAACGAAACTTTGCCATTCAAGTCCTTAACCAAACATGCAACGCTTCAAGATGTGAGCGCAATTGGTGTGTTTCAAAAAATACACTCAAAAAAACGCAATAGATTAGAACTTCAATCGACCGATTACAATTATTATAATTTATTACCCTTTGGCATGTGTATTGCCCCCAAGAGTCGAGACTTATTAAATTTAATTTTGGCCCTCTTACATGTTGGAGTTCCCATGTCTCAATGATTTGGTATTTCTCCACTCCAATATTCAATTGTGGATGAGGCCAATGGAGAAGGTACCTAATATGGAACCTATTTCCTTAGAAAATATGAACATATTGTTTGAGTGGAGGGTGGAGTCAAATGTCCCTATTATGGAGGAGGCACCAACATGGTTGGAGGAGGAGGAGCACCAGCAGGTGGAGGAGGAAGGGAGAGTCAAGTATAGAGGACCTTGAGAGCAGCAAGTAGAGTCAAGTATAGAGGACCTTGACATCATCGAGGCTGAGGTGGCAACATCAACACCAGTGCCGTTGCTATATAGACTAATACATGTACACCCTCTAGTTGGCACCAAACAAATGATGTATGGCCTTCAAGTGGCAAACGATCTGTGACCTTTTCCAAAAAAGGGGAAGAGGTTATAATTCTCCACAATAGGTAGACAGCTAGATGCTAGATTCTCATTTTATATGGCTCATGATGACGAGATACATTTATATATTTGATATCATTTTGTATTTATTATCCACTTCTGAGCCCTTCAATGGATAGCTATCAAGTTTCAAGATTTAGTATGAACTCTTTGATGTATCATTTTAATTTAGCATCCACTACATCATATACATATTGATGTTTTTCCTATATTTATGTGCCAGTGTGCTTATTTGATGTTTTCGTTGGTTTATATTTTTTTAAATTTGAAAAAAAAATGAATTTATTTGTATTTTTTTATGCTTACCACAATTTGCTAATTTTTTCCTCAATGTTGTCAAGAAATTGTATTTGAACCCTTTGTCGATTTTTTCTCATTGCTGATGTTTTCAACAATCATGTGAACCCTTCAATAGGCCTTATGCGATTAAATGAATGCATGTGTCAGGCAAACTTGAAAATATAGTTCCCAACTTCATTTGTTCTTGAGTCCTTGAGTAATCATTCCTCCAAGGATGTGTCCTCATGTTTGTCGATTTCTCCATGCGAGGTAGCAATTTACTATCCGTTAAGACTTGAAATAAATTTAGCTAATGGGGTGGAGGGGAAGCACCCCATTTTCTTTTAGTTCACCTTCGTTCATATGAGACACTTGGTTAGCATGATAATCAACTTGACGACTGAGGGTTCACAACTGATGAAAAGAAATGTCCTCAAAACCTGAAGCTTCTTGTTTGATTCTTGATATTAGACAAGCGATCTTCAATATTCATTGCCAAGTTTAAAAGGCTTCTTTGTTTTTGAGATAGTAAGGGCTAGAGTTAAGTTTTGTTGGGATGGCGGGGAGGTTAATTCTCATGCCTCTCTCTAATTGCATGACCAACACCTTGACATGGCTCACCCTCCATGGAGAAGGTTGATTGAGCTAGGGAATGTGTAGGGGCTCATGTTCTCATGTTGTAGGGGGGGCCACCCCAAAAATCAAATAGGTGTTATAAATGGCCCATCTCTACTTGTATATTTATACCTTGACTTTAAATTTTCATGGACAAGGCTGCATAGATTAGAGATATTAAGCCATGACTTATGATAAGGGCCTCTTCACATTAAGTATAACATCATTTCTTCTATTCAACAAGGAAAAATGTATTTCAACATGAACAAAAAGCCCATTATTCTATAAATCTATAGCCTAAGGGAGTTTATATTCTAGAAAAACAACTATTCGAGGAATGGAACTCACCCCATGCAATAAAGCAAAGCCTTGCAGTAATACTCTTTCAACACCTCTAGGGATGACTTTATAAACCCAACAACATTAACCGACTCCCAATACCACTTCCCTAGCTTCTTTGCACACTTTCAAATAGGCAAGGCCCACCCACATGCCACATTTAATTGCTTGTGAAATTCTATTGGAAAACACATTAGGACCTAGGGATTTCTCATTCTTGATTTCCTTTGTGCCTACCCCCCTCCAATTCATCCAAGTCAAGCTCTCTAGAGAGATAGTTCCTCTCAAGGGCCTCAACTCTCTAAAGTACAACTTAATGGACAAGCTTCAAGGCAAACTCCTACAGTGGAACAAATCTTACAAAAGTGAAAATAATCGAATCTTCAAATGGGATTTCTCATTCTTGATTTCCTTCGTGGCTCCTCCAGCTCATCCAAGCCAAGCTCTATCTCGAGATAGTTCCTCTCAAGGACCTCAACATGATGGTATTTCTCATTCTTGATTTCCTTCATGGCCACCGCCAATTCATCCAAGCCAAGCTCTTTGAAGAGATAGTTCCTCTCAAGGGCCTCAACTCTCTGGAAAACAACCAAATGGACAAGCTCTAAGGTAAACACCTGTTGCAAAGCGTCAAATCTTACAAGAAGTGAAAATACTCAAAAAATGATCTTCAAATATCTATTGAATTTTCATCTCATCTTTTGTAAGTTTACCAAAAGGGTTCCATAAGGCTAGGATCCTCTTGAATTTGTCTTTGTACTTTAGGTGTTGAAAAAAGGAATCAAAAGACACATCTCCCTCGACCATTCATTAAATATGCCCCCTAATACTAGACCCTTCAACCTTATACTTTTCAAACTCCCAACACTAATTGAATCAGACGTGGAAGTGCATAAGACTTGAGGTGATAATTCAAGATTTGGGAATCCCTTTTGGTATACAGATTTCTCTTTCTTGGTCCATTCTCAACTTGCAACTCGCTAGGAGAATTACAATTATGGAAAAAATCTTTGCAACATGACGCGTGTATTCCTCCTTGCATCCTTTCCCTTCTCAATCAGTTTCTTAAGCCCTCCAACATGTGCTTTAAAGCTTTCTTTGGGAAAAACATGGAGGGTTAAAGGGGCTCCCCCTTTGATGGCTTGGGACATATGTACATTACCCCAAGCACAAGGGGGGTGTAGGCCTTCCTAATGTAAAAGCACAAGTACTGTCCCTTGCCAACAAATCGGTGATACGACAAACACTAGAAGGGGAAGCCCCTTGGAAAGTCTTAGTGCATCATTGAATTCAGCAAGCTCAGCATACTAGAGAAATTAGAAGTCCATTTTGTGACATAAAATCAGTAACGCAAAGGCAGGGTTTAGTTCAACTCAAGAGGATGTGAGTGGCTTGGCAGGAGGTGGTTCCACTCAGGATGTTATCATGTTAGTGATTAAGTGTCCTTTTCGCCATATAACTATGCCAGTGAATTTGTTGCAGTGGGAAGAGATATTGCCACTAAACCAATCACTCTTCTGTCAAATAGAACCAGTTAAGCTACACAATCAATCGTTCTTCATTACAGAATGTAATCAAGCATAAATAAATCCACTATTATTCAAGAAAATCTTCAACTTGCAATACAAAATGAGACGTCATTCAAAGTGGAGGCCAACTTATACCAACCAACCAATATACCAGTTATGGAAAGGACAAATTGATCAATCAATCATGAAATATGCATAAAGCAAAAGTAAGAGAAATTAAGAGCATATGTCATTCAAAATTGTGCCTGGCATCGTATTACCTATGAAAGCTCATATCAGATTAACATTATTCAAGAGATGATCTTAAGCATGCATGATGGAAATCAAGCTTCCCTGCCACCCAAAGGCCTAAATGAAGACTTCCTTTCGCTTACATCTGAAACCACTACCCATTAAGCTTTGTGTAATCCAACAAGCTACCTAAATTGGCATACAATCCATTCAATTAAAAAAAGGAGAAAAATAACAAATAGCTATAGAGATTATTTGGTATTTCAAACCTGATCGAACAAAATCAAGCAATGCAGTGCTGGGTAAGAGTACAACCCTGTTCATTCTCTTAACACCAGCTCCAACTCCATGACAGTCACTGAACCCTCAGGTACCCAATCAAGATTTTCATAGANTTGTTATCAAACTTCACGTAAATATCAGAATCTGAAGCACTTTTCACAAACCTTTTAATTCTTAAGTATTGACCAACCTTTATATTGACTCTTGAGATGCCTATTTGAAGTCCATAAAATGCCTTTTTTATATCTTATTTGCCCTAACCAACAAATGCATGTGTTTGTTTGAGATATACGACTGCAAGCTTTCAATTCAATAAAAAATATTTAACATCCATCTAACGCAAGTTCATATTCAAGATAGGACTAAACAGATTCCATTTGACATAAATGATTACGAGTACTATAACATAAAATTACAAGAAACGGGATGAGTTATAATTTTTAAGTACAATATAGAGGTGTTTGAGGCCTGCAACCAGTCAACTCCAACAAATTCTTCATTAGCTATAACATGCAAACCTGTGAAGGAGCGTGTATATGAATTATGAAAGCATCCAAATATTGCATATTAAAGAATAATCAGTGCCCAAGTCCCAATGAAACGAATAAATGGAATTGGTACCAGTAGATTCCAAAGGTGTGCCGCAAAGTAAATATAGTGATAAAATTTCTGAAGCAAGATGCACTGCCAGAAAAAGCAGTATGCTATTTAGCTTGAACACAAAATTTCTGATCCCTTAAACTAGGTCTGTCCAATAGACAAAACAATAGCACGGTCAACATGCAGTCAAAAACTGGCTGCCTTGACCATGCAGCAAAACAACATATAATATCTCAATAAGAGATCGCATAAGCGTCCCCTTAAACACAACTAAGACTTCTACCACCAAAAACTCGTATTGCAAAAACAAAACCTAAAGCAAATTGAAAAACAATGACCACCGTGCCCAAGGGACCCGCTCCTACACATCTACATCAACATCCTTCTCTTCATCTGGCTTGGCAGCAGTTTCTTCCTCTGCTGGTGGTGGCACCTGTTCTTCCTCGGGAAGAGGTTCCTCCACATAATCGTTCTCAAATGCATCAGTAGGAACCTCGTATATTCTCACCTGAGGCTTTGAAGGATCTTTAACAAATACATATTTTCCTTCATTCAATTTAAGACAGAGATCAACAATCGATTTTACAATGCCCCACATATTGGAAGTGTTCAAATTAATCTGCATAGCAAATTCCTTGGGCTTGTATCCCTGAACACTCAAAATAACATGGTTGAAGTGATCACGAGGGTGAATTCGCGAGACATAGCCCAGCTTCATAACATTCGCACTTGCAAGAAGAGCTTGTGCTGTCCATTTTGCAAGTTTGTTTGCATTGTTCTTGAGCTCAGTTGCCAAAACAGCACCTCGTTGAGTTTCCAGTTTCTGACGCCAATCAACTCCAGAATACTTCGGATCAAATTCATTCAGAGCATTCAAAGTGAGGAATTGTGTATTGCCCCTTAAATCCAAAACACTGTGGACTTCACACCTTGCAATCAGGGATACATCCTCATCCAATTTCCAGCGCCTGTACCGATAGGCAACAGATGCTACCTCCTCTCCCTCTGAAGCAAATGGATTGGGCTCCTCAAACTCTACCTTGTTGCCATCTCTAATCAGGACCTGCTGTGAGAAGTTCTGGTTGATATAAGCTGCCTCCACACTCAGAGAATGTGCAGAGTTAATATCTTCCTTTGCCTCTGGCAAAGGCTCCTGGGATGTCTCATTTACAGACAACAAATCGAGCTGAGACCCATCTCTCTTGTCAAAGAACAACTTGCTGCCCACTTTCTGAACTACAATGTCCCATGAATAGACTGACCGTGGAGCACACATCAATGTAGCCAGTATTGCATCTGTGGCAAATACAGTGGCCTTATCCTCACTTGCAAGTCGCCTGATAACAGGATCGTCGGTAGTGGTTACCTTGAAGAAGTTCCGGTTCTTGAAACGCTCCAGGCGCTTTTCACTCTTCGGTGCGACTCGATCATATACCCTGTCATAATATTCAAGAGCACCACACATCACTATATCCTCCGGTTCACCAACACTGAAACTCAATTTAGAAAAAGTGGTGAACGGAATCTGATCGAGCATGGTCCATTCGGGTTGAATATCGACGGAACTCTTGTACACGGCCGCTTCCCTGCGTTGCATATTGTTCCTGTTTTGATGGTAAAACCGATCCCGACGTTGGCGCTCCTTCTCAGCCTCCCGCTTCTTGGCCTCAACCTCTTCATCCTTTCTCTGAGGAAGCTGCCTCTGCTGCTGGAACCTCCATCTGGGACCAAATCTGGGCTTTGGAGGGGGTTTTCCATCCACCAAACGAAATGATTCCTCGTCCGCCTCATCGAAAACAAAATCGAAGACACTACTTTCTTGCCCGCTCCTCGCATTGGGCCGAGCATTATAGTTGCGCGTCCAATCTGCAACCCTTCCAATCCTCTCATTTTTAGAGAAAGGGGCATAGGGCACATTCTGGAGTTGGTTTTCTAGAATAACAAAGCCCTCCGGAGGACCCCAACCATCTGGATTGTCTGCAACATTTGGGACTTTCAATTGAGGTTGCACTGTTCCAACCATGTTTTCAGATATCTGAAAAAAAACATACAAAACAAAATTTATCAATGCTACCAACAAACCCTAATCAACATTTATCGGTGCTACTAACAAACCCTAGTTTAAACCGAAACCCTAGATCTCAGTGATACAAAAAGCCGCAAACCCTACGTTGAACTAAAACCTAGATCTTGGCTATCCAGGATGCAGCGAACTCGAAACGAGCGAAAATGTCAATAATACCCAGAAGACACCAAACACAAATGCAATGTTGGTATCTTAATATTAAAAGGAAGACCTTGAAAGCTGATTATTGCGCTAGGGTAGAACCGGCTCAACGTTAAAACTGTGACGCACGGAGATACAAACCTGAAACACCATCACTCACAAGTCTTTGGTTTGATGCGATATCGGTAATCAAATCGTGTAGAGGTTTTAAAGAAGTGTGTGGTGTTTCATTGATGGTAATATAAGTTTTAATAAATCATGATCTATATTAATGGGAATAGTTATAAAAGAGTGCTTTTCCTAAGAAAATAATGATGGTTAATTAGTTGGAATGTTCTTTCTATGGGTTAGAAATACATTAAAAATAAAAGTTTAAGCTATATTAAATCGATGTGCTTTTATGATATAACATAGGATGTATTCTAGCAATTGCTCTAGAAGGTGTAAAGGAAGGTTGAAAGGATAAAAAAGGAAGTAAAATAGATGCAATGACTCATCCTAACAAGGACTTGTTCTCATCTCTTCTTAATGAAGATATTGAAAACACCTCAATTGATCCCGACCCAACAAACTACCTATCTTTTTCAAAATTAACATTAGAATTAAAAACCCACCTAACAGCCAATGCATCTGAAAATCGATCGCCACCAACTCCTACACCACTGCTACTTTTTCCTCCTCCTTTACTAACATCAAGTTCTTTATCCTCCAAACAAGTGTAGAATTTCAATCAAAGCTCCCCCTTAATAAGAGAAAAAACAGTCCTTTTCTCCAATGGAAATGGTTACAGAACCTCCTCACCTTTACACACAATACTGCTTCCATAAATCTTGAACTTACCCAAGAAGTTCATATGATGAAAATACTTCTTTTCGTTGTACACATAAACATCAATCACTTCGTTGGGTAGTTTTGCACGGGAAACCACATTAAACACTAGCAACATGGCATATCCCTGTGATGGGCTTTCATTCCACATTAATGCTCACCCTCCTCTTTACTTGCAACATGCATTTCACTCACACAAAAATTGCAGAACACCAACATATATACAAGCTTGTGCAAATGTTATGATTATGCCTACTTACATAGTTTTGTGTTTGAATATCAACCCAACAGTTATGTGCAGGATTCTATGAAAAAATCCAATTGGGTGTTGATGAATTACCATCTCCATTACTCTTAATCATTCTCTCACTTGCACCATGTAGTCCACTCGCATGCAAACTACAAAACTCAGAACACACATACAACATGTCTTTGCATATCTTGTGGCCCTAGGTATCAACCCAAGAGTTATCTGAAGAAAAAAGTTCAATTGGGTGCTAAAAATTCTAACATCTTCATTACATAAGTCATTTTGCTACACCATGCCCACAATTAACAAATTTCCCAAATTATGAGAGTTAGAAGCAAGGTCTTCTTGAACCCCGGTGTCCCAAACCTTCCAAATATGGGAGAGAATGGAAACTAGATGAATTAACCATGGAATTACCTAGTCCTGAAAGTCCTCGGTATGGTCCTTATCATCGTATGAGACCCTATATCCTATAGGAGGAGAAGGCACATACATCCAATGTAAATCAAAGGATCATTCCAAAAATGCAAACCACCCGATGCCTGCTTCCTCCAATGATTGCAAACAAATTTAGCAAATCCACTACAACAGCAAAAATGTGAGACTACTAGACGCCAAAAACAACTTCTCCAAGACGTGTCCTTCCTTCAACCCCTCTGGACCAACTCCCAAAAACACTAATGTGACCTATTCGAGAGTCATCGATGATATCAAGGACAGTTACCTTCCACACGTCCCAACACAACATACCAACAACCACCATCTATTGAGTATTTGAAGTGATGGAAGTGGACTTTAAATGCTCCAATGTATCTAGGGAATCCAACCGGACAAACAATGAACCCCTTGTATTTTATATCTCCCATAAGGTAGTTGGGTTGCTTCATTGGCTAATTTATCAGCTAAGAAATGATGTTCTCTATTCACATGATAGAATTGGATATCCAATTTTTTTGGATATTGTCGAGGATACATTTATGGAGTCTACCAAAGATTTGATCAGAAAATTATTGTTGATGCCTAGTTGAGAAATGGCGAGGAGGGAATCACAAATCACCACTAGGGATTGAATTCCAATCATTATGGCTTCTTGCAATCCTAGCAATAATGCATGGTGTTCTGCTTGATTGTTTGTACCTCTTCTTATGCCTTCCTATGGCACATGCGAAATTCAAAACAACATTTCATTCAGGGTCAAAGATAACCCTTGCACCTACCTCTCTTGATATGAAATTGTAATGTTATGCTTTATATTTTTTGTATATTAAATATGTGGTTTATCATGATAAAATTCAAATTTATGTATCAAATTTATGTTTGAGAATATTTTTAACATTTTACAATCTTAGTAGTGTTGCTAATAAAAAATTATTTTATTTAATTTATATTTTATTTAATCTATTGTAATATACTTTATTTCAGTAGATTGATACATTATTCGTTTTTTTGTTTCTATAGTTGTAATTTGAGCAAAGTAAAATTAGGTCTTTGTTGTTGTTATCAAATGTAAAATTGCACTTATTAATTAAGAGTTGAAATGTAATTAAATTATCATCTTATTTAATAATTAAGAAAATTCAAGAGAGTTATACATCAAATTAAGAGTATAAATACTTTGAATAACAAGAAAAATACATTTATCTCTATTCGAAAGTGCCCAAGTGTAATGCAATCCAATTCTCTTGAAAGAATTCTCAAACGATAATTGAATCACTAGTCAACTAGGAGCATAGCTGACATCCTAGTTCCAGGAAACTTTTAGGTTTCTTGCTTCAGTGCCCTATGTTGACTAGATTTATGAATACTATATATATTTTTTATTTTTATTTTTTTGTTATTTGAGGGATTTTCATATGTGTGAATTACTAGACTTTTAATTTAGGGATACGATTGGATAAATATGTGTTTAAAACCCTTTTGGTTGACATAATCTTTATTATGGTTAATATGATGATTAGGTGTTAATCATGGTTATATGAAACCTATTTTATGTTAATAAATGTTATGAATGAGTTTTGTATTTAAGATATTGAAATGATAGTGTTGTAACATTATTGATAACCCGCCTAATGTGAGAACTAGAATCCACATGTCCATGTACCTAGACTCTGAATTGATTCAGGTTATGAGAACTCAAGATGGGGTCACATTATTTATGGTTGTCGCATAAACATTGTTACCTATTATTGATCCATGATGAATAGACCATACTATTTGATTTGCTGTCTCTAGATGTGTGCATAGACAAGATAAATAGTTGTAAATTAAGCTTATACATGGGCAAAGGGTTGTATGGAGAGTGTGACATGAGTACTATCGACATATAAGGTCTAGGTTACATATTCTTACTTACTAGCACTCCCTACAAACAACAAGTAGAAACAATTAAATTCATAGGGCTATAGGATTGAATGCCCTTGTGTGTGCATATTATTGGAGTGTGTATGGATGAATAATATGCATTTAGAAATATAAACAATTAGTATTTTTGCATGAGACTGGGAAATGTCACGAGCCTCGAAGGTTATAAAAGGAGGGATTGGACTTGAGAGCTCATATTTTTTCCCTAATGTTGGATGGTTGTCCTAATGCTTAAATTTCTCATGATTAATTGGTTGGGAATTTGGTCTTAAAGATTGTGTTTTTTCTCTAAAGGAGTTGCATGCTCCTTTGCTAGTTTGTTCTCTTTTTGTACAATCCATTATAACTCGAGGGTCCCTAGGGAAAAAGAGTACACTCAGGGAGTAGGCAGGGTTGTTGACTGATAGGATTTTACAACTGGCAATTATGGGTGCTTGGAGAAATTATTCTTGGTGAAAATTTTGTTGGACTTATGGTGTTGTCATTGACGTCAACAAGTGGTGGCAAGGGATCATTGCATGAGAAGGATTAAGAATGACAAGTGTTGGAAAATTCCAAGTCATGATAAGTGGAACGTTTCCAAGTAATAAGAGTCCAAGTGTTAAGACCATGCCAAGTGTTGATGACAATCCAAGTGTAAGAAACCCATTCAACTCCTATGTTTTTGTAACATCCCTCATCAGGTCAATTTCAGTAGTATATCTTGTGGATATACTTGGAAATGACTTGGGCAGGACTAAAAGGCCTAACAACCTGTAATATCCCAAATCCCGATATTTTCTATTTCTAAGCAAAAAGGCTGATACAACTGGGCATGCAAACTGCCATGCAAAAATCCCTATTTTATAGGAAAAATTAGGGTTAGGGTTTGTGAGATAGAATGAACACTTACCACTGATAAGCTGGCTGGACTGCTCCGGAGAAAGTATGCAAGCACTGAGAGCTAGATCGGAGATGAACTAATCTCCTTTGCTTACGCTGAACCCCCAGCAGCAAGACGCCCAATCAAAAAAGGATGACGCCCTCAGGGAAGGAGGTGCCCGATGGAGCTGCGGATTTGCGAGGCTGATAGTCTTTTCGTGCCAGAGAGAATGCCTGATACAAGAGTGATTTTCGAGTCCTCTAGGCAAGATAACGACTTGCCTCTAAGAGACAGCTGCTCACGCCCCTGGAATCCCGAAACTGCTGATAACTGTTCCGGATGAGCACAGAGGGATCTGATAATCACCGGGTACCGGAGTATGATGCTGATGATGAGAATGGTGCCTGAGTTTCAGAAGGAAACTGAGATCTGAAGGCCCCACAGCGGATTAGGGCTTTTTGGCTGAAAACCCCCCTTTTACGGCTACACACGTGTCCCTGCAACGATCTATACCATATGCTAGATAACTGATGAATGAATGAAGAACAAGTGGTGAACCAGTATGGCTTACCCTGAATAAGACTAGGGCAAATGTTTCACTGCCGAAATCCTGTTAGCTAAAGACTCTGTCTCCAACCCCAACTGCTGTGCTGCACGCTGTGCTACTATCCAAGAGCTCCCAAAATAATCATAATCCAAAGTGAAGTCTCCTCTCGCTTTCTCCTCTATTTATAAAGTTCAACTGCGCAAAACCTAATCTTTAACCTAATTAGGTCACTTTATCTTCTAATTTGTCGTTGACTTGCATGCATGCGTATGGAGACTTAAAGAGTGCATGCATCATTAAATAATGCTTGGATGGCATGCACGAAGGTGGCCTTTGGCCCTGGTGGCCCTTCTTGACCAAATGATGATGCCCTATATCTTCTATGGGTGGCATCAGTCCTCAGCTAATTCCCTGGCTGTCAGTAACCGCTCGAACCCACAGGAATCACATAGGTTAGCAGTTTTGGGCCTCAAGGCCTAATTGGAAGAGGACATTACAGTCCTCCCCGCTCGAGATTGCTTGTCCTAAATCAACTTCAAATTGGGATGCTGCAATACCTATTCACCTTCCCAGGTGGCATCCTCTGGCGGTAGTTCTTTCCATTGAACTAAGTATTCCCTGATTACTCTGTTCCTGAGCTTCCTCTCTCTAGTCTGTATGATCCGTTCGGGAATCAGTATCAACAGTCCTTCATCATCTAAAGGGGGCAATTCGGTGGATGGAGCAATGTGTTGCCCAAGGGTCTTCTTCAGACTAGATACATGGAACACATTGTGAATTTTGCTTTCCTGGGGAAGTTCTAGTTCATATGCCACATCTCCCACCTTCCGAATTTTTTTGTAGGGTCCATAGAAGTGGGGTTTTAACTTCTCTGCTCCTTTCTTTTTAAGTGAAGACTGTCTGTAAGGCTGGAGCCTTAAGTAAACTAAATCCCCTACCTCAAAGCTTCGCTCAATCTTGTGTTTGTCGGCATACATCTTCTGTTGATTCTGGGCTGTTTGTAAATTCTCTTTCAATACTTTCAGGATGTCCTAACTGTCCTGTATCCAATCCTTAGCCTTAGGAGCCCTACTGTCTCCAAATGCCAAATCTGTATAGTCCAAGGCCTCATAACCATATAATGCCTTAAAAGGGGTCATCCTAATAGACATGTGATAAGTAGTGTTGTAGCAATACTCCCCTAGGTGTAGCCATTTGATCCAGGTTCGTTGTTGCACTGCTACATAGTTCCTTAGATATCCTTCAATCCACTTGTTGACTATTTCTGTTTGCCCGTCACTCTGGGGGTGATAACTCGTACTAGTAGCCAGTTCGATCCCCACCAATCTGACTAGTTCCTGCTAGAGGGCACCCGTGAATCTGCTATCCCGATCACTGACAATGGTCTTAGGTAACCTGTGTAACCTGAAGACCTCCCTGAAGAATAACTCAGCTACTTGAGTTGCCGAGTAGTCTGATGATATCGAGAAGAAATGTGCAAACTTGGTCAGTCTGTCAACTACTACATATAAACAATCTCGCCCTTGGACCTTGGGCAAGCCTGTAATAAAGTCCATGGAGATGCTTTCCCACTTCTGTTCTAGAATTGGTAGTGGCTGGAGTAACCCCGCTGGATGGGTGTTCTCAATCTTGTTCTGTTGACAGATGCTACATTCCCGGACATGCTGCATAATCTCCCCCTTGAGGCCCTTCCATGAGAACCTCTCTCTGATTTTCCTGTAGGTCTTTAAGAAACCTTGATGCCCTAATAAAGGAGAATCGTGGGCTGCCTGAATGATCTTTTTCCTCAATGTGGATTCTGGAACGAGGTATATTCTGTCTTTGTAATAGATGATGTCATCCACAATCCTGTACTTGTTATCCTGAATTTGCCCGTCCAATAATTCGCAAGCGAATTTATTTTTGGAGTATTCCACTAAGAGAAGTGCCCTCCAATCTATGGATATACTACTGAGAGATAATGGGGCTGGACGCATGGATAATGCATCAGCTACTACATTAGTCTTACCTTTCACATACTCGATCTCGAAATCATAGGCTTGTACCTTGCTGACCCATTTCTGCTGTCGCTCATTCAGTTCCTTCTGCTCCAGGAAATACTTGAGGCTGTTATGATCGGTTTTGATATTGAACTTACTGCCCACCAGGTATTGTCTGAATTTTGTGAGAGCATGCAAGATGGCCAGCATCTCCTTGTCATATATGGAGTAATGGCGCTCGTAGTTCTTCAGTTTACGGCTCTCAAATGCAATAGGGTGATGATTCTGCATCAACACTGCTCCTAACCCTTCCCCTGAGGCATCACATTCTACCACAAAAGGTTGTGAGAAGTCTGGTAATGCTAGAACTGGACAAGAACTCATAATACCCTTCATCTCCTCGAAAGTTTTTTGTGCTAAGTCTGTCCAAGTGAACGCTCCTTTCTTGGTGAGATCTGTGAGGGGTGCTGCAAATTGGGAGAATCCCTTAACGTACTGACGGTAATAAGTACACAGACCTAGGAACCCTCTCAACTTTGTAACTGTTTTTGGCGTAGGCCAATCTCTGATAGCTCTGATTTTCTCCATGTCAACCTGTACTCCTTCTGCATTGATTACGTGTCCTAAGTACAACATTTCCTTCATGCCAAACTCACACTTGGACATTTTTGCATATAGCGAATGCTCTTCTAAAATACCCAATGTTTCGTCCAGGTGTTTCAGATGTTCTTCCCAGGTTTTGTTGTAAATTAGGATGTCATCAAAGAATACAAGCAAAAATTTACGTAGCTGTGCTCGGAAGGTGTGGTTCATGCATGACTGGAAAGTGGCCGGAGCATTGGTAAGTCCGAAGGGCATGACCAAAAACTCATAGTGACCATAATGACAGCGGAAAGCTGTTTTGGAGATGTCCTGGTCCCTTACCCTGATCTGATGGTACCCCGAGTGAAGATCGATCTTGGAGAAGTATTGAGCTCCCCGAAGCTCATCCATGAGTTCGTCAATTCTGGGAATTGGATACCTATTCTTAATGGTCTTTTTGTTAAGTGCTCGATAATCGATGCACATTCGTAGTGTACCATCCTTCTTCTTGACCAGTACTACTGAGGATGCAAAGGGGCTAGAACTGGGCCGAATATATCCAAGCTCCAGTAATTCTTTGATGGTTTTCTCAATCTCATCCTTGTACCTTTTGGGATGCCGGTAAGGAGTGGTGATGAATGCTTGTGTTCC
>LPNX010813919.1:106002-221886 GCA_001517045.1 Pseudotsuga menziesii | reverse complement strand
AAAGAGTCTGTCATCTGATAGTTACCTAAGGCAACATTCAGTTTTGGGATCCAGTAGTTGCACTCCATGCTGGAGTTCCCGACTACTGCTACAGTGAATCCCTCAAACTTCTTGGTCTGAATACCTCTCTTGGCTACCCAAGCGGAGTTAATGAAATTGTGGGTGGCTCCCCCATCAATTAATACTCCTACTCTGTGACCCTGTACTACTCCAGATAATGTAGCAATGACTCCCTTTGGTGTATCACCCTGGTGTGAATCCTCTTCTGTGGCCTCCTGCTCATCGTCGTCCTCATCACTGTCTGAATACACCTCAATGTAGTGGGCCTTCGCCTTCCCTGCACACCTGTGTCCTGGTACCCATGGTTCCTGACAGGTGACGCATAGCTTCTTCCTTCTCAAGTCCTCCCTAGTGTCCTCATCTAACCAAGTTTTCTTGGGCACATCCTGCTGGAAAGGTTTCCTGTCCTTGTCCCTCACAGGAAAATTGGTTTTCAGAGGAAATTTGTTTTTGGACACTGAATCCTGAAGATCCCCTACCCTGCTAATAGCATCCTGCAGAGTGAGGGGTTTGTAGGCTTTCACCCATCCCTGTAGTGGCTCTATGAGGGCCTCAGTGAATAACATAGTCAATCTGCTCTCTGACACATCTGTTACCATAACGGCTAGCCTCTGAAATTCTGAAATGAAAGCTTCTGCACTACCAGTCTACTTGAGTTGAGCCAACTCCCTGAAATGGATCTCTGGATCTTTCCTGTCAAAATTCTCTATGAGTTTCTGAGTGAACTCACCGTAATAATGTATGGTGTTGTGACCCATTGTCACCAATCCGTGGTACCACCATTCGTGAGCTTCTCCGTCCAAGTGAAGTGTAGCCAACTTAATGGCGTCTATCTCTGTCATGGGGTTGAGTTGGAAATAGGTATCCAACTTTTGGACCCATGTTCTCGCTGATCCTCCACGAGTCCCATCAAAGTTTGGGATGGTTAACCTGCCCAAGGTCTTCTGCAACTCATAGTTGTGATTGAAACCCTTGTTGAAATTCCTGGGCCTGTTCCTACTCTTCATGTTGCAAAAGTCTGAGAAAGACATGGCAGCATGAAACTCATCCCCTAAGTCTCTGTACTCCTGCAAATAAGCCCCAAAAGGCTCGCTAGGTTCTACCTGCATGACCGGGCCCCCTACTGTATCTGCCAAGAAGTGAGGCATGGTAGGCCTGATAGTAGGTCTGCTATATATGTGCAGAGTGTTCTGGATGTTAGTGTACACCATCTTTCCACTGCTACTTGAAGATCCCTGATCTACCGGTGAGGGAGGTGTACTGTTGATACCTGTTTCCATTTTCGCTGATAGTCTGTTGATTGCATTGAGGACTTCTTTTTGTCCTTTGGCTAAGTCTTGCAATGCAGAGACCAAGCTGCAAAACTCCATCCGATCCTCCTCTTCTCCCGTTCCTTTTCCCTTATCTGAATGTATACTTATTTGTTCCATGTCTGAATTGGTATCTTCTAGTTGGATATCTTCAAATTCTTCTGTGTATCTACTCTTCCTCCTCCTATAGGTTACAAAAGGATCTCCTTCTGTATTCATTTACTTTTCATCTCTTAAGCCCACAGCTGGCCAAGAAAACAGCTCTGATACCACTGTAATATCCCAAATCCTGATATTTTCTATTTCTAAGCAAAAAGGCTGATACAACTGAGCATGCAAAATGCCATGCAAAAATCCCTATTTTATAGGAAAAATTAGGGTTAGGGTTTATGAGATAGAATGAACACTTACCACTGATAAGCCGGCTGGACTGCTTCGGAGAAAGTATGCAAGCACTGAGAGCTGGATCGGAGATGAACTGATCTCCTTTGCTTACGCTAAACCCCCAGCAGCAAGACGCCCAATTAGAAAAGGATGATGCCCTCAAGGAAGGAGGTGTCCGATGGAGCTGCAGATTTGTGGGGCTGATAGCCTTTCCGTGCTGGAGAGAATGCCTGATACAAGAGTGATTTCTGAGTCCTCTAGGCAGGATAGCGACTTGCCTCTGAGAGATAGCTGCTCACGCCCCTGGAATCCCGAAACTGCTGATAACTGTTCCGGATAAGCATGGAGGGATCTGATAATCACCGGGTACCGAAGTATGCTGATGATGATGAGAATGGTGCCTGAGTTTCGGAAGGAAACTGAGATTTGAAGGCCCCACAGCTGATTAGGGCTTTCAGGCTGAAAACCCCCCTTTTATGGTTGCACACGTGTCCTTGCAATGATCTATACCATATGCTAGATAATTGATGAATGAATGAAGAACAAGTGGTGAACCAGTATGGCTTACCCTGAATAAGACTAGGGCAGATGTTTCACTGCCGAAATCCTGTTAGCTGAAGACTCCGTCTCCAACCCCAATTGCTGTGCTACACGCTGTGCTGCTATCCAAGAGCTCCCAAAATAATCATAATCCAAAGTGAAATCTCCTCTCGCTTTCTCCTCTATTTATAAAGTTCAACTACGCAAAACCTAATCTTTGACCTAATTAGGTCACTTTATCTTCTAATTTGTCGTTGACTTGCATGCATGCGTATGGAGACTTAAAGAGTGCATGCATCATTAAATAATGCTTGGATGGCATGCACGAAGGTGGCCTTTGGCCCTGGTGGCCCTTCTTGACCAAATGATGATGCCCTATATCTTCTATGGATGGCATCAGTCCTCAGCTGATTCCCTAGCTGTCAGTAACCGCTCGAACCCATAGGAATCACATAGGTTAGCGGTTTTGGGCCTCAAGGCCTAATTGGAAGAGGACATTACACAACCCCAACGTTTGGATTAAAAGACCTTATAATTATATCAAATCAGAAATTGATGGAGACTAGTTGTATTCAAAATAACTCAATCTGAGTCATGAAGAAAGACACAATCTCAAGTTTATAAGAATATATATTAAGCATAGTACAAGAGGATATTTAGGTGTTAATTATGTTTGACTAGGTCGACTCCAAACTAAAATTACAATAATATTTTGATCAAGTGCAAAGGGACAAGTCAGCCCAATCACTTGAAAAATACAAGTTTTGTGTATAAATAAAAGGTTGCGCCCTCATTTATTTGTGTGAATTGGTATGTGAGATCTGAGGAGCAGAAGAGGAGCAGTAAATCCGGGTAAGAAATGAAGATGTAATAGCAAATATATGGGGATTTGAGGAGATCAACAAGTATTTGATATGAGACAAGCAAAAGAGTTTGAATTTAATGTTGGTGGTAATTCATGTGCGAAGGTGAAAATCTAACAAGTTGAGGATAGAGTTGAGGATGGTAGATCTTTGATAGACTCTTGTGCAGATTTGAACTGTTCTAGAGTTAGACAATAATATTGCATGTCTGAAATGTTCTGGGGATATGTTCTAGGATTGAAGTGTTGATCTGAGTATTGAGGCAGCGAAGTAGCAATGTAAGAAAGGATAACAAGAGAATAAAGGGGTTAGACCTCGTAATAAAAGGCATGACAAATACTTGGAAATGAAGTCATAAGTTTGAAATCAGATCTATCGAAAACTGGAAATATACATTTGAAAAAAATGAGCTTGTAGAAAATGATGGATTGAAAGAATAGGTCAAACTCAACAACAAAAAGAAAGTAAGGAATCTAAACTGTGAAAGACGATGTGGAAGTTGTTCTCAGTAAATAGCAAGTTGATTATGTGAGGATTATGTCTTGTGACAGATTGCTAACATGAGAGTGTGTGTAGGCTTGTAGGAGAGAGAAAGCAGGACCATGGATATAGATGATGTTTTTTTAGAAAAGTAAAGACATATTTGTAGACTGTTTACAACATACCTTTTGCTTGGAAGGATGAGAGACTAAGATAGAGTTTGCGGGACAGAGTATTGTGAATAGAATCATATAAAAAAGAAGTTGTAGGTATGTAATTGAGTAAAAAAAGTGAATGAAAGTGACAAGACAAAGACAATGAGAAGTTTTATGAAGGCTATCATAATAGAGTTTAAGTGTCTTGGACAAAGAAATCGTTTGAAGAGCCGAAGACTTTACACGAGTTGGAGCTTGTGTCTAGAGGGTTGGAGTAGGAGAATAAGAGAGTCTTTTCTCCTTGTTAGTTATAGTTGACAAAACCTAGGAGGTTGTAGCATCCCTCTAGTTGGAACTGAAGAATTGGATATTAATGCCTTCTACTTGATGTACAAAGACTATGATTTTATTTATATTTTTTTATCAAGTTTCCATCTTATGTTCATCTTACGTGTTTACTAACGAATCCTTAATGGTTTTGGTATACATACAAGTGAATGGTTATTAATGTATGAACAAGTTTGAAGCATCTCTGAATTGAAAGAAAAAGTAATAAAGTGTAGGACACTAATTCACCTCCCCCCCCGCTCTTAGTGTCCATGGGGTGTTCAAAAATTGGTATCAGAGCAGGTTCCTTCAGAGACAGCCTGATAGGTGGAAAGTAGATCTCAAAAGTGCATATGGCAACGTCAAGAAAGCAAATCTCCATACATGCAGCAAAAGTCTCCTCCAATCATAAGTCTTCAAGACCTTCTAAAGACGTGGAAGAATATCAACCTATCCTAGTTGATCCATTTAATGAATTTATTTTTTACATGTTGGACTTTAAGAGTGAAGTGTCATTTGCAGTGTCTTGGTTGTGAAGTATGGGACTCAGTTGTCACTGGAAGCACAACTACAAAGGAGTCAAAAGAATACAATTCAAAAGCAATAAATGCCATTCTAGGTAGCCTATCAGATCCTATGAAAGACAAAGTGGGTCAATGCTATTAAGCCAAAAGTCTTTGGGAAAAGATACAAAATCTTTATGCAAAAGAATCTTTCCTTGTGACCAATGATCTAAAATATGACAAAGAAGCTACTGAAACAGAATCCAACTCCATCAAATATATAGAGCAAGAATCAAGCAACTATGAAGATGCCATCCAAGCTGTTCAAGGAGAAGAGTCAGATCCATAAATAAAAGAACATATTGAAGAAGATGATGAGAACAAAAGCAATATCTCAAAAGAAGAAGAGAATGATGAACTAGAAGCTAAAGTAAACCTTGAACTTGAACTTGTAGTTTCTCTAGATGAGCTAAGTAGCGAAAGAGAGAAGAACAAGATATCGATGGATCAACTATAGAAGCATGAAGAAAATAGTGCGTTGATGGATGATAAGCTAAGGAAAATTGAGAAGACTATTATCAGTCTGAAAGACCAAAAGGTTGAAAATATTTCCTTAATGGCAGAGCTTGAGAAAATGAGCAAGGTTGCTAGTAAGAAAGATGAAGAACTATAAGAACCTAGAAAATAAAATCTATCTTTGAAAGGATAACGAAAAAAAATTCAAGGGGAATGACAAAGATCAAACAAACAAATGACACATAACCTTGAAGAGGGAAAGAATATCGTGGATGAACAAAAGGATCAATTACTTGAAGCTAAAAGGATTGTTTATTGTTTGAAAAGCCAAGTGGGTGAGGTCAAGAGGACTAAAGAAGACTTTATATACTAACTTCAATAAAAAGATGAAATATGTAAAAAGGAGGAGTTTGAGATCATTTAACTAAAATAAAATTTGGACAGGATAAGTGCTAAGCTAAAGACAGTCAAAGTAATTGTGATTCTGGATGACATTCTCAATAGATAGTCTAAAAGATAAATATAGTCTTGGTTACAACGGTAAGATTGACGGGTCTGGAAATTATCTTATCTATAACAATCAAGTAGAGCCACCCTTCCTAATGAAAGAGAATGGAGTAAATAGTAAGATCCATGACTTTGCTAAAGGAAGAAGTTTTAGAAGAACAAGTTAAAAGGATGCTCAAAAGACAAATTCCAAGTTCAGGATGGATGCACCACCAAGAAGGAATTGTGTATTCATGTATGAAATCCTATTAAATGGGTATTGCTTTTCATGTAATGGTTATGGCCACAAAGCCCTGATCTTGAAGTTTTATACCATAAAATGTTGGAGATGTAAATTCACTGAGCATGTTGCAAAATAGTGTCATACAATTAGAGGTCACAACTGCAATAATTTAGGCTACAATGCCCAAGTTTGCAGGAAGCCAATGAATTATTCAACAATAGAGAGTGTCTCATATAATTCTAAGAAGGTATTCAACAAGGTATGGAAGAGAAAATATGAAGATACAAGTCATCACATACTGACCAATCTAGTCAAGTAGGAGAATGTTGCAGTAAAAAAGGTTTAGAAAATGAAGGCCAAGTTTGAAAAAGAAACCAGTCCAATGGAAACATCATTACATTGTGAAGTTAAGAGTGAAAAGACTCAAGAGGTTTTGCTCTCAACTTTAACTGGGGATGAAAAACAAAGCCCGACTCTTTTATGCTTGTGAATCTACAAAAGGAATAATACAACCCAGGATTATTGAACATCCGATTATTTGTAGTAGCAAGAATAACGACAATAATGTATGCAAGTATCAACATGATATTCTGAAAGGCAAGGTTTTATCTGATGAACAATAATGACTACAACAACAAATAAGAGAAACATAATTTTGTAGCAGTCAAAGAATGAAGGTAAAATAAAAGGTTGTATGGAAAAGGTCTCTCAGAGAAGCTTATATCAAGTTACAAAAGTTCAGGTTTGGTTACTATATTTTTCTTGGGCATTTTGAAGTCTCACAGTATGATTGGATTGCAGCTTCATGAAAATTGATATGATAACCCTATTATGGTATAAGCATGTAATGTGTGGACATGACAAGAAAAATTCATCAAAGTGTTGTTGAACACCATTTGAAAGAAACAACAGCGCACCATGTTTGTAAGCATGACAAAAGGGGTAGAATCCATAAAAAAATATTAGTAAGGTCTTAGGGGAACATTAGAAGACCCAGCATAGCCTAAGGGGGAGCAACCAACAACAAATATGAAAAACAAATATAATCATTTTAGAAGTTACTTCTTCTTGGATTAGACCACCAAGTTAACTACAATGGAAGAGAATGTAGGTCATGGAGAGGTTATGGAAATAGAGATGATAATAATGCCAAGGGCTGAAAGAGAATGCAATGCCAAATAATTTGCAGACTTTGAAGGTACATTGAAAGTAAAATTGTTAAAAGGGACTTTGCAAGAGTGCTTGGAGACCCTGCAATAATGGAGAATTTCATAATGACTATTGATGAGAAGTATGGGAAAGACCTATAATTAATTCAACAAAGGATCATAACTACCCAAAAGCTTATGGTGACTGTTCATTGGAAGCATGCACTGAAGCAAGTAACAAAGGCCTTGGTGATAGATACTCAAATGCATTAGATGGAGGTATCTAGGCATCTTCTACAATGCAAGTGCTAAATGATTGATTTATGGCATATGTATTGGATTCAAAGGCAAATGAAGTGAGTAAAACATGTCTATCATCAGAACTCCAATATACCAAGTGCCATGTACTAATATCATAGGGAGACACTACAGGTACAAAGAAAGCAGAAAGTAGTCTAACTAATGCTACAAGTGAAGTTCAAGAGGCTATGAAGGATCAAAACTCAACTTTCAGATTTTTAAGTAGTTGCAGAGTGTTGGAGGACTCAACTTTCAGATTTTTAAGTAGTTGCAGAGTGTCGAAGGGACCCTTTGGGCCCTTAACTATCATCATTAGTTTATGTTGTAATTAACAAATGAACGCTTGGAAAAGGTGTATAATAGAAATAAAGCGCTTAAATGCATTCGACTCATATTTGCTCTTCTTTTCGATTATGACGTGTATTATATTCTCTGCTTGTATAGTTGTATAATCTATTAGATTACAACAATGCCATCATTGTTATCCTCCCTCACTTGTTGTCCATCAACAAGTTAGGGTGGATCGAACCTGAAGGAGACCATGAGGATGTGAGGGAAGCTTGTAAGTAAAAGTTTAAACTTTACTTCTATGCTCATGGATGATTACATATTGTTCAACATGCATAAAATATAAATGCCTGCCTGAAAAATATTGATGTAAAATTGGTCACTTGCATTGTCTATATTGTGAAGCAATTATACTATTTATAGAAAAATTGACCAAAAGTCTGAAGTTAAAATACTGATGGAAAGACGAATACTATATACTTCATATAGATGTGTTAGCGTTGATGCCAATGCCACTTGTCTGCGGATTTTAAAGAATCAGTTAAAGTTGATCGCCGGTTGACTACAACAACGTAACAAGTTATTGAAATGGAGGAGTCAACGTCGTTAACCACAGTTATCTACCTATTCAATTGACCACAAGTTCAACTAGAGGTATTAAATGTTTTTTAATCCAATAGCCACAACAATCATGCCACTATTTAGAGCTTTTTCTTTAAGAAATGAGAGTAAAATAGGTGTAATTTGATTGACTCTTTAATCTTGGTCGAGAGGAAATTTAATCTTTTGTATATTGTCGTCTAGTCAAGGAGTCAATAAAAAAAATTGGTAGAGGATTTAAATTTTTTGATCCAAAGTATTAAAATATGGATATATTAAAAGTGGTTGATGCATAGTTATGATCTTCCTATAAATGGTCTTTACTTTTGGTCGATTGCCTATATTAAAAATGTCAAGTGATATTCGTAAATTAAAATGTTCATGTTAGTCAAGTTGATTTGGTTGGTCTTTTATAAATTATATGAGTGGCTAATGTGACTCTATTTTAAAGTTTTAATATCAAGAGAGGGGAGGTGAAACGCAAGTCTCTTATATGCAGGTGATTTTCTCTATTTTTTTTTAAATCCAGTTTGTTTCTAGTCGATCTTTATAAGTAAAGTCGAGTCGATCCAAAGCAGTCGGTCATGACCAAGAGCAGGAAACATAAGATCTAGTATATATTTTACATCTCAAATACAGAAGAAGATGATGAAGATGACATTCAAGCATAAGACACCTTACACCATGGAGAATAAGAACTTTAAAGATAAGATGATGACATCATAACAATCAAATAGATCATGCCCCCCACTGTAGAAATGTAGAAGCACTTCCTGGAAGGTGATTGTAGAAGTTAAAGGCAGAGAAACAATGTAGAGAGAAGAGCCAAAATACCTCCGTTCTGAGCCGTTGAAGATGAGTTTGGCTAGATGATTAAAGGTTGAGGCTTCACTGATTGCTACCCGATTGAAGATAGATACTGAAGAATCACACGTCCTAGTTGTTTGCTTCATACTTGTTCGCTTCAAGGATGAAGCGAAGCCTGTGGGTGGGGGAGATAAGGGAGGGACCCTTCAAGCCCTTAACTATCATAATTAGTTTATGTAATTAACAAATGAACGGTTGGAGAAAATGTATAACCAATCAAACCATATCCATATTGTATAAATACGTTATTCAATAAGGAATAAAGTAGTTGAATGCATTCAATTCATATTTTCTCTTATTGTCTATTATGGCGTGTATTGTATTCTCTGCTTGAATGTCTGTGTAATATGTTATATTACAACACAGAGAAAGTGTTTGTAAGGATTGTGAAGTTTCTACAACGATTCATAGAAATAGTACAAATATATCTCTATCAAGACAGAGGTTTATAAGGAGTACCTGTGAAGGAAGACATTAGAGGAAGAACTAAGACATCAAATGTGAAGAATGGGTATTTTTGAAGTTGAATAAAAAATGTTATTCCGACACTGATAGAATTTAAAGAAATGATTGTGACATGAGCTCAGTGGGAGAAATAGAGAAGCAAATGATCAATCTATGTCATTGATGTCAAAGGGGGAGGTGAGTAAAACAAAAAATTTAACCAAATCCAAATCTGATCAATACAAAAGAAGGAGATGATTCTTAGGCGGACCTTGTTTTACTTGGTGTTGACATCAATGCCAAAGGGGGATATTGTTGGACTTATGGTGCCGTCATTGATGTCAAGAAGTGTTGGAAAACTCCAAACCATGAGAAGTGGAACGTTGCTTAGTAAGAAAAGTGAAAGTGTTAAGATAATGCCAAGTGTTGATGATAATCTAAGTGTAAGAAACCCATTCAGCTCATGTGTTTTTGTAACATCCCTCATAAAGTCAACTTCAGTTGTAGATCTTGTGGATATACTTAGAAATGACTTGGGTGTTGGAGTATTGCTACAATTTCCTCATGGTATAACCGCTGCACCTCTAGAAATATAAAAAAATGTGGACTAATCGCCACCCTGGTGATAGGGCCTTGTGCTTGGTTTCAAATGTTCATCAACATCTGCAGGTTTTGGTGTAACGACAAACCTTACATTGGGTAAGACTAAAATGCCTAGCAGCCCCAATGTTTGGATTGAAAGACCTTGTAAATATACCAAATCATAAATTGATGGAGCCTAGTTGCATTCAAAATAACTCAATCCGAGTCATGAAGAAAGACACAATCTCAAGTTTCAAAGAAGATCTATTAATCCCGCCACAAGAAAGACTTAAGGAATAATTGTATCTTAAAAGTTGTTGAGAAGTTGACCTCAAGGATATTTGGGTGCTAATTATGTTTGACCAGGGCAACTACAAACTAAAATTACAATTATATTTTGATCAAGTGCAAAGGGACAAGTCGACCCAATCACTTATTTAATCTTTTGTATATTGTGGTCTAGTCGGGGAGTCAAGAAAAAAATTGGTAGAGGAATTATATTTTTTTATCCAAAGTATTAAAATATGGCTATATTAAAAGTGGTTGATGAATAGTTATGATCTTCCTATAAATGGTCTTTACTTTTGGTCAATTGTTTATATTAAAAATGTCAAGTGATATTCGTAAATTAATATGGTAATGTTAGTCAAGTTGATGTGGTCGGTCTTTTATAAATTATATAATGTCCATCACGAGTCGACTTAGTCACTATGTTAATGTGACTCTATTTTAAAGTTTTAATGTCAAGAGAGGGGAGGTGAAATGCGAGTCTCTTATAGGTAGGCGATCTTCCCTATTATTGTAAATCCAGTTGGTTTCTAGTCGACCCTTATAAGTCGATTCAAGTCAGTCCAAAGCAGTCAGTCACGACCAAGAGCATGCAACATAAAATCTTATACGGATTTTACATCTCCAAGACAGAAGAAGATGACGATGATGACATTCAACAATAATACACCTTACACTATGGAGAATAAGAGCTTTAAAGATACGATGATGACATCAAAACAATCAAATAGATCGCGCCCCCCAGTGCAGAAATGCAGAAGCACTTCTTCGATGGTGATTGCAGAAGTTAAAGGGAGAGAAATGGTGTAGAGAGAAGAGCCAAAATACCTCAGTTCCGAGTCGTTAAAGATGAGTTTTGATAGATGATTAAAAGTTGAGACTTCAATGTTTGTTACTCGATTGAAGATAGATACTGAAGAATCACACGTCTTGGTTGTTTGCTTCATACTTGTTCGCTTAGAGGATGAAGTAAAGCTTGTGGGTGGGGGAGATATTGGAGGGACCCTTCAAGCCCTTAACTATCATAATTAGTTTATGTAATTAACAAATGAACGGTTGGAGAAAAGTTATAACCAATCCAACCATATCCATATTGTATAAATACATTATTCAATACGGAGAAAAGCAATTGAATGCATCGACTCATGTTTGCTCTTCTTGTCGATTATGGCATGTATTATATTATCTGCTTGAATGTCTGTGTAATATGTTATATTACAACACAAAGAAAGTGTTTGCAAGGATTGTGAAGTTTCTACAAGGAGTCATAGAAGTAATACAAATATATCTCTATCAAGGCAGAGGTTTATAAGGAGTACCTGTGAAGGAAGACATTAGAGGAAGAACTAAGAAATCAAATGTGAAGAATGGACATTTTTCAAGTTGAATGAAAAATGTTATTTTGACACTGATAGAATTTAAAGAAGTGATTGTGACATGAACTCAGGTGGAGCAATAGAGAAGCAAAAGATCAATCTTCGTCATTGATGTCAAGGGGGAGGTGAGTAAAACAAAAATTTAAACCAGATACAAATTTGATCAGTACTAAAGAAGGAGATGATTCTTAGGGGGGAGCTTGTTTTACTTGGTGTTGGCATCAATGCCAAAGGGGAAGATTATTAGACTTATGGTGTTGTCATTGATGTCAACAAGTGTTGGCAAGGGATTGTTGCATGAGAATGATCAAGATTGACAAGTGTTGGAAAATGCCAAATCATGAGAAGTGGAATGTTGCTTAGTAACAAAAGTGCAAGTGCTAAGATAATGCCAAGTGTAAAAAACCCATTCAGCTCATGCGTTTTTGTAGCATCCCTCATAAAGTCAACTTCAGTTGCAGATCTTGTAGATATACTTGGAAATGACTTGGGTAGGACTAAAAGGCCTAGAAACCCTAATGTTTGGATTGAAAGACCTTGTAAATATACCAAATCATAAATTGATGGAGCCTAGTTGCATTCAAAATAACTCAATCTGAGTCATGAAGAAAGACACAATCTCAAGTTTCAAAGAAGATCTATTAAGCATGCCACAAGAAAGACTTAAGGACTAATTGTATCTTAAAAGTTGTTGAGAAGTCGACCTCAAGGATATTTGGGTGTTAATTATGTTTGACTAGGCCAACTACAAACTAAAATTACAATTACATTTTGATCAAGTGTAAATGGACAGGCCATCCCAATCACTTGAAAAATACAAATTTATGTGTAGAAATAAAAGGTTGCACCCTCAATTATTTGTGGGAATTGGTGTGAGAGATTTGAGGAGCAACAAATCTGAGTAAGAATTGAATATGTAATAGAATATATATGGGAATCTAAGGAGATCAACGACTAGTTGATCTGAGACAAGCATAAGAGTTTGAATTTATTGTTGGAGGTAATTCCTATGTGAAGGTGCAAATTCGAAGTGTTATGGAGTTACACAATAATATCGCGGGTCTGAAATGTTTTTGGGATACATTCTAGGATTGAAGTGTTGATCTAAGTATTGATGCAACAGAGGAGCAGTGTAAGCAAGGATAACAAGAGAAGAAAGGGGAAGAGCTTAGAGTAAAATACATGATCGATTACTTGGAAATGAATTCATAAGTCATCAACCATATCTCTTGGGAAATAGGAAATATACATCTGAAAGATGTGAGCTTATGGAAAACAATGGACTAAAAGAATAGGTCAAACTCAACAAAAAAAGCAAGGAATATGAATTGTGAAAGAAGATGTGGAATTTTTTCTCTATTGATAGCAAGTTGATTATCTAACAATTATGTATTGCGACATATTGCTAACATGAGAGTGTGCATAGGCATGTAGGATAGAGAAAGCGAGACCATGGATGTAGGCACTATTTTTTTGAGACAAGTAAAGACATATAATTTTGTAGATTGCTGATAATAGACATTTTGCTTAGAGGGATGCGAGACTAAGACAAAGTTTGTGGGATAGAGTATTGTGAACATAATCATACCAGAAGGTAATCTGGGTAATGATTACTCCAATAAATGAGCTCCAAGAACCGAAGCGTTCGTGCTTTTTTGAATTTTTTGCAGGTTTTTTGTCCTTGAAGGAGAGCGCTAGCTGGTTGTTGCAGATTTTTTGGAGGAGGATTGATCAGCGAGCAAGGATTTTTCCTATTTAAAGGATGATTTGGTTCTTGAACAGGAGATTTAGAGCTTCTTATAGAGATTTACCCAGGTTCAACTTCGGTTGAGAGTGGGTGCGTATTTCAAGATATTGAGTTTTAGTGAGAAATATGAGAGTTATGGTAGCAGGAGGGGATCCTTCCCCTGCCCCTGAGCTTGATGCTTTCAGGATTTAGTGGAAGCAAGCAGCAAGTGGAAACTTAGTCTGAATTAGTAGAAGTTTGTCAAGAAATTAGACAATATACCTTCAGTGGATTTACCTACAGAACACCCTTGCCGGACAGCTATGAACATTGTAGATCGGGGCCTTGTTGGATAGTTTACATGTCTCTGGCCTAAGGCAATTGATGGATGGGTTCAGAGGAATTGGAGGCCCCTTATCTCGACAGGAATTCATAGTCATCTGGTAGGTAAGGGATACTATGTATTCTTATTTGAAAACTCAGAAGATAGAGATCTATTTTTTCATAATGGTCCATACTTCAAGGGCCCTCAAGGGTTGTACCTAAATAAGTGGACACTAGATTTTGATTCGTTTCAAGATGTGCCCTCAGCAGTTCCTTTTTGGGCCAGACTTCCACATCTTCCTCTTCATTGTTTGAACCCAGAGTCATTAGAAGCCATAGGAAACAAATTGGGGAAGTACATAGACAGGGCTGAAAGAAGAGACCAATACTCTTGTGCTAGAATATGTGTAGATGTAGATATGAAGGTAGGTCTTCCTGAAGCAATTCAGTTGACAGTAGCAGACTGGTCACATGTGTAGGAGCTCGATTATGAGCAATTGCCCTTCACATGCAGGTATTGTCATGGATATGGTCATTTTGCCATAACGTGTAAGAAGAAAGCAGGAGAGGAAGCTGACAAAGAGAAGGGAAAACAATGGACTAAAGCACAAAAAACCAATATAGAAAAACAGGTCAATAAATCAAAAGGAAAAAGAGGAGAAATGGGGTCGAGCAACAATCCCACCAAATAGAAGCAGAATGAAATTGAGATAGCTATGAAGGAAATCATATCTCAAAAAAAATTTGCATTGTTGAGCAATCCCGAAGAATAGGCTCCAATACTTGAGGAGGGGGAAGTCCAACAATCTAAAGGATAGATAAGGGAAGAAATTTTAGTTTCTCAGGATCTTTGTTCGCCTGCTGATGGCTCCTCCCCTACATATGCAAAAATGGAAAAAAAGAAACCCATGGATACTTCTGATTCAGAAGAAGAATCTTTAGATAGGTACTCTTAAAAAGGGCAAAAATCTCTTAAGAAGGTTCGAGAGGAAGAAGTTGAATGCTTGAAGATGCAGGGCAGTCAATCCACTATAGAGATGTCTATTGGCAGGAATACTTGGGCTAGACCTATAAAGGGATGCCCTCCACCTTCTGTCATATTTAAGTAATGAACACTGTCTCTTGGAATTGCAAGGGGATGGGAAATCCTTCGAGAGCCAAAGCTATAAAAGATCTCATAAAAATGGCGTCACCCATTGTCCTTTTGCTCCAAGAGACAAAGGTTGCTGAGGAAACTCTCCTCTCATTAAGTAAAATGAATTGGAAGAAGAACGCAGGGATTGCAGTGCGTGTAAGGGGTTCATCTGGTGGACTTCCAACATTGTGGACAGAGGATTCGTTTTCTTTGGAAAATTCCTTTAAAACTCAACATTGGATATTTACTGAAATCCAACACCTAGCAAGTAAGATTTCTCTGTCCATTTTTAATATGTACGTTCCTATTAATTTTCAAGAGAAAATAGATTGTTGGAAGTCTCTTGTAGAGTACGTTGATGCAAATATACCATCAAATATGATTGTGGTTGGCGATCTCAACATCACACTGGATCCAAAGGATAAAAATGAAGTAGTCTATGGGAGGGACCCAATGTTAAAAATAGTGGAAAATTTTATCCAATTTTGGGATTTTATTGACTTTAAGCCAAAGAAAGGCAAATTCACGTGGACCAATAACATAGTAGGAGCAGCCAATATTTTAGCAAGACTAGATCGCTTCTTGGTTCAGAGCTCCTTTTTGGAATTTTTTTTCTTCTTCTAGCATTCTTCCGAAATTAGCTTCAGATCATAAGCCTATTTTGCTACAGTTTGAAGACGAATAAGATCTTGGGCCCATTCCTTTAAGGTTCAACCCACTGTGGGTAGATCATGAAGGTTTTATGAAAACAGTCACATACTCTTGGTCTCGACCAGTAATAGGATCACCAAATTTTGTATGGGAACAAAAATTAAAATTCACTAAACTTGCTCTTAAGGAATGGGTTAAACAAACTATGAAATCTCCATCTAATGATAGAAAAGAGGTGTTAATTTTTTTAGAGGAAATCCAATTGGAAATGGATGAAATAGGAATAACCCCAACTAAATTGGAAAAAGAACAACAAGCTTAGTTCAACACTTTTCGTTCATTGAGAAAGGAAGAAGAATACTGGAGATTGAAGTCTCGCAGCATCTGGTTACAAGCAAGAGATAGAAATACTTCCTTCTTTCACAGGCAATATAGAGCAAGGCTCTCTCACAACCACATCTCAAAAATTTCTTCCTTAGATGGACAACTTTTTCAAGGCTAGTCTCAAATAATGCAAGCGGCTGGAATTCACTTCCAAGGTTTTTTTAGTGAAACTGGATTAAAAGAGAATGATTTAAACTCAGAATTTTTATCTAATATTCCCTCTTTGGTTAGTAAGGAGACAAAGAGAGAACTCATGGAGCCATTATGAAAGAGGAGATCATTGATGTTATTTGGTCAATGGAGTCGGATAAAGCCCCAGGACCAGATGGATTCTCTTTTCAATTCTATAGAGTGTGTTGGACAGTAATCAAGAAAGATCTCCTAAGGATGGTCAAAGACTTTTAATTAAAAGCTAAAATTGGAGGATGCACTAATTCCACTTTCCTTGCATTAATCCCTGAAGAAGTTAATCCGACAAATTTTGAAAGATTTTGGCTCATATCTCTTTGCGATTCTTATTATAAAATCCTTTCTAAACTCTTAGCTAATCGGATCAAGCCTTTGCTAGAAATGTTGATCTCCCCACTTCAAGGCGGGTTTGTCAAAGGGAGGCACATCTTGTATAATGTGATCCAAGTCCAGGAAGCCATGCAATCTAGCTTTCAAAGATAGGATAAAGGTATTCTGATCAAACTTGATATGGAAAATGCTTTTGACAGGGTAAGGCTATCCTTTCTTTATAAATTTCTTCGCTCTTTTGGGTTTAGCTCAATAATTGTAAACTTGATAAAATCTTTTACATATAATCCTTGGATATCTCCTTTAATAAATGGAAGACCGACAAATTTTTTACAAGCAACTAGGGGTCTTCGGCAGGGTTTCCTGCTCTTGTCATTCCTGTATATTCAAATGGTTGAATCTCTGAGCAAAAAATTATCCATAGAAAAAAAAGCAGGGATTATTCTGAGTATTAAGTCTGAAGAGGGGTAGACTCTATCAACCGTGCTCTATTTGCGGATTATTCTCTCCTTTTGGGAGGGGCTTTGCCCAGAACGGCAAGAGCTTTTAAAGGAATTCTGTAAAACTTTTGTTTCATTTCAGGTGCTCTGATTAACAATAGAAAAAGTTCATTATATGGTTGGAATAATGATCATTCAACTATCTCGAATATAGCAAATCTTTTAGAATTTATGGCCATGACATTTGAGATCAGATCAAACATTTGGGTCTTCCATTAACCTTAAGACAAAACAAACCTTCTCTTTGGCTGGAAGTAATTAGTAAGATAAAAGAAAAAAATGCTTCTTGGGGTGGACATTGGCTCATGAAGGCAAGAAATATTATAATGATTAAGTCAATTTTGGCAGCTCTTCCAATTTATCAATCTTCTCTTCTCCTACCTCCAAAATCAATTATGGATAAGATTTCAAACTTATTCAAGATTTCCTCTGGAATGGTAGCAAATGAAATCAGAATAGACTGCATTTAGTTAATTGGGACATAGTCAAAAGACTGGTGTTAGAAGGTGGCCTGCAAATCAGAGATCCGGGTTTGCAAAATCTTGCTATGGGAGGAAAATTTTTGTGGCAACTTTTCTCCAATCGTAAACATTCGGTTAGTCAAGTATTATGGAAAAATATCTCTTGGGAGGAACTTTGAGAAACCTTTAGGAAGTAAACATTCCCAAAGGATATTTAACTTGGAATTTATACCGAAGAGACATGAATTCTTCCAAAAGCATTTATATTGCATTCCTGGAAATGGCAAGAATTTTTTTCTTTCTGGGAAGACAGTATACAGGGACATGCTCCATTATCAAATAATTCCTCTCTCACAGAGATCAAGCTTTGTCTTGTTAATAAAAAGGTTATTACTATTAGCCGATATTTCAAAATGGGACAACAAAGGAAACTGGGTTGATTGGCATTTTGATCGGTTGGATTGGCTTATTCCTCAAAAAAATTTGTTGTTGACAGAGTTGATAGGAAAAAATTCAATTCATCACTCAACCAAAGATCATTGGGGATGGGGAAAATTGGGTAAATATTCTGCATCACAAGGCTACTCTGCTCTCCAAAACAAATTGCCATTATCACACTCAGCTCAAAACATTCTGCCTACAATGCACCAGTTCATTTATGGAAATCTATTTGGAGCTCTCCACGTGTGCCTAAGGTCAACTTTTTCACGTGGCTGGTAATGCATAGGGAGGCGTTGACTGGTGAAAACCTGGAAAAGAGAGGTTTCTATGGCCCATTTGGATGTTGTGTTTGTCATCATACTGTAGATACTTTAGATCATTTGCTCATTGATTGTGTCTTCACTCAGCAAGCATGGGTGCTGATCCTTGAAGGTTTACGAGTGTCTGCCCCTGGGAATATTGAAACTATAAATTTGTTTTTAAATTGGAAGTCCAGATATCCAAGAAATGGTTCAATCAGTCCTGGATGGAGTAAAATTTGGCAAGCTATTCCAAAATTCATTTGGTGGAAAATCTATCTTGCAAGAAATGATTTAATTTTTAATAATAGATTAACGAAGCCAAAAATTGTAGCAACAAAAGAAAGGCTACGCTGCTGGAAGCAGTGGGAAATCAAATTAAAATTGACCCCTCACCAGTTGAATATCAATGGATTGGTTCTTTGCAATGGACAAAACCATAGAAAAATTTTGGTAAGCCTTTTATAAAACCAAAATGGCAAATGAGACTATTAGAAAAGGAATTTTCAAAATGGTGGCAAAGTCAAAACAAAGTTTTAGTTTTTTTCCATGGAGCATCCAAAGGAAATCCGGGGATTTCCAGAGCAGGTGGTTTGTTGTATTATCCTGGAGGAATGTTAGAAACTAGTTTCAGTTGGGGCATAGGACAAAGCACGAATAATCAAGCATAAATTCTTGCTCTTTTAAAACCGTGTCAGCTAATGAAGGAATCCAGACATAAAGATCTGCAAATATTTGGAGATTTAGAAATTCTAATTAAAATTCTAAATACTAATAAACATTTCAACAATTTTTCCTTGAATGGGACTATGCAAAGGATTCAATTCATTTTGACTGAATTTGACATAGTTTCCTTTTTTCATATACTTCGAGAATTGAATAAGAAGGCTGATTCTAAAGCTAATCGGGGATGGCAACTTACCACAGGAATGCTAAATCTAAATGAAGGACCTAGCTTGAAGCATCAAATTCCATTAGTTTGGAGCTGCCATTTGTATTATCCTAGAAACTAAGTAGATTTGGAATGAAGGAAATGTAATCATTGACATGTAAATTGTTTGATGGATTTGGCCAATCAAATTTTGAAACAAAAAAAATACTCGTTTTAGTTATAAAAAAAACATAATCATGCTAGAAAGAAGTTGTGGGTATGTAACTGACTAAAAGAAGTGAATGACAGTGACAAAACAAAGACAATGAGAAGAGTTTTGAAGACTATCAGAATAGAGTTTGCTTAAGATAACAAAGTGTCTTGGACAGAGAAACCATTTGAAGAGTAGAGGACTTGACACAAGTTGGAGCTTGTGTCCAGAGGGTTGGATCCCTTCCTGTTGGAGCAAGAGAACAACACACTCATTTCTCCCTGTCAATTGTAGATGACAAAACCCAAGAGGTTGTAGCGTCTTTCTAGTTGGAGCTGGAGAACTAGATATTAATGTCTTCTACTTGATGAACAAAGACTATGATTTTATTTATATTTAGTTATTAAGTTTCCATCGTATGTTAATCTTATGTGTTTACTAATGAATCTCGATTGGCCTTGATATACATACAATTGAATGGTTGTTAATGTATGAACATGTTTGAAGCAACTCTTAATTGAAAGAAAAAAGTAATAAAGTGTAGGACATTGATTCAACCCCCCACCCCACTTAGTGTCTCTGGGTTGTTCAACAAATTTTGGGTCATTTGACAAAGGAAAGGAACCTTCATGCTATATAAGGTATGCATAAATGTTTTCTTATTTATTTGGTCTTTTTAAAATTTTGAAACTTTGAATTCCTGTGTAATATCCATCAATACTTCTAATATCAAATAAGCATATTCCTTATGGATAATGGAGTTAGCACTACATTGATCTACACACAACTACATTTAGAACCTGAAACATTATTATGCTACCAACTTTGGAATTGATGTCACTTTAATGCAAAAGTTTTACATAGTTCCAAACTAAAAGTGAAGGTAATTATGCAACATTTGAAACTTATTACAAGGTATACCTTATGTATAATTTAAAAATAAGAGAGAGTGGCATGTGCTACTCCATGCCTTCAAAAGTTGACATACAGTTGGAGAGATCTAAGTGTTACCAAACTATAGATAAAGTATTCATGATGTCACAAGTGCAATTAATCGAAGTCTTCAAAACCTTTTTAAAATAAATCGATGAAAATACTTGCAATGTGGTATAATAGCCCTATCTATAACACTTTAGAGTATGAGTGAAGTAGAACAAAAATGATATATAATATGACCTAATCAAACATTCAAAACCAATACAACACATCAAGTTATTTTTTGCATGGTAGTAGTTACTATTGTGTCAATCCTTATTTAGTTAGAAATTATTGAAGTTATCTATGGTAGACTGAATAATGTTTTCTAAGAAATGACTAGTAAAAAACATCATAAAAACCCTTTGGAGTGTAAACAAAAAGTACAATGAAGAGGTAGCTAAATAACACAATTACCAAAAAAGGTAAATTGTACAACTAAAAAACATGTAGACAATGACTCAGAACCAAGAGCAGTTGGAGTCAATTTACTCCTCTTCACCTGAAGGCTTAAACACCATGGATATAACAATATCAATCATTCAACTTGAATCCAAAATAAGGAAGCTCCTATTAGACAGGAGGCTTGTCTGCAACACAAAATCCACCATATGGTTATGTACAAAAAGGTGATAGAAATTCGAAATTCTCTCACAACTTTATCAAATACAAGAACAATACCAACTCCATTTGGGAGATTGAAGACTCTAATAGGTGTATGGTCAATGAATTTCATAATATTGCTCATGTCTGGGTGCAACATTTCTCAAATCTTTTAAAGGAAGACTTAGAGGTACCTATTGGCTCTATGCCGGAAACTATAACACACTGTTCGCCATATTTTTTAGAAGAGAAAAATATTATCCTTATGAAAGAGATTACCAAATATGAATTTGAAGAGGATATAAAGAATCTTCCACGTGATAAGAACTCGAGCCCAGATGATTGGCCAATCGAATTCTATATTGGGATGTTTGAGCTTATTGGAAATGACCTACTTGCAGTGATTGAGGAATCCAGGAACACGAGTAAGATGTTGGTTGCCTTCAATTCCACATTTCTTACTCTTATCCCTAAGAAAGACAAGGTGGAAAGGATGGACAATCTTCAGCCCATATCTTTATGTAAGTGCATCTACAAAATGATTACAGAAATTATTGCCAAACGTATCGAAGGAGTCCTTTCTATGTTTATTTCTCCCAAACAATTCGCCTTTATAGAAGGATGCCAGATTCACGATGCCATTGGTATTACACAAGAAGTATTTCATTCGACAAAAGCCAAACATATCCCAACTGCTATCATTAAGGTTGATATGAGTAAATCCTATGATCAAGTTAATTTGACCTATCTCATGCATCTAATCCTTCAGGTAGGGTTTCAACTTCGTTTGGTCAATTGGATTCTCTCATGTGTTCAAATAGTCAACCTATTTTTTCTTATCAATGGATCGACCTCATAGTTCTTTGGACTTGGCAGAGGTCTCATATAGGGATTCCCTTTAACACCATTACTCTTCATGCTTATTATGGAAGGTGTTAGTATGCTTCTCATTCATGCAAGATCTAATGGCACAATCAAAGCTTTCCACTTTGGTGGATTAGTATTTATTACACACCTCCTATTTGTTGACAACATCCTCTTATTCACAAATGATTCTAGAAGGGAAGCTCTTAAGATTAAGTCCATCCTTGATCTATTCTACGTTGCTACATGTATGATCTACAACACCAACAAATCATTTATTTCATCAATGAATCTGGCTAATGATCTCCATAAGTATATTATTGAGCTCCTTAAAGTTGAGTCCCATGACATAACTCCGGGTATCACATATGTGGGATTTGTTATTAAACCCAATGAATATACCATGAAGGATTGGACTTGGATCATCAGCCGAGTTGAAAGGAAAATACAAATATGGTGTAATATATGGTTATCTAGTGCTGTCCATTTGGTTTTACTAAAATATGTATTAGAGAGCCTACCTTTATAGTGGAATTCACTAACACACATACCTACTAGCATTCTGAATCGTATTAGAAAGCTATCTTTCAATTTTCTTTGGTAGAACAAGGAGGAGGGTAATCCATTCCAGTGGATCTCCTAGAAACATATTACTCTACCAAAAAGAATTGGAGGATGGGGTCTTAAGCATCTTTTGTGCTTTGTTAAATCTCTTGTTGCCAAAGGTGTTTGGCGTATTATTCAAGGTAAGGTATGTGTGTTCAAGTAGTTCATCAAAAATACATGCATCCTTTATCTATTATGGAATGGCTATGCATGAGAGACAAATCTTATACCAACATCTCTATTATGTGGAAATCCCTACTCAATGCTTACAAACTTATTGGTGACTCTCTATCCTAGGATATTGGTAATGGCAAACTCATCAATGTCAGCCTTGATCCCTGTATTGGATTCTGCAATCGACACAGACTTCTGGAGCACATGATTGAATCTCTTGTGGACAAAGGCATTATTTATCTTTATCAGATTATGGATATTCACAATAACACTCCCCTACAACAACTATGGTACTCAATCGATCATATGGATTTTCAGCACAAAGAAAAGGATAGATGGGATTCTTATATCAAGTTTCTTAAGGATAGTCATTCATTTATTAGGGACAATCCTGATAAAAATTTATGGACAAAAAATGCATCGGGTGGACTTTATCTCCCTAGAATTGAATATCAAGTTTTAAGAGAAGAAGTCATTGGACCTGTAGCGTGGTGGCACTATGTGATCTAGAAAATCAATTACCCCCCAAAGCATAAAATTTTCATGTGGCTAGAGGTAGTTGATAAAATTCCTACCTGGGATAATCTCATCAGGTGTTATGGTGAAGGACCCAGTCATGCACACTTTGTTTTTCACATGATGAGGACACTCATCGCCTTTTTTTAAGATTCCCATACATCACATAAATGTGGAATTTTGCTCATTTGGTCACTAGTAATAAATTCATATGGGTTGGTGATGATATCCCAGAGGTCCTCCACTTATGGATTCACACGAAGGAATTTGATTCCTACAGAGCTCTCCCACTTGTCATCATAAGGGGCGCATGGATGGCAAGGAGCCATATGCTTTTTTAGGAGAAATTTATTCCTCCACAGGTTTATGTGACTAAGAGCATGGCCGTAATGGAACAGTATTCACAGGTCTCTAAATCCATCAACATCAGACCTATTTTAGAGGAAATTATTGATCGCATGATCCCCTCGTGTTATTTGGATAGGGAAGTGCAAGGAACGCCCAACCTTAGTATAGAAGGGCATCCTTTTTATTAATGAACATCTTAGATATCATCGTTCAACTGGTCTAGGCAGTGCTACAAATAATCAAGCTGAATTACATGTTTTAAAGATGATCCTCTAGTTGTTCATATCTAAGGAGGTTTCAAATCTACAAATATTTGGAGACTCCTTGCTCATTATGGACCGACTCAATCATAGAAGACCTTCGCATAACATCTATTTGCGACCACTCTATGATGACATCCTCATATTGCTTGAGTTGTTCGATGACTTCACCATCAACCACACTTACTGAGAAAGGAATCATCTGGCTGACTCTTTATCCAAATCGGGATTGTTGCTACCCCTAGGTACATGGAAATTATGGGAAGTCAACAATTATTCCATCAAGGAATATGATCTGGGTTCCATCTTTATATAAATTTGTCCATGGAGTTTAACTCTATGGGACTGCGGGTACTACTCACTTTTGTTGGCTATTTGTCCTCTTTATTGATCTCATTAGCTGTATCACTTCCTATAGAGGACTACCATTTTTTTTTATGCATGATTGTATTTATATCCAAATGATATCAATCAAATAGATATGTACGACATCCAATGCCAAATGAACATTATATTTCAGATTTTTCAATAAAATTTTGAACTGTGATAATTTTTTCATCAAAAAAAATGTTGAGAATACTTTGAAATCTTTCACCAAAATATCGATTGCTTTTACGTGAACTTGTTGCATTAAGAGCATCAAGGTGTTGTATAGTCCAATACGAGGAAGATGTTGTCACATGCATAACATATGTGACAACAACAAAAAAGAAAAAATCTATATGAAAGCATACATTGACTCAATTTACTTTTTAGATAAAAGCTAAAAAAATTAAAATCAACATAGATCCATTTTAAACCTAGATCTATCAAGTGTAGAGAAGGATCAAATGTCTTGTAATATATTTTTTATATATCATTTAATAGGAAAGAATTAATACATTACATGAAATTAAATGATTAAAAAAATTAAGCTTAAAAAATCGTAATCCCTCTTCGTGTGTGATAGATCTAGGTTTAAAATCGATCTGTAAAAAATGAAATTACATTAACTAATACTATATAGTCTAAAACTTCAAACTATAGAAATGTCATTTAAGGAAAAATATCATATATTGATTGGTATTAATATTTGTCAAAACAACTCTAAATACTTTTTTTTTTAAAACATTTTTCATACAATAATAGTTATCCTCAACCTTTTGTAAAGCCTTAGATACAATGCTCAACTTCATCCCCTTTTCATGATCACATACTTATTTTGATTAGGGTTTGATGTGGGCATCTAAAACCCTACCCGTGCCCTTTTACTCAAACTCACCATTACGTTGAATGGTGTGAGACCACTAAAAATGAAATTTGATACTGGGCACTTAATTTTAGTGGATGTAATCAAGAGTTTTTCCATTTTCCATTGGTGAAATTCGATTCAGCTTGAGTGGTCCTAACAACTAAGAACATGTGTTTCCTCCTAGAAGGTCACATGTTCAAATCCAAAGGGATGTAAGGTATGTACACCTATATAGACTTTAATAGTTAAATCGTCATGCAAAAAGAATTCCTTGTCCCACAAATAAGAGGGTGTCATACTCTAAATTAATGTTTGACTTAATTGTAACCTTATTATTAAAAAAATTATAATTAAATTATTAATTTTTATTAATTTTTTTGTTTGAATAGATTTAATTTATATTACTAAAACATTTCTAATTTTCAAAATTAAAATTATTTTATAAAAACACACTTTGTAGTTTTGAAAATTAAGATTGGATAAATTATTTTATAAACATACGTTTATAAAATTCCAAATAAGTGTAAGGTAAATGTTTTAACTTTACGAAATCTTTACATTTTTTTATTTATCATTGTTATCTTCTCTTTGGCATATAGAGATTCCTTCAAGTTCCTTAACTTTACGGAATCTTTACATTTTGATCATTGTTTGCACTTTAAAAGACATTTGCTAATATTTTTTAATTCATACATATTACCATAGGTTTGAGAGAATGACCATAAAAATCTTGGGTCTGCTTGTTAGCCCGTCATCCTCATCTATTAACCAATTTATAAAACAATAAGAGCTACGTGGTGATAATGTCTCTCACATTGCTACTATCTTTGTGGCTAGCTACGAAGAGAAGTTTTTTGTAATGGAAACACTTGTTGAAAGAGTTGGTTTTTTGCGCTTGATATGAAGTTAAATAATAATACTTTAAAAGTTAAAATTGGACCATCAAAACTTCATGAGATAACTTAATTTTATTAATGTGATAAACAAACACTAGTTCTATATACATTTAAGTTCAATTGGTTTAAAATAAAAATATAAACAAACACTAGTTCTATATACATTTTAGTTCAGTTGGTCTAAAATAAAAATAAACATAGTATTTTTATTAATGTGATAAACAAACACTAGTTCTATAAAAATAAACAAACACTAGTTCTATATACATTTCAGTTTAGTTGGTCTAAAATAAAAATAAACACTAATTGGTTTAAGGTTTAATTTTATTAATGTAATAAACCAACGCTAGTTCTATATAAGGTCTAAAATAAAAATAAACATGGTATTTTTTAATAGCACATTTAACTTCAATTTAAATAATGGTTTAGCATCATATCTATATTTGTGTTTTCTTAAAATGAATAAAATATAAAATTTTTTTTTTGGGTATTTTTATTGATATAAGAACTGAATGGATTTATTAATTATATTTTCTTAAAAAATGAAAAATTATTATTTACACTGATGCGAATACATTCTACCCATTTTTGAAGAACTTTATATAATATCGCATCAGGAGGCCAGCTTTACCATTTTCTTGAAGGAATCATAATATGTGATGCAATCTTCTTTCTCATTATTTTCTTTATAGCACTCAAACGCTGCCTTAGCTCAACTACTTTTGTGTTGTGTTTGTTTTCAGTATCTCTTGCTATTTGCAGGGCAATCCTCTGCACAAAATGGATATCACCAATCCAAGAACATTTTTTAGAAAATGTATATAAAAGTCAATGTCAAATTACAATTTAATATCAAACTCTTCAGACAATAAGAAATTAGCAAAATTTTGATTCTTCCAAACTTTTATTTTAAAAAGGAATTGAATATTAATAGATTCCTAACACCAATGGCTTCCAGCTGCACTAATAAAATAATATTCTTATCTTGGTAGAAGATTTCGAATCAAGTTTTGCAATTCTCCTCCCAATTATAGTCTTTTCTATAATATAGATTCAAAACATAATCATATGTTATATGCTTAAAAAATCGTCCTATACAATATTATCCTAACCTTTTTAATGGCTTTGCATTGTCAAATGAAGAATCTTGAAAATTGTCTTAGAATTATCAATACATGCTGCGCCTTAGCTTGAACAAAACATGTAAGTGCCCAAAGGTTTGTATGGGCTTCTCTTGATAACCCAGCTAACTCCCTCGGAGAGTCAAGCCCATGGTTTGCTAATTCAGTGATCACATCCATCCAATCCAGCCTTCCCAGCAAGCCCGGGCTCTTTCTTATCCCAACCAGCCATATAAGCAGGGCAATCTTTCCAACTCTCCCAATTTTATTCGGTTTATCCCAGCTCTGCTAGGGTTATCCCAGCAAAGTAAAAGAATCCATCCCACTTAACATAGGGACCTACTAACACAGAGAAATTTCCTAATATAACATTATTAGAAAATAATAAAATCCATTTCTCTGCCACAGCGCCAGTCTTTAGAGTAAGCCCTAGTATCTATTGCCTCAGTCTTAAGCCGTAATTCCATGTAAGCTTTAGCCTTATTTTCCTCTCTTTTCATCACCTTATACCTCACTTGTTATTACCTTACATTGTTCTCCTTTGACCGGGTCTTAGATGTAAAAGCAAAGCTGGCAACGCCAAAAATGGTTTGAGGTTTTTTGGGAGGTTGAATCATCCTAAGAAGATAGAGTGCATTCATCTGTAATGTCCCATCTCTTTTTGAATATACAGGGCGTCCTTAAGGATACCGCCGGATACTCCCAGAGGGTCTGGGGCATAGGATGCGTAGTTGTTTTTAAACTTCGACCTCGTACAGATTCCAGTTACATAGGATTAATTTGCACTGCCATTAACCATTATGCATTATGGGCTGCCAATGAGGAAAACAACAATCAAGGGTTCAACAATCTACTCAAATGGTATAAGGAGCATTTGAGGAACAATATCATGTTTGGAAACCACGTGACAAAAGTTGCATGTCCAGTTTTCACAGCCAACTGCTTCAACAAGTCCTACATCTCCCACTAAAGGACATCCAAATGTTATACAGAAATGAGAGCTTTGGCACCTCAACCTCTTTTCCAGCACCCATAGTGTGGCCAAGGTTGCAACTGCCCCTCCTAAGGAATGACCCACAAATACCTTAGCCGACAACTCCAAGCTCAAAGCCCATCAACTCCGAGCCCTATTTGAAAAGCTGGAAGGATGAGCAAAATGACTCTTAACCCCGCCTTCAAATTTTGGGCCATAGCTTGAATTGATTTCAATTGTTTTTTTAAGGATGACCTTGTTCAGCAAGAAAACCGTTAATTCAATAGTTACTACCAAGGATGGTAGATAAATATGGGGATATGGTCTGGTGCAACCTCTTTATATAATGTAAATAAAGTGGATAGCAATAGATAGTAGCAGATAATATCAGTATTTCTCAATATTTATGGTATCTCTTTACCTTTCCTGGGAATAGAATACCTTCAAATCTATCCTTAAGTCCACTTTAATGCGCTTTTTTCATGCATTTCTTTGCCTAAATAGAAGAGAGACAGATAGGGGATAATCCATATAAAATATATTCTATATCCATGAATGAAAGGAAGGCAACTCACTCACAGTCCAGTTTCAATTCTTATATGAGAGTGTATCATTTAACCTTTTTTATCCGTCGGGCTGTTTCGAACCCGCATCTGGTTCCCGAACCTGTTTCAGAACTCATATCTTCCTTGCTTATTAGACTCCTTAGCTTCGACTCCGCTTATTTAACTCTAGCAAATAATTTCAGCGAAAGGACATGTTGGTTTAAGGAGTTGAAGAAGTGCGCTAGCTTTTAATCCGTTTTTCTTTTCACAAACCTTGGGAGCCCTTACAAGGAATATTTTAGCATGTCGTTGATTTGTAATGGGAAGGCCCTTACACGTTATAAGTTAAAATTAATGAAATTGTCTATTTTACCTGTTTAATCATGGAATGCATCAACATAATGTTAAAATAAATGACTAGGTATTTCCTCCTTTTATGAATCTAAGATCATTATGTACTGAAAGATAGATTAGTTTACCTTTACTTCGAAATCTGTATTCTCCATAATATGGAGGAAAACCTTGAAATCTCCTTGGTGGACAAATGCTGGTTGATCATCATTACCCTTGAGTGAAGCAGAGAAGACGTGGTTGTCAGTTTGTATATTGTCCTCTCCATATTTTCTCTTTTCGAGGATGAAACGTACGATTTTATGAAATGAAGGGAAGGCAACATATGCAACGCATTCATACTCATTTTAACTAAAATTTTCTGAGTTGTTTGCGCGACGTAATTCCAACCCTTGGACAAAATTCCACATGAAACAAGGAAAGTTCCAATACCCTTATCAACACTGGACCTGGAAGAATATTTCTGTAAATTAGCACCAAACTGAAGAAGCAGGACAAAGACCAGTGGACCTGTAAGAACATTGATGTAAATTAGCACCAAACTGAAGAAGCATACCAAAGACCAAATTCTTCGATCTTCCTTTGTTGGGATGAATTCGCGGACTAACCCCATATGTGCTGGACGAAAATGACAGGTCAAGCCTTAGGGCATAGCGCAGAGGCTCATCAACTTTTGAACTACCAGGGGAGGGGATTAGCTGGGGATGGCATCTGTCAGAGATTGAATCTCAATTCATGGCCACCGCCATTCCACCCATACTTTGATTCTAGACTTTACTATATATAAAAAAGAGTTGGGACATCCTTAATAGCATTATTAGCAAGTTGAAAATGAATTAGTTGTTGTTTTGAGAATAGAAGCCAACAACTAAGTATAATGTAACAACAGTCCGTTCACTGTATTATCTTCCACACAGTGTAAGATGTTTGGTATAAAACCAGCCTAGATCCAAATCCTAGGCTCTATCAAGCGCCGAGAGGGATCAAATCTCCCGAGGTGCAAACCTCCTTGAGTGCAATACCTGAGAAGAGGTTTGCACCTTGGGAGATTTGATCCCTCTCGACGCTTGATAGAGCCTAGGATTTGGATCTAGGCTGCTTTCAGTCATGGGCGGTGACACAAAACTGGAGTTTGATCAACATTGTAGGGAACATGTTAAGTTGAAAACACAAATAGATTTGTGAGGATTATCTCAATGTAAGTAATAAGTAATAAGGATTGAATAAATTTTTAAACTGGAAAATAGAGAGAATATTTTTTTAAGGATTAAATAAATGAAAATAGGGTTCACATCGTGATCATTCTCAATCTATCTTCTTCATCTTTTCTTATCTTCACACCCGACAATTTTGACATCTTCTCATATTGATCAAATGAGAAGGGAGGTTGAAATTGTAGACTTGCCAAATCTTTAACTCGAGATATTGCTGTAAATGTCATACCCTGTCTCTCTTGCTTTCCAATATTAATAGTGGCTTTGTCCAATGTCAATCCTTGTGACTTATGGATTGTTAAACCCCAAGTGAGTTTCAATGGAAGTTGTTTTTTATTACCTCTTTCGATAGATGTAATAGGAACCACTTGAGGAAACGATTCATCCCATGGTACCCCCACATAATTATCAAATTTTATTAAAACATACATGGGTGGTTCTGGAGGCGAACTTCCAGGGTTATATACAATTTGTTGTATAACTCCAAGAGCACCATTGACGAGTCCTGCATCAGTCCATAGGTTTGATGTCAACATTACCCTTGCTCCTATGGCTATTAGTAATTCAAGTTCCAACCCTTCTTCATCTCCTTCTGTAGAATAGTTGGTTCTTACAGATGTAGCAATACTGGTTGCAATGGGACAATTTAGGCCTCTTATTAAATGCTTGTTATGACAGTTTACATCATCATTTGTTGCAAACAAATGTATCGCCTTATCGAATGACTTTTTCATTGAAGCATCCAAGGAAGTATCTGTACGAGTCATCAACAATTTCCAATCCTCAATTGTTGGAACTGCATCTCGAATATTCATTAACAAATTACGAAAAGATATTTGTTCATTGCTTTGTCCATTCTGTCGAAACACAATATCGAGGGTCACAACTGTTGTGAATGTGTTCCACAATTATTTTGCAATACCTTCCGATGCATATACAGGCTTATCCATGAAAGGTGGAAATTGTCCCAAATCACCGACTAATATAATTGATCTTCCACCAAAAGGTATAGTAGCATTTTCTGGGAAGGCTTGGCAAAGTCTTGAATCTATTCTGATTAATAGATTTTTTCCAATAAAACTCATTTCATCGATCAATATATATTTAACAGACCTCAACTCTTCTTGTAAGTTAATTAAACTTGGTCCTCGTAAAGGATTAATTTCCTTGATCGGTATATGAAGTGCAGAATGAATTATTGTTGCAGATATGTTGAAAGCTGCCACCCCTGTAGGAGCTAGAAGAAGTAATGGACTTTTCCTTGGATGCGAGAGATTTGCAAGTGTATTTTTAATGGCTCCAATCAAATACGAATTTCCTATACCCGCAGTTCCTTGGATTATCATGTGTAGTGGATCAACACCTGGTCTATAATGCTCAAGGATAACATTGTATGCGATTCTCTGCTTATCCCCCAAACTATCAATCGAGTAAGACTTTGGATGTTGATTAGTAGAAATCTTTTTCAGTTTTCGCATTTCAGAGATGAAATGAATTTCACGACTGGAGGTATCCTCATCTACAAAAGCAGTGTTCTAATCATTCATACGATCAAGATCCCTATGTCCAAGCATCTCAAACTCATTATAATTTATAAATTGATTTTTATATAATCCACATATGATTTCCCATTCATGTTGCCTAGAATCTCTTTGTAGATTTGGATGTTCTTCTTCTATGTCGGATTCAACTTGAGTATCTATAGGCACAGGTTTATGATCAACATGCCAAGGTATATACTACAAATTCTGCCAATTCTGTACTATTTCATCATATGTGTGGCCTATATTGTTTCGAAAGTCATGAAATGTCTTGTACAAAACCAACTCGGACCAACAAAATTCAACAAACTTCTCATCATTTTTATCAGGAATAAAGTTAAATCTAGGAAATACACGTACAATAGATGCATTCCTTCGTTGTAACCATTTTTCCCCCCGTCGACGTTTGTCATATGACCAGTATTTTGCAACATCTATCGATGTAAGTTCTTCCATATTCTTAGGTCGCTTAGTATATGCATCAATCAAAGAATTATCGTTGTCGGCATTATATGCATCAACTTGTACTTGTTTGAAAACCTTCATACCAACATTTAGAACCACAAAACAACGGCTACATTCTGAAAGAGGAAGCTCTAGAAGCAAATGACATGTCTCTTGTGCACCAATGTCCCTATCAATAATGGATTCACACAACAAACTTTTATATGCACGTGCTGCGGGTTCATTTGGATTCTGGATAGAAGAGACCCGCATTAACATATTGTGGAAAGTTTCAGATCCTTTTTCAGATTTAGCAGCGTATTTTGCTATGTAATTAATAACCATCCTTTTGTGTCTTTTACAGAAGGATGATCATCTACATTAACTCCAATTTTGAATCTTATGTTGATGTCCCTCACATGGATTTATTGCATGCACACATTTGTCGAAATACTTTTTTTGCAGATATAACTTCTATAGGATCATCCCAATTCAAAGTGTCCATGTTGGGAGCATTTTTTAACCAAAGAAACCCATGGACATGAGGAGATCCACGATGTTGCCATTCATAACGACTCCAATAATCTGTAGCTTGATGAAAATGTTCGAAAACCTCTTCTCGAAACATTGAATATCTCAAGTGCATATAATGTGCTACAATGTGTGGATTATCAATTACATTTTGACGTCGCCATTTTCTCGCTTCACGTGGATCTGTAGGACTTGTGCCTGGCATTAATTTATGCAAATTAGGCCACTGCATATCTGCTGCACTTAGTGTGAAGAATATTGTCGGACAACCTATCTGTTGAATCAAGTCAGATAACTCTTGACAACACTTGCTCCAATATGCACGTGTACCTCTTAATACCGTTCCAAATCTCATTAATCTTTCTCCCAGTCTTGAATTTGGAAGATTTTGTAAATGTTGTCGTAACTCTTCCATTGTTGTAGGTAGTTCACTAATATTTTTCTTGACAAAAATAGTTGAGGAAGCTTGAGCACGATGTCTCATTATGATATTTAGTAAAAAATATCTGAAGCGAGGGTGCCTTCCAAATCTGTTATCATGATATTTGAGAAGATGTTTTGCGTACTCATGTAGATGGACATTTCTCCTTCGCGGTTGTAACCAATCTGCCTCTCCTTTAGGGAACAATGATGGAAATGCCATATCAAATAATCCAATAGTGTTATACTCGTTAATCGGAGATGAGCCAATGCCTGGCCAGTTAAGTACATTAGTCAATTCTTCATTTGCGTTACTTTCATCCAGATTTGGATTATTTGCCCATGCTCTAATAATTTCTATCTCTCATGGTGCACTTGGAAGCCTTGATGCAAAAGAAGTTGTTTGTAAACCATCTAACATATCATCAACTCCTGGTATCCCTTCCAACATTGCAAATTTTGGGTCCTCGTCAATATCGGGAAGAGTAACAGAATTAAGCATATGTGAGATATCTGTTGCATTTTCAGGTAACTCTGCAACTGTGTTAGAATCCACTCAAACATCTCGATAATATGGATCATTATGAATTTTATATAATAATGCATCCATAACTTCTTTTTTTTCTAACAGTGAAATCATAACTGGATCCTTGGCGTCCTTTTTTTCGCACAACGGCCATTAAGTCCAAGTTGTTAATATGTCGTGGCAATGTCTTGACGACATCTTTAATCTCCTGCAGAAAACTAATGGTGTGTCCTCGATATTTGTATTGTCCACCTATTGCATGCATCACCTACAATATTGGACTTGCACGTGCTATCAACATCTCTTCAACTTGTGTGAGATCTTCAAGGATGCGAGGTTGAGTTCCTGGATCCATGTGGTTCGTAGCTGAGAATTTGTGATTAGATCCCTCTCGTAGACATCGCATGCACATTGGACCTATACTAGTATTACGTATTTGTATTCCAGCATATGACTCAAGGCAGACATGACACATTTGAACTTCTGCTAATCGATCAATTCGTTCACAAAATTTGCAATGTGTAGTATACATTTCTTCAGATGGTACTGATATATTATCGTCCATTTCAACACCTTTCCCTTTGATTGTTCCACGTTGAGCAAGCCCATTTAGATTTCTGTGTTCTTCCAATTGCTTCAACTTTCTCTCTCGTTGTGTTTTTTGACGATCAACGTTTCGTTTTCTTTGTTCTTCTTGTTCCTGTGCTGCCAATTCATCCAACTTTCTTTTTCGATATTGTTTTTGTCGATCTACATTTGGGATCGTATTAGTTATTGGAACTGCTTGAAATTGGACCATGTCATCAACACATTGCTCGTTGACCATTACACGTTGAGCATTTTCCAGAGTTGGTTCCGTTGGTATAATGGTTGAAATTTGTCTTTGTCGTTCGACATTTTCTTTTTTTTGTTGTTGTTCTGCAAATTGATTTCTTGCTTCTTCCAATTGCTTCAACTTTCTCTCTCGATAAGCTCTTTGACGATCAACGTTTCGTTTTCTTTGTTCTTCTCGTTCTTGTACCGTCAATTCATGCAACTTTTTTTTTCGATATTCTTTTTGTCGATCTGAATTTGGGATCATATTAGTAATTGGACCTGCTTGAAATTGGACCATGTCATCAACGTGTTGCTCGATGACCATTAGACGTTGAGCATCTTCCACAGTAGGTTCCACTGGTATGTTGGTTGAATTTTGTATTTCCCATTCAACATCCTGATTTTTTTGTTGTTCTATAAATTGTTTTCTTGCTTCTTCCAATTGCTTCAACCTTCTCTCTCGATATTCTCTTTGTCGATCAGTGTTTCGTTTTCTTTGTTCTTCTAGTTCTTGTGCTGTCAATTCGGTCAACTTTCTTTTTCGATATTATTTTTGTCGATTCGCATTTGGGATCATATTAGTAATTGGAATAGCTTGAAATTGGACCATGACATCAACACTTTGCTCTCTAATCGTTACACGTTGAGCATCTTCCACAGTTGCTTCCACTGGTATATTGGTTGAATTTTGTCTTTGTCGTTCGACATTCTGATTTTTTTGTTGTTCTTCAAATTGATTTCTTGCTTCTTCCAATTGCTTCGACTTTCTCTCTCGATATGTTCTTTGTCGATCAATGTTTCATTTTCTTTGTTCTTCTCGTTCTTGTGCTGTCAATCCGTCCGTAAGAATTTCTGGGATCATATTAGTAATTGGACTTGCTTGAAATTCGACCATGTCCTCAACGTGTTGCTCGCTGACCATTAGACGTTGAGCATCTTCCATAGTAGGTTCCATTGGTATGTTGGTTGAAATTTGTATTTCCCGTTCAACGTCCTGATTTTTTTGTTGTTCTATAAATTGTTTTCTTGCTTCGACCTTCTCTCTCGATATTTTCTTTATCAATTAGCGTTTCGTTTTCTTTGTTCTTATCGTTCTTGTGCTGTCAATTCGGTCAACTTTATTTTTTGATATTCTTTTTGTCGATTTGCATTCAGGATCATATTAGTAATTGGAATAGCTTGAAATTGGACCATGCCATCAACACTTTGCTCTCTGATTGTTACACGTTGAGCATCTTCCACAGTTGCTTCCACTGGTATATTGGTTGAATTTTGTCTTTGTCGTTTGGCATTCTGATTTTTTTGTTGTTTTGCAAATTGATTTCTTGCTTCTTCCAATTGCTTCGACTTTCTCTCTCGATATGCTCTTTGTCGATCAACATTTCGTTTTCTTTGTTCTTCTCGTTCTTGTGCTGTCAATCCGTCCAATTTTCTTGTTCGATATTCTATTTGTCAGGATGTATGTTCTTTATTTCGTTCTTCTCTTTCTTCTGATGTCATTTAGTTAGATTTTCTTCTTTGATATGCTTCTTGACGTTCGACGTTTTGTATTTTTTGTCCCTCTCTTGTTTGTCTCATAACATCTTCCATTTTTAGGTCAGACTCTGTATAGAAAATGACAATCATTATATATACACTAATTTTTTTAAGCAATGAAATCTACACTGAAATTCATGTGCTGAAGTAATAATAGCTACACAAAAACACAATACAGTGAAAACTATGAAATTAAAAAAAAAAAACATACACTTAATTCTATGCAAATTTAAAACTCAATACATTTTTTTAAAATTAAGTAATTTGAGAGGATTGAACCTTCAACCTCATGCCCATTATCCTAACAACCTTACCACTATACCACAGGTACTTCTTATGATTAATAGTAAGGAAAATATTTATAAACTTAAATAATATTGTATTTGGTGAAAATAAAGGAAATGTTGATCAAGAAGATTTGATCCCACGACCTACCTCTAAGCACATCAATGTGTTACCAATGAAATACACCCTAAATTAGTTGTTAGTTGCTTATAATAATTTACATTTATATCTTTAAATTTAATTAAAATTTATATTTCAATATATATATATTTTAATTCTAATATATATTAATACTAATATATCGAAAAAAGCAAAATTCATATGGACCTAATATATATTAAAATATATTAATAATATATGGACCTAATATATTACTTTTTGGATCTATATGTTATCCTGCCTCTATTTTGGCAATCTGCCATCTACCCGTGAGCCTGATTCAATATATTCAATGGCATGCATACTTAAAATAATTCTACAGAAGAACAAATTACATTGATGGCAAAAAGGAAATTATAATTATAACACAGTCATAAACTATAGTACAAACAAAACAGCATCAACATCATTATATAAAATTATAATTATAACACAGTCATTGGGATATAAAATATCAATTATGTAACCCTATAAAATAATCAAAGACACTACAACATTAACAAAGCTTCTTAACTAAAATACAAATGTTACAACATCTAAAAGATATAAAACTACCATTATATAACAATCCAATAAAGAATGCATATATCACAAACATTAATCGCTTTGTTGAGCAGTCAATACTCTTCTTGCAATGATAAAGTCGGTGAGAATGACATGAGCCTTTATTTTAAGTATGCGAATAAATTGGGTCTGCGTGAGCCTGTCACACGGAGATGGTAGCGAGGAGGAGGATGGCAAAACATTGAAACGTAGAGAGCGTAGAGCCTTGTTATTCAAATTGATATCTAAGTATGCATGCCATTTTTTTAAGCTATAGAGAGCGCAGAGCCTTGTTATTCAAATTGGAATATAAGGGATGGCAGGATTGAAATTATGGTGAGCCGCAAAAAAATAAAGAATTTTCTTGAGCGGGCAGTGGGAGTCTGTCGGCTTGTACTTGAAAATAGAAGAACAGAAGATTAAGAGTTTTTGAGGAAGGCAAATAATGTGGTTTGTGGTGCTACTTGAACCGCTTTGATTGTAGATTAGATGGAAACTTAGTGGTTTCCAATGTTGGGGATAGCGAAGCAGTTATTAACAGAAAAAAGGGAGAAGCCGAAGCTCAGACACGTGATAGAGCCCTAGCAATGCCGAGCGAAAATGCAGGAAGAATATGAGTGGACGTAAATGCAGGAATAATCTGAGTTTGGCGAATTTATAGAGCCCTAGCAATGCCGAGCGAAAATGCAGGAAGAATCTGAGTTTGGCATGAGCCTTTATTTTAAGTATGCATATAAATTGGGTCTACGTGAGCCTGCCACACGGAGATGGCAGCGAGGAGGAGGATGGCAAAACATTGAAACGCAGAGAGCGCAGAGCCTTGTTATTCAAATTGGAATCTAAGTATGCATGCCATTTTTTTAAGCTATAGAGAGCGCAGAGCCTTGTTATTCAAATTGGAATCTAAGGGATGGCAGGATTGAAATTATGGTGAGCCGCAAAAGTAACAAAACGAGTTCTCTAATCGTGTCGATCTTCTGTGTGGTTTGAACCTGGATATCAGCCACATAATATCTAAAAACTAAGCACCCGTGAGGTTGAAACTTTAAAAAAAAGAAAATTATTTCTTTAATAGTTTATGTGCTACTAAAATTAAGTGGCTCGACTATCAACCACAGAATATGAAAATAATTTGAACCTGGATATCAGCCAAGAATATCTAAATAATAGAAATATTACTTGCAAAAAGAATATCTGAATTGAGTGTTGATTAGCAAATTTAAAATTCTTACCTGGGTTTATTGTTGCTGTCGCAGTGGTTGTTGTTGTTGCTGGATCAAGGTAGCTAGCTATGATGTAGTTTGTGATACTTCTTGCTATTTATATAGTTGTTGTTTTTTTTTTCTTCTATTTTTTATTTTTATTTTTTATAGCCGACATAACATTATGTTCTATTTTTTTAATAGCCGACATAACATTATGTTCTATTTTTTTTATAGTCAACATAACATCATGTAACGTTACGCAACGTTACAAGATCTACCCCATACTGGGCTGTAGAGCGCCTCTCGGCGCAATAATCATTTACTGCTTACTTCTGGCCTCAGGGTCTTGGGACACAAAGTCTTTGACGTGTGTCACCTATATAGATGAATAGAAAACAAGATAAATCAAAATTTAAATAATCCTCCAAATAAATTTGATACATTATAGAAAAAAAACATTTGAAATGTGAAAAAATTAAACATGCATCTTAAATTAATCCAACTAAGCCAATCATATATATATATCCCCGTTGAGGACATAATATATACATAAAATCTAAATCTAAATCATAGGTAATAAAAGAAATACATTTGATAAAAATGAATGTCATTTAGACCCATCAACTTGTTTTGGTACTATTAATGAGACATCGGTTAATGAGAGATCCATTGTAGGCCCGAAATTTCATTGTTAATGTTGAAGACATCTGCATACTATGATCTATAAAATATATTAACTTTTTCTACATCTTCAAATAACAATTTTTTGATAAAGGGGTTAAAAAATAATTAATAATAAATTATAAAATAAGTGAAATAAAGTTGATTATATATGTCTTAAGAAATGGTTTAATTTAATAATTTAGAAATGTTTTAATTTAATAATTTTATATAACTAAGTTTAATTTAATAATTTATAAATTTTAATTTAATAGTTATCTATAATTTAAATTTCATTTCATAATTTAGAAATGTTTTAATTTAATAGTTATATATAGTTTAAAGTTAAAGTTAAAGTTTGACATGGCTATAAATGTTAGAGTAATTGGTAATGAGTAATTGAAATGAGAAGTTGTCAATGAAAGGTTAGGAGTTCAATTGCTCCATGAATACAAAAAAAGGGTTAAAGTTTGACATGAAAATAATTGGATTATAAACAAGAGCCCAGACATTGCTATCATGGTAGTTGTTAGTTTAACATATGTTAACATGAACAAAACATTACATCTTAACTCCAATTAAAACATACTCTTAAATATAAAATTTAAATAAAATTTGCTAGCTTAACATATGTTAGCATGAACAAAACATTACATCTGAACTCAAATTAGAACATAGTATTAATAATAAATTTTAAATAAAAATGTATTTTATAAAAGAGAAACCACCACTCCACGAAATATCTAGTTTATGGAAAAGAAAAACTATATCCAAGCTCCAATCCTAACTAAAAGTCTCGGGCCCATTTCCATATCTAGTCCAACCCTTCCAATGCCTAGTGGTGAGCCAATGCCTTTAAAGAAATATCGAAGAAAAAAATTACCTATGAATAAAAAATAAAAATTAAACCTAAAAAATCTATCTTTTGTTTCGAGGTAAAATAATGAAAAATTGCAATACCATTGCGGTCAAGGAATGAATTCANTATATATATATATATATATATATATATATATATATATATAGATAGCTCTGGAGGGTATATATATTATGTTACCCAATTTGTGGACAATATACCTGTATATATTTATATATACATGTCTCCACTCTTGTTTTCGCACTTATCAAACTAGCTTTTTAAGGGAAGCTGCGGAATGAAAATCAATAATAGCATGAACGACAACAAACAGAAACCATGGGAAACAAATCCCCTCACCATCAAGAAGATGGATGCTTAATAAAAATAAATCAAAGTTTGCATCCTAGCTGAGCCCAAAACAATTGGCCAAAACAAACTAATATGCATTACATAAACCCTCTCTTTGAAATGAATAAGTATCATTTCGTCAACAGAGGCGTTCAACACCACAGATAACAACAATTCAGATAACACAATCCTGGAATGGGATAAAGCAAAACCCACAAATGCAATTTAAAGCAACTAGACATCAAGACACGACATAGAGGGTTCAAGATTCAACATTCCATTGAAACCTAGCTACATAGTCTTTGTCAAATCGAAAAGTTCTATCAGTTATTATCCCTTATACAAGGAGTACTAACACAATTAGAAGGAGGTATTGCCAATACTTGACTATTAGGTATGTAGGAAGTAGTGTAAGTAATATGTTAGTCATTGCATGGCCTAGGCAAGAAGGGAAAAAACAAATTAATTGTATTTAGCATTGGTTTGGGCACAATGCTTATAGCGAGGCCGGATGAAGCATGACAATAGCATTTTTTTCCTTTTCATGGCAACAATAAAAGAGGAACATGGAAAATATATGCAACAACTGCAAAAGGGAAAAATGAGAACAACATACACATTTATGCAACCATATCACCCTATTCTGGTTGCCTGGGAAAGAGGAAAAAATACATGCAATACAAACATAACACAATGAAATAACTCCAAATATGCTAACTCTTGCGCCATGAAGACAGAGTGCCCACATTCCAGAGGCTTGAACACTTAAAAAAAAAAGTTTCCAAAATCAATACAAGACCATTTTGGCCACACAAAGACATCTCTGACCATTTTTCCCACACGTATGTATTACAAATTCAATACAGACATTGCCAAAACTACAGATGGAAAGCACATTTACATACCTGGGAACACAATAAGAAGAAAAGCAACAACGATGTCTTGATAGACGATAACAGTGACCATAATCGAAAAGTCAATTTCTTGACCCAAGCTGGAAATGAATGCCACAACAATAAACACCAACAGAACGGAAACCATGACCCAACAAGGAGAGAATAGCAAGGCAACACTACAAGCTAAGCAGGTGCAGATTCAGGAACATAATGAAACCCGCCAGGAATAGAATGAAACCTGCGCTAGAACACAGCTTCCCACAAACAAAATGATGTCTCTGGCTTTCTTGTCAAAGGTTTTATTCATTGTGTATCGATATTTATGGGCCTTGCTACACATTAACTCCCTTCCTTTGCTCCTATACTTCAATAAGCTGTAAAAACTGTCTCTGCAAAACATTAAAAACACTTTCAATAACACTTTCAATAATTTCTCTGTAACAATAAAAACGAAAAGAACCTTCATACCATCACAAAAAACAAGACATCCAACCAAATATAAAATAACAACTTTCAATAATTTCAAATTTAAACCATAAAAAAGACAACATTTCGACCATATGAGGATAAGCTTCCACGATAATGTTTACTTCGATGTCCATGCTGATAGGCGTTGGCTATAGCGAAATAGTGATGGCGATTAGCAATGGCGTTGGCAACAACAGATGTAATTTCACTTTCTGTTCACCTACCGTGGAAGGAAGCTCTAGCGGTTTATCCCATGTTATCAAGGAAGAAACTTAAACCACTTGCTTTATGTAAGCCCACTACAGATAGCAACACTTCACGGCGGGGGTCCCCCAAACTCCCTACTATCCTAGACCATGCCATGACCATGCAATTAACTCTGCTCAGTTCTCTAGCTAGTTGTACCATACTTGCCTACGATTTCGAATTGAAACCATAAAAAAGAAACATTCCGACCATATGAAAAATAAAATTCAATAATTTCGAATTGAAACCATAAAAAAAAGACAAAAGAATAAAAATTTAGCATTTTTCTCCCCATGAACAGGTGAACTTCAAAGTCCAAAATTTGAAAGAAAAACTGCAACCCAACTAGGTATCATTATTTATGAAAATTTTCCTCGAATCCAGTCTCCAGTCGGACAATATTCTATGAAAAAAACAAAGTTAATACAATATACCTGCAAGTGCATCTAGGAGCGTCGATTTCCCAGATCCTGAAGGACCCATGAGAGGCATTAGGGTTCCGGGCTCTGCATATCCATTCAAGCCTTGAAGTACACCGTTGCTAATAGAAACGGTAACAAAGAGATTTGGTGGCACGATTGAAAGGAATGAATGATAGCCACCACACGAAAATCAAAACGAGAGCACCCCACACATGCAGACCAAAAGCACAGGACGATTGAAACCTCGCCACTTGGAAACCTCATTCAATCCTTCCTCACGTCATACTGCCGCCAACGCCTGAGAGCGGACTCCAAGGCGTGACGACAGCATCTCTCAAACAATCAACGGCTGGCAGAATTACACATCTTCATTTAATTTTAAAATAAAAACACACTTAAACTTTAGGCTCACCAAGGTTGCTCAAATAAAAAATAATCCACCTGACTCAAATATAAATGTCCCCCGTTGGGGACATACTAAGAAGTCATAAGAAAATGTCATTGTCATTTAGAAATATCAAAATTGCATTAAATACTTAATTTTAAAGATATTAATTGTGCAATAATTTCTAGAGACCTTATAAAATTTGCATTTCCTTATTAACGAAATTTTACCAAAATAAATCTAAATTTTTCTATTAACAATCAAAAGGCTAAATAAATTATTAAACTTTGGTAAATCTTTAGTACAATGCCCACTAATTAAAATATTATTCATCATATTTGTTTGAATAAACTAATGAATAGTTTTTAAGAAATACAAAAAAAATAAAAGTCAATCTTTACTTTTATTACTATGTTAGTTTATGAAATGTGAAAAAATGTTAATTGAATACCAAAATAAATATTTGGAAATTTTAGTTTAAAAGTCATAATGAATAATCCGCGAGATGTAGAAGTGTTGGTGGCGGGGTATGGTTAAGACGCCCCCTACGCTGAAAGGTCGTCGGTTTTAATCCCGTCGGATACCAAAAAAATCCAACCATGTTAAGGGTTGGTGCGGTTCATGCCAGGTGCGATCCCTGGGTGATTTTGATGGCTTAGATGCCCCTGGTTCATGGTTTATTAGCCAATGGAAACCCTGCTAGTCAAGGGGGTTCCACCACTTTGCCAACAAAAAAAAAAGTCATACTGGAAGTAAGCTAAACTCTAGACCATTTGCACATAAAATCCGACGAGTTTTCTGGCCAAAATTCGGTGGAAATTGTCCAAAGGGTAGTTTTTAGTGATTAGAATTGCATAATCTAGGTGCCCCATTGGTAATCGAGGGTCATGAATCCATTTCTGCAATAAAAACTGCAATTTTTTCACTGAAAATCTTATTTTCAACAACAAATCGTATTGCCGGATTCTGACCAAACTTACTTCAAAAGGTGCAAATGGTCTAGAGATTAGCCAACTCCAGAAATTTGTATAGAAAAAATATTATAACAAGTTGAAGTTTTTATATATATTTAAAAAATGTTTATATATAAAGGAAAGTTCTATAGTGATATAGCTATATTCAAATATTGTGATGTGATTGTCATATCTATCAAGATTAGTCAGTGTGACTATTTTATTAAACAAGACCCTTGGTAGATTTTATTTCTAAATTTTTACAGAAAACATGTTATAATATATTAAAGTTTTTATATATATTTAAAAAATGTTTATTATAACTAAATAAAAGTTCTATATAATGATATAGATATAGTCAATGGTAACCATTGTAATGTGGTTGTCACATCTACCAACATTAGTCATTATGACTATTTTAATAAACAAGACACACACACACATATATATGTATGACAATTTTATTTGCACATTAGAGAAAAATAATAAAATCATTAAAATAACCAATCATAAATTCAAAAAGTAGATGTAAAAAATAAAATAAAATAAAATATTATTTTTAAAATATTAATTTAATATATGAATTTTATAAAACTTATGCAAAACTTTTGAAAAAGTATAAAAACTAATTAAAGTCAAAACTATTGTTTTACTAAATGATAGCTATATAGATATAATAAAAAAGAAAGAGATGACACAAGAAAATAGTTAACTTTATTAATGTAGTTTTCTTTTGGGTTTGGGCTCTTTAGAAGTGAAAGCCTAATCATCGACACTTCTTTTTTCAATAATGAAAAAAACTATACTTTAATGAAAGTATAAGAGACCAGACAAAGATGATCATATATGTTCAGAAGTCACTATTCTTAACTATATTGTTGATAGATTGTCCATAGACACCCGCCCACAAAGCTAACAACATAAATATCCAACATTGCTTGTAAAGCCAATTACATATCAACAAACTTCAGGGATAAAACTATTGACAAATTGATAGTAGCATTCCAACCACTAAACTAAAAACATAAGCATCCACAACACCAATAAAACATATGACATATCAAAACTTATGGTAGGAAATAAATGAAAGGAACCGACCATGATATGTAAAGGCAATCGACCCCTTCAACAATAAAATGCTTTTAGTATCAAAACAACTATTTACATAAATTGAGCAAAAAATATCAGTATGAATAAAAACAGTATGAAACAAAAAAAGAGCTTGACTAGGATAACCACACAAAATTTCAGTGCATAACTCAAAATAAATAAGGCTGGATACATCCCTCTAAAATAATATTTGAATAATTAAACTCCATAAAATGTATGTAACATTCTGGAACTTGAAAACCCTGTTTTGATAGAAGATCAACATCTTGAGTGTGCTCCCTAAAAATATGCTAAAAGGTGATCCCTGTAAATTCAATCTGCAATGTCCCGATTCTCTCCATGCACCCTCACGAATAGTGACCCGTAGATGGAATATCAAAAGATCCCCGTGAATAATAATCCTTGAGTCTCCAACAACATGTAGAGAAAGTAGATTTTTTGGCCTTGTATAGAACAAAAGACACCACAATGCAAGAAGCTCGCCTTGTTGGAGATAATGCTTATCCTTTGCTATAGTGTAGAAGGAAGTATCTAGAGTTTCTAGAAGACAAGATAGGTGTTTCCATTGTCAAACATGTAGTTGAGTAGTAGGAAGTAATAAATAGGATTCTAGAATAAACAATCAGAGCCCTTGATCTCTGAGTTAGATCAATGGTTGAGCTCTCTTAACTATTGTATAAATATGTGTAATGGAATAATCAATCTGTTTCTAAGTCTCTCTCCACGTGTGCCTCATGCTCATTTTCTAATTTGGTATCAGATCATGTTTTGGCTTAACTCCCTTACGAAGGGCAAGGAAGACATGAGAGTGGTGATAGCTATTTTTTGTAAATAGGTGAATGAGTTTTCTCTCTGTGTTTGCTATTTTATCATTTTATGTGCAAATAGAGTCGCTCCGTGGAAGAGTGAAGCACCAATCTTAGAGTAACCACCATTCAATATTTTGAAGGGATCCAAATACTCCTTATTTCCAATCATAAGATATTTCCCATAGAGAGATCAACGTCGTTTATAACTCATGTCTATTGTTACAAATCAATATGAGTTGGAGAAGAAGACTGTCGATATTTGAGATTTCCATTCACTGTGTAGATCATTGTAAGATTGGAAATTCCGTTAGCATCAAGATAAGAGGAGCTATTTGCTTGTGTTCGAGAGGACAATGTTAAGATTTCAATGGCTATACAAGATCTAAAAACATTTAGCATCATAGCATCATAACCAGATACAAAAGGATCACTGAAAGAAAGACAAGCACAACCACACAAAATAACATGGAGATTTATGGGGGAGAAAACCCAGAGAAACTCCCTCGATATAGAATTAAACCAAGTACAATGCAAGACCCAAATAATAAGACTTATAAGACCCTAAGAATAATATTGGACTGCTTCCTCTCTTCCCAGATGGACTACTCCTTCTCTCTCTAGCACAACTGCTGAGTTCTAAGTGTTCTGTTTGTCCAAATGAGGGAGGCATCTCTCCTATTTATACTAATCGGCTGAGAGGCCTAATAACCCAACATGGTCGACTTATCCTTGCTTCCAAGGCCAACATGATTTGGGATAATAAAAAATACATTTTGATAATACTTTTGTGGGTACTACTAACCCAACTTACAACAGAGGTTTTACCTCAATACTTTACATGACCAAATACAACAATGACATCCCTAATCAAAGGAACAACATCTCCAGAAGCGGTAATAACAAGAATAATACAAAATAGAATATATTTCTTTAACACTCCCTCTTAACAAGGAAGGTATTCTACAACAATACATCTATATAACTGATTAGTGAATCTATGTCTAGGAAGTTTCCACAAAAACATCAACATCATTTGTGGAACATCATCATCACGGACATTTATGGCATCATCTCGAGCATAATCATCTCTAGCACCATCTTGAGCATCATCATCCCTGACATCTTCTCGAGCATCATCATCTCTGGTATCATATCGTGCATCATCCTATATGGCATTATCTCGAGCATCATCATCCTTAGCATCTTCTTGAGCATCATCATTTCTGGTATCATCTCGATAATCATCATATCTGGCATCATCTCGAGCATCATCATCTCTGGCATAATCTCTAGCATCATCATCTCTGGCATCATCTTGAGCATCAAGATTTCTGCCATCATCTCAAGCATCACCTGCACTATTAGTATACAAATACTCTTAGCTAAATCACCCACAACATAATTAAATGGTGGAACATCATCATTTGCAACTGAATGTAGGAACTCGTCCACAAGTGAATGCAGGACCACTCTCCATATGAGAGTACTATCGTCTGTAGGACCATCCTCAACTTATAAGTGCTACGACCATTCTCAACAAGAGAGTGTTCTTGTCCACAAGACCGTCCTCAATTAGGATACTTTCATCTGCAACTGAATGCGGATCTCATCTGCAAATGAATGTAGGACCATCCCCAAAGAGGATATTGTTGTCCATAAATGAATGCACGATCTCTTCCGTAATTGAATGCGGGACCACTCAACATATGAGAGTAATATCATCCATAGGACCATACTCAGCCGGTAAGTGCTAGGTTCACTCTCAACAAGAGAGTGTTCTTGTTCCCAGAACCATCCTCAAGTAGGATATTGTCATATGCAACTAAATGCATATCTCGTCCACAAATGAATGCATGGCCACTCTCCATATGAGAGTACTATCGTCCGCAGAACTACATCTCGTTGGGATCTTCCTATTTGAAGATATGACCAAACTTCCTAGGATCTTCCTTATGAGGATGCCACCAACCATGTTGGGATCTACCCTTGTGATACGAACAATCATACTAGGATCCACCCTTGGTGATGTAACCAACCATATTGGGATCTACCCATGAAGATACGACCAAGCTCTCTATGCAATGACCAGATCACTGGGGATCATCATTCTTTTCTTATACATCCACAACTTCATCAATATCTATAAGCATACTTGTAAAATCGACTGAACTTCTCTGTATTGGTATACCATTGCCATCTCATTCTCAAAAATATTCTTATCATCACTTCCTCTTTCCAGGGAGGTCCTTTTAGACTACACCAAGCTTGTCTTGAAAGTGTTCAAACTTTACACGAGATAGAGGCTTAGTCAATACATCAACAACTTATTCCTCTGTAGGAAAATACTGAAGCTTCAAGGATCCTCTCTGCATTATATCCTGGATGTAGTGATACCTTATCTCTATATGATTTGACTTGTCATGAAACACTGGGTTCTCGATTATCTTGATGCAACTCTGGTTGTCAAAATAAATATCAGTTGCATCTATCTCGGTATCAAACAATCCTGCTAATAGTTTGCGAATCCATATTGCTTTGTTACAGGCTGAACATGCTGCAATGTACTCAGCCTATGCTATATTGAGAGCAACATTGGTTTTCTTTATGCTAAGCCATAATATCATACCCGATCCCAAACAACATCCCGAGGTGCTATGTTTGTCTTCAACACTTCCTCTTTGCATCTACAATGAGTTCGTCCTCTCCTATCAGGTCATCGACATTTTCTAGTATTCCACATTCAACCTTAAAGTAAATGTCGGAACCCACTTTATTCTTGGAAAATCTTAATTCCATCAAGAAGCTGTCCATCTTGTCGTACCATGTTGAACTCAGAGATCTTCTGCAGCCACTCCCTCTGAAGTGGAGCATCATCCTCCCTCTGCATTTTGTACTCTATGTATCAAAACATTCTGTACTAGAGTGACATGTAGCATCCTCTGTTACTAATCATCTATGTATCCATCTCAGGTCACTGGATACCAACATCCTCTATATTTAACTTTGTTGAGAACTTCCTCTTGCACCTATTTGTGAGCTTGTTTTCCTCAATATGCTTCCATGTTCAACCTTGTAGCAAAGGTTAAGAGCTTCATCACTCTAGGTGATCTTCAAGTTCCTCATGTAACTAGAAGTGCTTATCCATGGGTTCCTTTCGAGATCATACAAATCCTTTTGTGCACATGTGGTTCTCTACTCGATATACACTTCTGATTTATTGGAGAAGTGTGTCTGGTCAATGGAGTATTACATGCCATAGTCTACTCCCTCTTTCTGAGAGAAACCATGAACCTTTCTTTGTATCCCTCGATGCTTCCATCTTATGCATACTTGATATTGTAGATCCACATGGAAGACACTACAAACTTCCCTTCAGGTATCGGAACCACATCTTAGATATCATTCCCCATGATCAACTGGTACTCTTTAATCATAGTATTATTCCATTTCTCCTTGGATATTTCTTCGTAATTAGAAGGATCTACATCAATGATGTCACTAAATAGTGCCACATAACTAGAGTGTATCTGAGGCCTCTTACTTTCATTGGAAGTCTAGTCATACTTTTCTTCATATTGAATTACCTCTCATTCCCAAGATGGTCTTCATATCTCGAGGTGGATCTACCACTCTCTTTAGGTCATATCATGATTCTTATATTCTTCTGAAGCTCCTTCTTCTGCCACAATTTCTTTGACCATGTTAGCTTTAGGTTCATCTTCATGTATGTTTATTGGAATGAATATTCTAACTGAACTGTCGTCACTTGTTCTTCGGAACAAGTCTCATCCTTCTTTTCTTATAGGTGATTTTACACGATCTTTCCTACAAGTCAAATACATCAGTTGCATGGTTAGAAACATTTCATAATATTCAAGACATATTCATAGTGAAAAATTCTTATGCATAAAGATATAATATCATATAATCATGCAACTATTTTAGCCAATACAACATTCATCAATATCCCGTATATACACGATAACTTTCTAGATTCCTTCCATATATACCAAGACATTATTAAGAGTGTGCCACTTACCCATCACATGCATATTAGTAGTATATTATCCATTAATGCAAACATTCTATCATGCATAATACATTTCATGAACATAGATACGTACACAACTAAACAATGTCACTCAAGCAACTAGATATATAGTAAATAACAATTCAAATACTTATCTTTGTTTGTTTGGTAGACTCCTTCTTAATCCTTATGTCCTTGCAAGAATAACTGGAGCTTTCTACTTCATCATCTGATTCTGGGAACCTTCAACGATGTGAGCATGACGTCTTTTCTTGTTTGACTTCTTGTTGAAGGAGCCTCTGTTTCTAGGACAATCTCTGGAGTAGTGTCCCTTCTCATCACAAGTGTAGCATCAAATGTTGGAAGGATCTATTCTGAATTTCTTATCTTCTGTTGTAATGATGGTCCTCCTTCTTTCTACGATTTCTTCTAGAGTGAACTGTGAGAGCTTGATCTATATTTGCTCCCATCTTCTCTTGTTATGATCCGAGCTTATTCTTGTGTGCATTCTTCCCATAGTATGCTGAAAGAGATCAACTTCCTTCTTGCACACATTCCTTGAATGAATGAATTACATGAACTTGGGATCCCATTCAATGTTTTAATATCCAAAGTTCGTTTCTTCGACATTGCCTTTAATGGATTCTAGTTGCTTCTTGATATTTGAGAGATGTTTTAGAAGTAATATTGAATGCTTTATGAAATTTGCATCTTCACATCCTTGAGTTGAGTTCTCAGGGTCATATTCTTGTTGATAATGTTTCCTTAATACAAGCCGGTTATTGCATCGAACATATCCTTGGGAATATTCAAGGATGATAAATGTGAGGTGTAATAGTGATGGAAATAATCCTCTTGGCTTTTACTAAGTCCTTCTTGTGCTTTGTCTTCATCTATGTCTGGATCTGCAGCTTCCTCTTTGTCATAGTTCTCCAAGACATGCTTCTTCAGGTAGGAGAAGCACTCTATACTTCCATGCTTAGAGGTTCTCATTTCCTTCAAGATTTTTCTCAAGCTTGGAACTGTTTGTCATCATGAAAAAAATGAGAACCTCAAATGGAAATAGAGAGCATAGAACTTACCAATGATATTGCTTCAACTTGATGCTTGCTTAAAAGCTTTTCTAGAAGATTGTTTCTGGTGGACCTAGGGTTTGACATAAAAATCCTAATTTCTCCACTTAGATACCTTTCATATATGTTTGTATAGAAATATGCACCTCCTCAAGGAAATTTGAGTAGCGTACTTACTTTCCCACAACTATGGACATAACCACAAAATATCTGATGCCCTAGTTTTCCCTGACAATAGTGTTAGGTCAAAATTTGAAAACCCAAAGAATTATAAACTTCTTCCATAGAAATACGCACCCTCCTAGGGAATGTTTTATAGTCCTCCTTTTTCAAGTGTTCCGTGGAGGGAAGTTCTCAGAACAAGAATCCATAGTTTCTTTAATTTATTCTTCATAATTGTTTGATCTTGTTTTTGCTTTATCACTGAAGTTTTTACTCCTAAAGGTAAGAAACTTCGTTCTGATGTAGCCTTGTGTGTCTTCTTTCCAACCCCATAGTTTAGAGAGAATTGGATTCTCTAAGTGGGGCTTATGGTAAGTTTCCCAAGGTGACTTGTTTTACGACTATTCAACATAGCAAACTTGTAAGAACTACCACGTGTCACTTTTTCATCTTCGGGGTCTGAAATTCATATAAAAGAAACTATATTCCATGCCCTATTTGCAACATCTTGCGAAATTTAATTTGGACCTTCCTAGCCCGAGATATATCAATTCTCCCAAGGTATCATGTTTGAGACTGGATTCTAGAGGAGTCTGGAACACTTATTTAAAGGAATCATATATCCTAAAGTGCAGTGAATATGTGGCTGAAACTCACACACACGGTACATAAATATTTAAGATTTGTTCTATCCAAGTTTTATCTATCTATCCTTTTCCAATCTTGAGTTATAGCGAAAGTACCAAGATAACTAGTTTTTTTTATCTAGGGTTTTCAAGCATGAAACCCTAATCTCTAGTAGCTACAGTTGTAACAGTGTTTTGGATGCACAAACACTTCTTTCAGGCTGGATCTGATACCATGTTAATATTTCAATGGTTATACAATATATAAAAACATTTAGCATCATAACATCATAACCATGTACAAAAGGATCACTAAAAGAAAGACAAGCACAACCACACAAAAGAACACAAAGATTTATCCTGGGAAACCCTCATGGGGAAGAAAACCAAACAAAACTTCCTTGATATAGAATTCAACCAAGTACATTGTAAGACACAAATAATAAGACTTATAAGACCCCATGAATAATATTGGACTGCTTCCTCTCTTCCTAGATGAACTACTCCTTCTCTCTCCAGCACAATTGCTGAGTTTTGAGTGTTCTACTTGTCCAAATGAGGGAGGCGCCTCTCCTATTTATACTAATCAGATGAGAGTCCTAATAAACCAACATGGACAACTTCTCCTTGCTTCCAGGGCCGAAATGCATTGGTAGACTCAAAAATACATTTTGATAAAACTTTTGTGGGTAGTACTGAACCGACTTACAAATGACCAAATACATCAGTGACATACCTAACCAGAGGAAGAACATCTCTGGAAGGGGTAATAACAATAATAATACAATATGTTGTTGAAGGAATAAGTCCTTTATTCAACCGTATTTTTGGGAGAAGACCCAACTACTGTAAAAGTGTAGGTGGTGTAGAATCGTTGGTGAAAGAGCCATGTAAAGGCATAATCCTTAAGAATCATTGTCCAAGATCAGGGGTATTGCCTCCTGTGTATTAAACATTTAAGTCATCATTGCCTAACCACTATCATGCTGCTAGTGTGAACAAAAAAAAACAGAAAAAGACAAGAAGAGATGTCATGGCATATCTGGTGGGTCTCTCTGAGGACACTAACCTATTGTGTTATTCATGAAAAGAGTCGAATGTCTCTGTGGTCATACATACTATGGGTGTAGACTCTGTAATGCGTGACCACTATGTGTAGCATTTGTATGGATGTGGTTGGTACTTTGGTGTGTGTTAGATTTATTTTTTTCCAGAATAGAGAAAGTAGTAAATATTTTTTAGTTATTGTATCTATGGTTGAAATGAATTGTGAAGAACCAACTAAAGAACGAGTTAACATAAGTTAAGATGGTGTATGTGAAAGGCTCGACATTGGAAGTGTATAGAAGATAAGATAGGAGTGTCCATTGTCAAACATGTAGTTGAGCAGTGGGAAGTAATAAATAGGCTTCTAGAATAAACAATCAAATCCTTTGATATCTAAGTTAGATCAATGGTTAAGCTCTCTTGACTATTGTATAAATATGTGTAATTACTAATGGAATAATCAATATGTTTCTAAGTCTCTCTTTGTGCGTGCCTCATGCTCATTTTCTAATTCTCCCCTAGTATCAACACTTTCTTCAACAATGAGGAGAAAGCTCATCAACCATCCATCTTATGTAAGTAAGAAAGTTCAAAATTTTTAATATTTGAATTCCCATTTTAATCCCATCCAAAGTGGAGGGTGAATGACCAAGTGAGTGAATACACTAGTAATCCAATATAATTCTCATACGTGTATGCTTGGTTTCATCAATATCAAGCTCATATTAAAATAGGTATATTGTTATACTATTTTAAAATGCAATGGAAAGCCATAGATTTGGTGAACAATTGCAAGATCAGGGACCAAAGAGTTTGTGGAGGATTTAAAAGTTGTGGTAGATGTTAGCAAGATTAGTCAGTTCGATGTGGGTTTCTGCTTCACATAAATTGTGGTTGAAAAAGTGATTGTTACCACCAATACATTCATAAGTCTCTGGGATGGCGTCGTTTAATGTTACCAAAGATGTCAATGAAGAGTCGTTGGGCAGGGGAATTGGGAAGGGGAACTAAAGTTACTTTGTTTCTTAAGGAAGACCAAATGTATATAAACGCCCTCTTTTAATTTTCTTCATATGTTGATTCATTATTGGTCCCTAAGTTTTTATTAAATTTATTTGCGTGGCTTGGATTGATAGGAAGTTTATTCCTTTATAAATATGTTTTGGTGTGGAAGTTGGAGTACTTGGAGAACCAACATGTGAAGTATCTGATCAATAAGCACTTTGAGTTCATCAACTACCCCATCTACTTGTGGATTGAGAAGACTTCCAAGAAGAAAATGAGCTATAATGAAGAAGAGAGCAAGGAGAAGAAGAAGGAAGTAGAGGAAGTAGAGGATGAAAAGGAGAAGGAGAGGAAGAAAAGTAAGGTAAATGAAGTGTCACATGAATTAGAGTCTAGTGAACAGGTAGAAGCCCATTTGGATGAGTAAGTCAGAGGATATTATCAAGAAATAATTCATCCTTCTACAAGAGCCTCACCAATGACTGGAATGGCCGCTTGGGTGTGAAGTATTTGTAACACCCTTGCACTACATGGGCGTTAATAACAAATTTAATCTAATTAAATTCTCTACATAACATCATTATGATTTCAAAATATACATAGGTGTAATTAATATCTAAGTCTGAAACTATATTTTCCCTTTAGCACAAATCTGCATAACTGTTTTGATTTCAACATAAATAATATATTTAAGCATCAATCCTAATCATTCACTACAAATCAATTTTGTTTCGTGTTGTTTCTTTTCATAGCATACTAATATAATATATAACGAAAATGATTACTAAATTGAAACAAGAAGAATTAATATATTACCTCTAGTATATGTTTGGAGTAGCAATTTATATTGAGTCATCCTATCATATTCTATCCAAACTAGAATAACCTATATGGCTCCTTATATCCAAGAAATGGTTGTTTCCCCATCCCTACCGTGTCTCGTCCCTATGTTCCCAAAGCTCCAAGAACAACAATTGAAACCAGTATCATTCCCAATAGTTCTAGTTCGGTGCCACAATTTTGTCCTCCTCTCTTAGATCTCCTCCCTTCTTTCTTCCTTATATTTATTTCCTATCCCCACCCCCTTACTAGCTCATGAGGCGTGGTTGATCCCTTTTCTAAGAAGGATTTTATAATAGAAAAGAAACCTTCCCATCATTAATGAACTAACTTCTTTCACACATATATATGTACCAATCCAAGTTAAATAAAATCCGCAGTAAGATCATGAAATCAAGTCCCTAATGAAACATAAATTAATACAAAAAGACATGCAAATTAATTTAAATGAAAGGTAAATTACAAGGATCTAAATTAATTTCATTACTCCAAGTTTAACAATTCAACATACTCATTAATTTACTAACTAATCACTAATTAAGTAATAATTAATGCTTCCCATAGGGGTTAGAGCAATTGGTAATGAGGAATTGAGATGAGAAGTTGTAAATGGAATGTCACGAGTTTAAATTCCTTGTGGGGATTTTAACTTGTGACCTTCCATTTACAACTTCTCATCTCAATTACTCGTTACCATTTTCTCTAGCAGGAAATCGGTAGTCTTGATAGAACATGCAAGTACAAGTGTCGACTACATCGACTAAGCTTCCCTAGCAGGAAACCAATAGTCATCATCACATGACTCAGGGAGCATGGATCAACACAACCCTCCCAAGATTCCATGTTTAAGAGGATAAACAATGGGAAATATCTCCACCCTTCTTGATAGAACGAGGTTCAACACCATACATTGGCATACTATTTCAATGTTGTTGTTCTCAAAGCTACATCATCAAATAACCATATTGGGAAATTGTGCTTCCTATACATCATGCAATTTCCCACACATCTTAGCAATACATTTCAAACAAATATTAACACTCAAAATAATGCTTACTAACACACCACTACTCTTTTGTAATCCATGCCATATGTGTCACCTCAATGCTGTAATTATTTGGATACCACTTAGTCCGTTTAACTTGTGGGTTAGTTACCAAGCAAGAGATCATGCAAAACCTTATAACAATTTTCCTATGATTATCATGTTATTAATTGATGCACCACGTAAATAAGTTGATTTTTTCACCATGTGCGTGCTACTTAATATTTCATTTCCAAACATATTATAAATTGTTATGAACATAGCACATTTATCTATATAAATTAGCATGCTAGAGGAACATCATACTACTTTCATCATTCACAACATAACTGATCAACTTTATATTCAACTTTTACATATAGCTAGGTCCATAATCCACACATATATAGTTTTGTCAATCTAGCCGAGATTAAAAGATAATACACAAAGAGATATAGCATAGGTCAAAATGTAGTTTTTAGCTACCTAAGTCAAAATGAAGCATTACAACATTTCTGTATGGAGGTTTAGTTGGAGTTCAAGTCTATTTTCATTGTTCCTAATCGGGCTCTGTTCTATCTCTTCAACACCAAGAAGAAGTTAAACAACATTATGTTGTATGTGAGAAGGGTGTTCATAATGGATAACTGAGAGGATCTCATTCTTGAATACTTGGGATTTGTCAAAGAAATGATCTAATTTGATGATTTACCCCTCAACATATCTTGGGATATGTAATAATAAAAGAAGATTCTCAAGGTGATTAGGAAGAATTTGGTAAATTAATACATTTATAAGTTGAACAAGACGGTCAAGAACAAGGATGACTTTGCTAAAATCTACGAGGCATTTTCGAAGAAATTAAAATTGAAGAAACATGAGGACAACCAAAACATGGATAAGCTTGTGGATTCATTGAGATATCAATAGATGAAGAGTAGATGTGAGATGATGAGCTTCAAGGACTACATAACTCGAATGAAAGAAGGGAAAAGGACATCTCTTACATCACCGATGAGAGAAAGAAGGAAATGGAGAATTCTCTGTTCCTAGAGAGATTGAAGATAAAGGGGTATGAAGTTTTGTTCATGGTGGATGACATAAATGAGTATACCATAGAGTAGCTTAAGGAATACGAGTAGAAAACGATATCTTCCCACCACTACATCCAGATTTTGAAAAGGTTAAAATAGGAAATTTAAAAAAAATGCACCACATGGTCAAATGTTTTTTAATCAACATGCAATAGATAGTGAAGATGGGTTTACAAGTGAGTAATGGAGTTGCAAAGGGATATACAAACTAAATTAATTCAATAGTTGTCTACTAGATCTTTCTTTACAGAAAAAGAGAGAGCAAACTTTATGTGTTAGAAACAATTCTCTATAGAACACATCGAGTTATTGAGAAGGAGGGGGGTGAATCAGTATCTACTACAAATTTGCTAGTTCAAATTTTCTTATTTAACTCATCAAACGAATAACAAGAACGTATGCATCAATACATCATTAACAAAAGAGTATACTGAATGGAAAGCTTAATATATAGTATTGATTAAATCCATATGAAGGGTTACATCAAGTTGAGGAGACTTCAATATCCAATTATCAATAACTGCAACTAGCGGGAGTCTCCAACCTCCTTGTTTCTTTAGCTCCAACAGAAGGGATTCTCCAACACCCTGTTTTTTTAGCTTCGATTAGAAGGGGTCTAAAACCCCCTTTTTAACACGTTCACCGTTGTGATAGGAGACTACAACTCCCTTTATTTTATGTGACATAATAGAGGCTTCAACCCCTTTTCACACTTTCTCTGTTGCGACATGAGACTACAACTCCCTTTTCTCTTCTGCGATAAAATAAAGGCTTCAACCCCTTTTCACGCTTTATCTAGATTATTCTAAACTTATTTCTCAATTCCGCACACTTCCCTCGGCATATTCTATAATGTGTACTTTCCTCATCTAATGCTATAATGCGCACTTTCCCTAGTCTTACTTTGTACTGCACACTTTCTTCAATTTTCTCTTTTTTATTCACTATGTTCAACGTACTCTGCTTTGTTCACTTTGAGCTATTCTACACACCTTCCATGACTTGTTCACTACTGCACACTTCACACACTATGCACTAGGTTTAGTGTACCTTCCCTAGCATGTTCACCACTGCTCACTTAGCTCAACACACTATCCTCTACTTGCATGTTTTGCATCAAACTTTGTCCTTCCTTATAATGTCAACTTTATCCTTACCTCTGCTTTGATCTCCAACCTTCCTCCAACTGCGACTTCGCCCCCTTCTCCTTATTGTCACATCTTTTTTTCACAATTTTTATTCTACCTCTTCAACTAACAATGACAAACATATTCTTATTTATACAGGAGTTGACCTCCCCTTTCATGTGAATAAGAGGGAAGACTGAAATTATTTTACTTAATTCATGATGTTCTTTAAGTTGACTAGACTTGACAAGGAAAGGGTTATGGACCACTCATGGTGCTCTCTCTTGGGTTACAAGTCACCAAGACAACGCCCATTCCTTTGGTATCGTGACACGCCCTTATTCTAAAACTGCGCATCACAAGCTAGTTCCCATAACTTGGTGTGACTTGCATGCATATTTAAACTAGCTTATGTTCTATATACTTCTTCAAACCGACTTCTAATTACATCAAATTCAGTCAGATAAATCACTTCGACATACAAGTCAATCTCTTTTGACATTAATGCCAATATAAAGTTCAACAATATCCCCCTTTTGCATTGATGCCAAAACTTTGTAAAACTGAGCTCCTTATCAAATCCACGCTGCCCCTAACTGGCACCTCTATTTTCCTCCCCCATGACTTGCAACTCTTTTTTTACTGTCAACCTCCTCCTTTGACATCAATGGAAAAGGTTGCCCCCCTACCATTTTTATGCAAGTTTTTCAACTTTATCTTTGTTGGGAGATTACTCGCAAATTTTGTGTTAAGTATTCAAATACCTCCCTGGGTAGTGTTTTGGTAAAAAATTCCACTATTTGTTCCTTGGTATTGACATAAACAAACTTCACATTTTGGTCATCTACATGTTATCTTAAAAAAATGATACTTGATGGGTAAATGCTTGATTTTCAAGTGCATCATGAGATTTCTTGACATACTGATTCTACTTGTGTTGTCGCAATAGATAGGAATAGGTTGATCATACTCAACTTTGATATCCTTTAGAGTTTGCTTCATCCAGAGTACTTGTGTACAACATTTTGCGGCAACTATGTATTCTACTTCAGCTATGGACAAGGATATTGATTCATGTTTCTTGCTTGACCATACAACCAAGCATTCACCAAGAAAGAATGCATTCCCAATAGTACTTTTTTTGTCATCTAGACTTCTATCCCAATCAACATCTGAATAAGAAATTAGATCAAAGTTTTGCATTTTTGGATACCATAGTCCAAACTTAGTTGTTCCTTTGATATATCTAAAGATTCTTTTGACTGTAACCACATGAGATTCTTTGGGAGTGGATTGAAATCTAGATACCATTCCAACTGCTTGCATAATATCAGTTCTTGATGTTGTTAAGTATAGTAGCTTCCAATCATAGATTTGTATTGTGTGGAATCTACTAAAGGAGATTCATCATCTTTACTAAGTTTGTAGTTGGTTGTCATGGGTATACTAATAGGATCATGCTCTTGATCATAATTTCAGGGGGCATATGGTTTAAATTCGGATGTGTAAGAAATAAAAGCATTAAATAGAGAAGCCACCCTCTCCCATTCATCATAAAAACATTAAATGGAGAGGCCACCCTCTCCCATCCATGGTATTTGACAACTCATGGTTTTGTTCCATGGTATGGCTTCAAGACACATTGTACCTCTCTCATCCATCGTATTTGACAACACGTGGTTTTGGCTCATCCCAAGGCACATTGTATAATGTTATAAAAAGGCTCTATTCCTTCTCAATAAACATTCAAGTATTTTTTGCATCCTACATTGGTTCTTATTATTTTGTGTTAATCATTGTGAATTCTTCTTGGTTAATCCACTTGAGTTGATGTTTTGAGAGGTGAGGCTCTTTGATCCTCACCTCCGATCTTAATCATGGATACATTGATAACAATTTGCAGGTTTACTCTCCTCCTCTCTCGGCATCTAAGCCTTCTGGGTCTCAGCCCCCAAGATCTGGATCAGTGGTATCAGAGCAGGTACGCTCTCCATGGGAATGAGGGTTTGAGCATAGTTTGGGTTCAAATATTTGGAGGAATTTCCAACCTCCTTTTAGTACACTCGGAGTCCATTTGTTGGGCCATACACTATAAGCATCACAGTTGGTCCTCATGCACTACAGGTTATCTAAGTTGCAGCAGGAAGTTCGTTGATCTCTACAACATCCCATGTTGCTCTACAAACCCTTGGAATCCTATGTGGCTCTCTACACTCTCAGATCAAGCATTATTTCACAGCAGGAAGTTCGTTGATCTCTACAACATCCCATGTTGCTCTACAAACCCTTGGAATCCTATGTGGCTCTCTACACTCTCAGATCAAGCATTATTTCATACTCATATGGCCATGGAACAAATTAAAATACTTTTTTCATTGCATATTGGAGCTTGGGCGACCTCATTCCAATGCTTTCTCAAACTATCCGTTGTTGTATGGCTGCCTTAGAAGGTCAGTGATAGACGAATTGAATGTGAACACGTATCTGCAAAATTCAAACAGATGCTGCAACTTGTACAAAGAGTTTTATAGTCTCTTCTATATCTCAATGGAAATACATTTCCGTCATCTAAAATGGTTATCTTTCATTTTTTCATTTACCTTCCTATTTTGTGAGATTTACTTGTATGAAGTAGCATATGTCTATAAACAGTGCGCGTGCGTCGCCTGAACTTCAACAAATATTTTCTCACTCCTTGAGCCACCACATAGAAAGTATGTTATATGGATGGAAAGGTCTCTTCAATATCTCAAATGGGTCTTCAACGAAATATCACCTGCACCAGAATCTATGAATGGATTTGCAGCGAGGCATCAACAACAACAAAGACCATTTTTGGACTTTAATCAAAATCCTAATGTAATCATGGTTATGGGTTAACCCCACAAAACCTATGGTTATGGGTCAACCACACAAAACCCATGGTCACAATTATGGTCATGGGCCAACCACACAAAACCCATGGTTAAGGGTCAACCACACAAAACCCAAAGTTATGGTTCTCGGTCAACCACACAAAACCCATGGTTATGTATTGTAATCACGGTTAGGGGTCAACCAAACAAAACCCACAATTATGAGTTAGCCACACAAAACCCATGGTTTTGGGTTAACCACACAAAACCCACGATTATGGGTTAACCTCACAAAACCCTTCTCTTCATTGGCAATTGACACATTGTAATAATGGGTCTCTTTTTAGCATGAAATGATGGGGAACATAATTTTCTAGGGGGGGGGGGGAGAATGATCTAAATTTTAGGGGGCTTATGGTTTAAATTTAGATGTGTAAGACATAAAAGCATTAAATGGAGAGGCCACTCTCTCCCATTCATCATAAAATCATTAAATGGAGAGGCCACCCTCTCCCATCCATGGTATTTGACAACCCATGGTTTTGTTCCATGGTATGGCTTCAAGACACATTGTACCTCTCTCATACATGGTATTTGACAACACATGGTTTTGGCTCATGGTATGGCCCCAAGGCACACTATAATAATGTTATAAAAAGACCATTAGAGGAAATTTGAGGTCTAAAATGGGGCTTATAAGAAAACGAGCCAACAATTAATTCTTGTGAGTTGGAATTCAAGAATCAACAGAATTTCAATAAAATGTGTCAACCATAATGCTTGAATTGACATATTTTTCATAAAAAAAACTATTTTTTTGTCTGTATTTTCAACATATCTCCCTGTGTTTTTACTCAAATTTTGAGCGGGAGGGATCGTTGGGTGCAGAATTAAATTATGCATCCAACGAGTACCTACATGACATACTTTTGACGAGCCCCACTACCCCCAAAACAAGAAATACTTGAAAAAATGTGATGATGGCATCATCATCACGTTTTTTAGGTATTTCTTATTTTTGGGGTAGCGAGGGCCGTCAAAAGTATGCCTTGCGGGTACTTGTTGGATGCGTAATTTAATTCCGCATCCAACGAGTCCTCTTGCTCAAAATTTGAGTAAAAACACAAGGAGATATGTCGAAAATACAAACAAAAAAAGTAGTTTTTTCTTTCTTCATCCAAAATTAATAAATATTATTTTATTATTTTAACTATTATTTTATGATTTTCCTTAGAAGGCCCATTTTAGAACTCAAATTTCCTCTAATGTCTATGCCTTCTCAATAAAGCATTCAAGGATTTTTGGCATCCTACATTGGGTCTTATTATTTTGTGTTAATCATTATGAATTCTTCTTGGTTAATCCATTTGAGTTGATGTTTTGAGAGGCGAGGCTCTTTGAGCCTCACCTCCGATCATGATCATGGATACATTGACAACAATTTGCATGTTTACTCTCCTGCTCTCTCGGCATGCAAGCCTTTCGAGTCTCATCCCCCAAGATCGGACCAAGTAGCATAAGACAAACACCAAAAAGACCTTTGAATGACAAAACATTAAAGGTCAAGGGTCAAACATGAAAACATTTTGAATCCCTAATTCAATGTCCTAATTACATGGAAGCATATTATTGTTTGATGGAATAAAATAAAGAAGATCAACTCATTTCATCATCATCATCACTTGACTGCTCCAAACAACTCATTGATTGAGGTCTTCTCCATCACAGTTGTGTTTGAATGAGGAAAATTCATGGCTGGGTTTTTATTCTTTATCTCTTCCCTAGTGTGGAAGCACCAAGCCTTCTAGGGATTCTTCCTTCACCGCACATCTACAACTCACAATGGAGGGTAGTCTTAGTGGTGAGGAGTAGTAGCAGTAGAGTTGCTACAACTCTCAGTGAAGGTAGTATCAACTCACAGTGGTGGTGGCAAATGTCACCGTGAGGAGTTTGGAGGTAGCAGCAGTGGGTGGTGAAGTAGGTAGGGTATTCCCTGGATTCCCTACAACATCCTGAGCCCTATTAGGGCTATCCTACAACAACAAAAACTCATGGTGGTGGCTGACTTATTCAAACAACCCTCGGGATTAGCAGCAGAGCTTCCTCGGTAAACATCTCTCGGGATTAGCAACAAAGATGCCTCACTCAACAACTCTCAGGGTTAGCAGCAGAGCTACCTCAGTCAACAGCTCTCGGTGGTAACAATAGGTTGTCCACAATCCACGAAGGTGGCAACAGGATGCAAACAGTCACAGTGGTAGCAATAATGAGGTGGCAACATGTGTTCTCAGTCCATGGTGGCAGCAGGCCATCCATAGTCCACGATGGCAGCAACAAGTGAGCATGCTAGGGCTTCCATCTCTCATATACTGGAAGAATATAGGCTGTAACAACTTGGTTAACTTTGATTTACATTTATCTCAGATTTATGTTGAAAAAAATTAAAGTAACTATTTGCTCATGTACAAACTCGGTCATCTCATTTAGAGGATGAATTATTAATGCTTTGGGGTTTTTGACCTTTAAAGGTTTCCCCATAAAAATTCTTGCGTTCAATTGTGTGAATGTTTGTTTTAATGATGCATATGTTCTACCGTTGTTAATATCTCTAGTTCTATCTCAATTATAGTCTGCAAAATTTAAAATATCATACACATAGATCAAAGTTTTGCATTTTTGGATACCATAGTCCAAACTTAGTTGTGCCTTTGAGATATCTAAAGATTCTTTTGACTGCAACCACATGAGATTCTTTGGGAGCACACTGAAATCTAGATACCATTCCATCTGCTTGCATAATATCAGGTCTTGATGTTGTTGAGTATAGTAAGCTTCTAATCATAGATTTGTATTGCATGGAATCTACTGAAGGAGATTCATCATCTTTACTGAGTTTGCAGTTGGTTGTCATGGGTGTACTAATAGGAGCACGCTTTTCCATTCCAAATATGATGAGCATTTCCTTTAAGTATTTGGACGAAGATAAAAAAAATCTTCTAGTGTTTGAGAGATTTGGAATCCAAGAAAGAATTAAAGTCACATTAAAGTTATCCAATCATTGACATTTCAAATTCCTTTGCCATGTCATCAACAAACATGTGACTTAATTCACCATTGTTGCAATCAAAGATGAGATCATCAACATATACTAATATTATTAGCAACCCATCTTCTCCAGTCTTAAAATACATGTCGCTATTAGCATTACCTTTCTTGAATTCTCGTTGAATTAGGTACCTGTCCAAACGTGCACACCAAGCTCTTAGTGTTTGTTTGAGTACATAGAGGGATTTCTTTAGTTTCCAAACATGATCTTGTTTTACAGGTAGCTTAAAACCTTTATGTTGTTTAGAGAAGACTTATTCATTTAAGTATCCATTCAGAAATGCAGACTTAACATCCATTTGATATATTTTGAAATTTTTGAAGCACAAATATGCCAAGAACATTTTGATAGCTTCCATTCGTGCAACTAGATAAAAGGTTCCATCAAATTCAATTCCTTCAACTTGGGCATAACCTTTGCACACTAATATGGCCTTATTTCATACTATTTTACATTCTTCATTTAGTTTGTTCTTGAAAAGACACTTAGTCCCAATGATATTCTTATTTTTAGGTCTTGGAATTAATTTCCAAGTTCCACTTTTCTCAATCTGGCTAAGTTCTTCACTCATTTCTTTGTTCAAACTCTCATATTTACACGCTTGAAAGAAGTATTTAGGTTCCAATGTTGATAGTAAGGCCATGCCAATTCTATTTCGAATGTCCATATCTCTTCTTTGAGTTTGGACTCCATCATCAGTATCTCCAATGATGAGTTCTTCTGGATGATTTCTTAGGATTGTTCTAGACGGTGTCTCTTGAGTCCTTTGATTTATGTGTGTTGTTGTGGGTGCTTTGATCTCCATTGGTTCTATGATTACTTATTCCTCTTTATTTTCACTGAATTCTTGTTCAACATAGGAAGTATCATCTGACTCCTTTCTTATTTAGTTTGTGTATTTTGTGGTTGTTCTTCATCTATTTTAACACCTATGTTGTACACAATTCTTCTTAACCTCTTGTTATAACACTTGTATGTTTTCTTACTACTATAATATCCCAAAAATATACCTTCATATGTTCTTGTATTAAATTTTTCCAATTATCTTCATTTATTTGTATATAGCATTTGCTTCCAAAGACTTTGAAGTATTCTATTGATGATGGTCTTCCTTTCCATAACTCATAGGGATTTTTGTCATTGTTTACTCTTAGCTAAGCTCTATTTATTATATGTACCGTTGCCACAACAAATTCTCTCCAAATTTGTTCTGCTAAGTTAGCCTCGAGTAGCATGGTCCTAGCTCTATCTTGCGTTGTCTTATTTTTTCTCTCACTTATTCCATTTTGTTGGGGTGTTCTTGTTGCACTGAATTGTCTTTGAATTCCATTCTCCTCACAAAAATGATTGAAATATTTTGAGGTAAATCTTAGACATTTGATTTTGTACCCACTTTCATTTTCAACCTTCGCTTTGAAAATTTTGAATTTTTCAAAAGCTTTTGATTTTTCCATGAGAAAGGTTGCCCATGTCATCCTAGTATAGTCATATATGAATAACACAATTACCTTTCTGCCCGAAGAGTCTAAACTATTTGTGGTCTACACAAGTCAATATGTATCAATTCTAGTGGCTTTGTAGTAGAATGATACTCTTTGGGTTTGAAGTTGGCCCTTGTTTGCTTCCCATGCTGACATGAATCACATATGTTGTTTGCAGGTTTTGATAGCCTTGGAATTCCTCTAACAACACCCGTTTTGATGGTATTTACAAGATTCTCTAAGTTAAGATGTCCAAGTTGTTTATGCCAGATCGAACAATCAATTGTTTGACCAAGATATGGCCTTTCTCCTTGTATTTCTTCTAGAATATACACATTTATTGGTTCTCTAGTTCATGTTGCAATTACCTTCCTTGATCCATTCCGTTTGATTTCACAACCATCAACATAAAAGGTGAGATTATAGTTTACATCACACATTTTTCCAACACTTAATAGCCCATGTTTCATTCCTTCAACATATAAGACATTTTGAGCTTTAACTCTAACTTTTAGAGCCATTATTCCTTTGCCCATGATTCTTGTTGTTCCAACATCTACAAAAGACACATATTCTCTTTTTTCCCTTTTTAAGGTGACAACTTTTTCTTTGTCACCAATCATGTGTTTTGTACATCTACTATCAATGTATTGCTTGTCTTCATTCTTCTGAGCATATAGAGCTATCCCACACATATCATTTGATTGTTCTTCTTATCGAATTATTTGATTCAATTGGCAATCTCTTGCAAGATGGCCAAAATTATTGCATTTGGAACATTCAATATCATACCTGGGCAATGCAGAAAATGAATTTTGGCTTACAAATGTATACTTGTTTTAACTACTTTCTTTCATCCTAGATCTAGTAAATTTCCTTTCTAGAGAAGCTCTACATTCTGTTGCTTTATGACCAAAATTATGAGAAGTATAGCGATTTCCAAGGAAAAAGTTTTGATATCTGTAAGATTGTTGTAATATGAAGGTCCCATAATTGCTTGATACAACTCTGGATGTTGTTCTTCTCCAATGTTCATTCGCAAAAGGTTTAGATAGTCTTGAGTCAACATTTCTTCTGGCCACGTCCACATACTTGGTTGAAGTCTGCGATTATTTTTCTTTTAGTCTTGAAGCTTCATATTCAAGGTTGTCGTACTATTTTTCTCTAATTGAGAGAATTCAGAGAAATCCTTCCAATGTTCCTTCAACTTGTTCAACTCAATCTTGTGCTTGACAATTTTTTTGCATAGATTCCTTGACTCTTGATTTATCTCTTGATTCTATGCGATGGTTTCAAAATCGATCCCTCTTTTATTAGTCGGGATTCTTTGTTGAAAAATCACATTGTTAAAATCAACTGAGCTTTTTTCAAATTTCAAATTCAAAATGTTTGTCCTTTTTAATTGTTCTTGAAGATAATTGATCTCTATGTCTTTCTTAGATATGTCCTCCTTCATATCTCTTGGTAACTAATTTCTTGTTGACATGTATTCTTTTGTTTGTTTCTTGTTGATTTCCTTCATATGTTCAATTTCATCTAAGGAAGCTATTAACTCGACTTCAAGACCAACTATGACCGTTTCTTCATTTTCTTAAATTACCTTACCTTCCTGATGACTATCCATGACTAGGAACAAAACTTCATTCTCATCCATCTTTTCTTCTTCTTTAGCACAGTCTAGAGTTTCATCTTCAATTTTTGACAAGTAACTTTGTTTCATTGTATATCTTATTTTAGGAATGTTTGTTCTTTGACTTATCCTGTTTCGGTCTTCCATCTGTGGGCAATTTGCAGCAAAATGTCTAATTTTAAAGCATTTCAGAGGGAGCTTACCATTGAACCTACCTATACCCTTGGGTAACTTGTTGACAAAAGTTTCCCTTTCTTCATCCAAGATTTCATCTTAACTCGAAGAAGACAATGATTGGTTTTTCTTAAAATACGGTTTCTTCTTTACAACTTGGAAATCAACTTCCTTATATTTTGGATCTTTTGTTCTCATTTCATAGGCAACAAGATTCCCATGTAACTCATCCAATTTAAGTGGATCAAGATTTTCTCTGTCTTCGGTGGGTGAAACTTTTGGGTTAAACCTGGCAGAAAGAGATCTCAGTACCTTTTGGATTACTATAGCTTCTTGTACTGTCTCCCCTATACCTCTCGTTGTAGTGACCACCTCTTCCACTCTTTGGAAGTAAGTAGTGATATCTTCTTCCTCTTGCATTTCTAGGCCTTCAGACTGTGTCCTATAGGTTTGAAGTTTTGCTTTCTAGACTTTGGTGTCTCCTTGATAAATATTCTTCAATTTATCCTAAATTTCTTTGGTTGTACCAAAGTTCATGACCTTAACAAATTCAGTTTTCGATAGCCCTCCTTGGATTGCATTCACAACTTTAGCATTATACTCACCTGCCTTTCTTTCTATTAAATCTATTAGTGGATTTTTTGGAATCTTATATCCATTAACAACACTGTCCCATCCATCAAAACCTAATGACATCAAATATGCTTTCATTCTCTTACTCCACAAGACATAATTTGTGCCATCAAAAAGAGGAATCTCCTTATGAGCCATGTGTGTCTTGAAGGATTGCCTTAAGGTCAATAAGGTTTGTAAGAAGGACCTGCTCTGATACCAATGGTAGAACACACTATGATAGTGAATCAATATCTATTGCAAATTTGCTATTTCAAATTTTCTTATTTAACTCATCAAACAACATTAACAAAAGATTATATGGAATGAAAAACTTAATATATAGTATTGATGAAAACCATATGAAGGATTACATCAAGTTGAGGAGACTTCAATCTCTAACTATCACCAGTTGTAAATGGCGGGAGGCTCCAACCTCCTTGTTTCTTTAGCTCCAACTGAAGGAATGATCCAACACCATGTTTTTCGAGCTCTAGCTAAAAGGAGGCTACAACCCCCTTTTCAACACTTTCACTGCTACGAGAAGAGACTACAACTCCCTTTCTTTTCTCTAACAAAATAGAGGCTTCAACCCCTTTTGACACTTTCTTTGCTGCGAAAAGAGACGACAACTCCCTTTTCTCTTCCGCGACAAAATAGAGGCTTCAACCCCTTTTCATGCTTTCTCTAGCTTATTCTGATCTTCTTTCTCAGCTTTGCACACTTCCCTTAGCATGTGTTGTACGACGCACTTTCCTCAATTTATGTTGTACTACACACTTTCCTTAGTCTTGCTTTGTATAGCACATTTTGTTTAGTTTTCTTTTTATTCACTCTGTTCAACGTACTTTGCTTTGTTCACTCTGAGCTATTCCACACACCTTCCACAATTTGTTCACTACTGCACACTTCACACACTACGTACCAGGGCCGGTGCACCTTCCCCAACTTGTTCACCACTGCTCACATAACTCAACACACTGTCCTCTACTTGTGCATTCTGCATCAAACTTCGTCCTTCCTTGCAATGCCAACTTTGTCCTTAGCTATGCTTCGATCTTTGGCCTTCCTCCAAATGCGACTTCGCCCCTTTTCCTTCGTGTCACATCTTCATTTTTTCACAACTTTCTTCACCCTCTTCACCTAACATTGATCAACATATTCCTATTTATACACGAGTTTACCTCCCCTTTCATTTGAATAAGAGGGTCAACTAAAATGCTTTTACTTAATTCACGATCTTCCTTAAGCCGACTTAACAACAAATGGGTTATGGACCACTCATGGTGCTCTCTCTTAGATTACAAGTCCCCAACACAATGCCCATTCCTTTGGTACTATGACATGGTCTTATTCTAAAACTACGCATCATGAACTAGTTCCTATAACTTAGTAGGATTTGGGTGCATATTTAAACCAGCTTTTGTTCTATATACTTCGTCAAACTCACTTCAAGTCTAGCCAAATAAATCACTTTGACATATGAGTCACTCTCTTTTGACATCAATAACAATGTAAAGTTCAACATTCTCAAATACCCTAAAACTAGTAAAATTACACATGTAAATAAAAAATTCAACAACACACCCTCACTAATATCATTCAACAACAAACCCTCATTAATACCCTTAATGCACATGAACTGCAATAAACAAATAAATATCATTGAAAATAAAATTAAAATATAAATATTGAATATACTTTTTAGATCATCCTTGAATTAAGCAACACACCCTCACTAATACCATTAATGCACCTGAACTCCAATACACGAATAAATATGATAAAAAAAACCCACCCACATTAATAGTCATCGAATTAATATATATATCTGGATATCATTGTCAACTGCACCACCTAAATACCAAACCACCCACTCACAAACAGCACTTGAAAAAAACCACCCACATTTATATTCATCAAACTAGTATACAGCATAACATTAAAACCAAACATGTATAGGAAAGTGCATAATTGTTAACAATATATACGTGGGATTCAAAATTTAAACACAAAATTAAAAGTTATCATCCACAATTCCATTTATATTCTGTATTTTATATCATATGTAAGATGCCAACAACAATCACACATAAAAAATATCCAAAAAAGAAAATACAAAGGTTTAATATTCGTTGTTGACCTTCCAACAAACAACAAAACAATAGTTAAGATCTTAACTGACCCAGTTATTCCAATAGGTTTGTCACTAGGTCAACGTTAAAAGACCTTAACTCACCCTGGTAGACAACTAACCAACCTTTCTACCCCTGCCTACCTCTAGGTATTCCTTGCTGGAATCCACTAGCTACGAAAATAATTTACATCGTTCATTCCAACCAGGCCGGCCTTCCTGGTTTGCCCTGTCAGTAGAATTTTTGCCATGAAGACATGCTGCTCGTGCCTGAAATTATCAATCGGCCACTACAGATTGCAAACTTCAAAGAAAGATTTTTCACCGACTAGCAGCAGATATATCTTTCAATCAAGTAGCAGCCCATTGCAGATGTTTCACAATAAATGGCTAATTACAATATAAGCCATAGCAATGAAGAAATGATTTATAGATTTACAGTGATGGCAGAGAGTTCTCAAATTCAACAGATTCAGAAAACTGAGTTTGATCCAAGGGAGCCCCACAGATCCAATCCCAGACCAACCCAGTGTCATTTTGCTTACCTTTGTGATCATCATCTTGGTCCCAAATTCTGAAACAAGAAGCAGCGTCCTGAGCAATAATACTCTCATCCTGCAACAGGGTTGTGCAATCATGGCTTCCATTGAAATCCAGAGAAAACAGAGCTTCAGTAACCGGACTCTGAGGCCTCCAAAGCTGATCATCAATGGCTTCAAAAAGAGACCCTCTCAAACAATCCTCCTCCACCTGCTGCTCTGCAACTTCTTCTTCAGTGTTTTTATCTACAGCAGAGTCTTGGAGATAGTCCAATATATAAGATTGCTTCCTGATAGCTATGCTTCGGATTGCGAAGCCCGCCCTATCTTCCAAACTCCGTGAATCCTTCAATAATAACATCGAGTACTCATTCGAAAGCGAGCAAAATTCCGGCAAATTCTCATTACCTGCACCGGCGTTCTCGTCTTTGTGGCAGGTCATCCCTGCTTCAAACTCCATTAAACGCGCCTGTTTCTGTTTGCACGAATCTTCAGGCAGAAGATTCAACTCTTGCTCTTCTCTAATCCGCTTCTTCTCGGCGCTCCCCGTATTCATTTCCCGGTTCTTTAAAGAATATTGTTTTGAATCAGAAAAACATGCAAACCCCTACTTCACAAACCAAATCATCAAAACCCCATGACAGATTGCAAACATATACTTCAAGAAATGAAAGAACAAGGACAGATTTTATAGATTGCTTGCTTCCAGGCCGGCTCCTAATCAGATTGATTGAATTGAAGGCAAAGAAAGTGTGAAGGAGGTGGGGTACCTTGCAATACAGGCAGAGAAAACAAGAAACAGGGGGCGCGGGTGCTTTGCATTTAGAATTCTAGCTTGACATTTTACATATACACACACAAACTGATCCCACCGGAATTACAGCCGCAGCTCCGTTTAGTTAATGAAGAATTTAGCAAAAACAAAGACCGATTCAGACTCTGAAATCCGTGGCAAGAAACCAGGATTACCCCCCACTTTGCTCATACGCCACGCTAACTTGCTGACTGATTCAAAGGACAGAGCACCAATCGAATCCCGTTGGGTCGGTTATGGAAACACGACTTTTAACTTTCAGCAATATTTCCATTGGATTGGAGACCCTTCATTTCATTCACTGTACCTTTGGATGTTATTGTCCCACACGTTTTTTCTCCACCGAAACCTGAACTTCACACGCCAAAAGTCGGTAGCGACCACTTATGACTCTCCTTCTAACAACCATGATGTACGGTAGAAAACAAAATTCCTTAAGCTTTGAGATTTTTTTCCAAACTATAGCTGGAATGGAGAGGTCTAAAAATTTGACTATGATGGGTTTAGCTGGGTATAGCTGGAATGGAGAAGTCTAAAAATTTGACGATAATGGGTATAGCTGGAATGGAGAAATCTAAGAATTTGACGACGATGGGATTGGACAGTCTTAATTTTCTATGTAGTTTTTTCTTTATATTGCAACTAAATTTAATTGTGTTTTAATTGAGATTTTGATGGTAGAAATGGATTAAGCATCCTCTTTTCTATATAGTTTTTATTTATATTGCAACTTAATTTAATTGTGTTTTAATTGAGATTTTGATGGTAGAAATGGATTAAGCATCCTCTTTTTTCCATGATAAATATTGATACTTTATATAAGTATTAGTGATGAGAGATCTACAATATGGACAAAGAGGTAGCTTCCAAGAGAGTTGACCGGATAAAAACTATACCTAAATTAAAAAAACTGGGTCCAAATAGAGAGAAAATGGTCCCACAGAAATAAAGATAGAAAAAATATAGACAAATAGATTCAACATCCTCATAAACCCCTGAAACACCGAAAATTTCAGAGCTTGACAACTATAACCTGAATTTGAAAAATTTCAACAAATTTTAATCATAGAATTTTTATTTCTTTTCACACTGAAAAAAAACAACTTTATATAAATTTTAAACTAGTGTCATAGTTACATAGTTTATCAAATAAACTCCAGTTTTTTCACTGATCATAGTGACCTATAATTCGCTAACCCATGATTACAATATTTATAAGTCATATCTCATTTGTTCCTGCTAATTACAACAGAGAACTAATGTCCTATAGAAGTCTTTCAAGAGCAACTAAAGCATGCTCAAACTACCCTGGTCAATCCTGGCTCCCTCCAGAAGCAGTTCCCAAGTAATGTTCTTCATTTCCTCCGTCCCTTAAGGTAAGTTTAGATAATCCATCAGCGTTAGAATTTTGCTCTCTATAAATATACCTGAAAGTAATCCGTTGAAAAGTAGAAATGATATCTTTTGTCCTTCTGGTCCAATGTTGAAGCTCCATTGTACGCAGAGAATAGACATCTTTTTCCCATTCTATAACGACTTTCGAATCTCCTAGGGTCGTGATATCCAAACGGTTCTTTTTCTTGGCAAAATAGAGCAGCCCCCAAAGAGCTAGGAGCTCGGCCTTAGTGTTTGTTCCTTTGCTAGCCCCCATTTACAATCTGTAAGATAGATTATTTCTTATTATCATTACCATACCTGCCCAGCAAAGGCCATCTTGTTGTGCGCCATCGAAAAATCCAATTACTCCAAGCTATTCCTCCCACAGAATGTGACAAACTCTTCTTCTTCTGAAGAAAGCCATATGCATGTAACCAGCGTAAAGCCTTCAGTCCCCCCACGTCAGGATCATCAACCATATCCTGGAAATGCACCTGGTACGCTCTCTCCACACCGCCCAGAGAATAGCAAGTCTCACATCTATCTGTAGATCTGATTTTTCCATCCAATGTTGTATAGTTTCAGCAAGGCAGTTTTTATCCCAATTAGTCTGATAAGATAGATGTGACCCGATTCTGGCCCACACAGTCTGAAAGAAGACACAACAGCCAAAATGTGTTGCACTAATTCGATGTCCTGATGACAAAGGCAACACCACCCATGACCGATAAAACCTCGCTTTTGTAGTGCTTCACAAGACATAAGTTTATTGGATAATACCAACCACTTGAAACATTTGATCTTAATAGGAATCCTTCCATCCCAAATGTAACTGATGGCTCCCATCGAGTCTCTTGTGAGAAAACAATTTGTCAGGTGCTGATACATTAACTTTGCAGTGACCTCTCCTGTATCCTTGTTTTGATCCCATACCAGCTTATCAGATAATCCAGTGAGATATATTCCTAAAGCGAGTAGATTAATTACATACTTATCCCATTCATCCGCTGCCTTGGCATCAAGGTTAAGATCCACGGAGGTACCTTAGCCAGGGATATGTGAATCTTTGGGAGTGAAAGCATTCTTTAAGTCATAGATGCTCTTCCCCTGGATTGCATTGATAGTTTGTGTTGACAATAAATAGTGATTTTCCAAGCCGACAATCGGGTCTATGCCTGGAAAAATATGCAAACCATTCCACACCTACCAACTGAGATTGTGGAGGATGAATTTTAATGTGCCAATTAGACTTCTCCAAATGATGGATCCGTTCCCTGGCTTGTGCTTGTCTACCCTCATCTAGGATATGACGGGTAATCTCTGAAGATATTTGCATCTAATAATCTTCCCCCAGAGACCCTCATCATGGAGAGTCCACCATAGACTCTTAGCACATAGTGCCACGTTAAAAAATCCCAGATGTTTAACGCCCCACCCTCCAAAGGATCTCAGCCTGGAAAGAAGCTCCCAGCATGCCAAATGAAATTTAGATTCCGCAGATTTTCCATGCCACAGAAAGTTGAAGATTGATCTTCGAAGGCATGAAGTCACCCCCACCGGAAATCTCACCAGCGTGAACCAATAGACATGTAAGTTCTGTAATACAGAGTTGATGAGGATCAGACGCCTGCCCAGAGAGAGGCAGCGAGATGTCCAACCAACAATTTTCCTATAAAACTTCGCCACAATCCAGTTCTAGTCCATCTTCAAGTAATTGTTTGGTTTGAGGAAGAAACCAAGGTAATTAATTCCTTTCTCAAAATTGATCATCTGGAACGGAAGAAGATGAGTAATATGATCTATTACAGATTGGTCGCTACAGTTGATGGAAAATGAAGACTTAGTATCACTTACAGTTAAGCCCAAAGCACCGCAAAATACTGATAGCAGCCCTTTTGTTGCCCTCCACTCCACCACCGAATCATTGCCAAGTATGATCACGTCGTCCATGAAAATGAGATGTTAGAGGCGATGACCATTTGAGACCTTCAAACCTTTGATGCCACCGATCCTCAAAGCTTCGTGGAATAACCGGCTAAGACCTTGCATAGATAGCATGAACAAGAATGGTGAGAGTGGACACCCTTAACGAACTCCACGGCCACAATTAAAGAAGTATGTGGGAGAGCCATTAACAAGCACTGCAAAATTTGCTGTATTTACGTAGGACATAATCCATTTGATGATATCAAGGGATGGACCAATCTGAACCAGAATGAGACGGAGGTAGCCCTAGTCGATCCTATCAAACACTTTCTCTAGATCAAGCTTTAGTATGAAGGCGTTCAGTTTTTTTTGTTTGGCTAAGTGTAGACTTTCTTGGACCAGGCCCATTGCATAAAAAATATGCCTATCTGGGAGAAACCCAAACTGTTCCGCCGTAATCGCCTTGCTAAGGACTGGTTTTAATCTATAGGCCATGATCTTTGAGATCAGTTTGTTCAATAAGTTACAGAGGGCGATAGGTCTGTATTCATTAGAACCGATGGGCCTATCCACTTTCGGGATCAATGTGATGTAAGTCTTGTTCAGATGATCAGGTATGAGCCCAAATCGTCGAGACTCCTCCACTGCCTCCGTCAGACTGTCACCCAACAAATAAAAAAAGTGGAGGTAAAAATCCACAATCCACCCATCAGGGCCTAGACTTTTATCCCTCTTAAATATGTTTAGGGTATCAAAAATCTCCCCTGTAGGCACCGACCTCCCAATTGTAGCACAGTCCCCTTGCTCAAAGAAACGAGGAAACTGCCGGATGACCTGAAGTTGTTTGTCTATGCAACCACCATCCTTCACTGAATATGTGCTATGGAAGTATTTACTTGCCTTTAGTTTAATAGACTTATCATAAAAAACCAGCTTCCCATCCTCATCCAGTGCTTCCCATAATGTATTGTTTAGCCTTCTACGATTAGCAAAATTATGAAAGTATTTTGTGTTTCCATCTCCAGCCAAAAGCCAAACAATCCTACTTTTTTGTCGCAATGTCTCTTCCTTGTGCAAATGAATTTTTGTTCGAGCTGCTTCCAGCTTCACCAATCGCCGCTTTCTATGCTATGAGAAATAATCCCCATCTACCTTCCCTGTGAGTCCACGGATCTCACTTTCAATAATTTCCAAATCTCTGACAAGGACTTTCTTCTTTTCTTTTTCCCACACAGTAACCTCCCCTTTGAGCTGGTCTAAAGTTCACAGAAAACTATTCAATGGGCCTAGATGACCATGGGAATTATCTTTTACAGAGCACCACTTTTCATGAACCAGAGAGCAAAACTCCCCGTCTTTAAGCCAAGACGGGTTAAATTTGAAAGGGTAGTGATGATATTCCTTATCAAAATCCACCTGAGGGAAAACCGCTCGATGGTTCGAGAATCCAGTAGCCAGTGACTAGGTTCAGTACTTCCCCATCTCCACACATAAGCTGTCAACCATAAAGAACCTGTCCAATATCTTGGCTATCCCACCACTGCCACACCTCCCATTCTCCCAAGTAGGAGCCAATACTGTCGGAACAATGTCATTAAGTTGATGATAATCAAACAAGGAGGTAAAGTATTCAATAAGATCATCTATAGTGCGTCCTCCTCCCCACGCCTCACTTGCAGACATAGTGAAATTTGGATCCCCTGCCAAGATGAGGTTGGGAACGTTAAGACAACCAGATCTTGTAATTTCATCCCAAAAGTACTTACGCTCTCTACAAGGTGCATATATATTGAGAACATGCAATATATGATCAAATCCCTTACAATGTCCAGATAGAAGTATGCCTGCACAGGACCTGTATGAACTGAAATCCACGATTACAGGGTTCCAAGCCACTAAAGTCCCACCTGAAAGGCTTGTCGAATCCAAAGTGGAGACCCTCCAGCCAGGTTTGATCCTTAGAAAATACTCACACACCTTAACCACCTAAATCTTAGTTTCCTGTAAAAGCAAAATATCTACATGTTGACTATCAATGATCCGTTTGACTGCAACTCTTTTGGGTCCACTGCATAACCCCCTCACGTTCAAAGTTACACAAATCATTTCAAACCTTCCACCAGGGCCAGATCTCTAAGAGCCCTTTTGGATGCAGAACCATCTATATCAGAAGCCAAAGGCAGGCCTCACTCCGACACCTAGATGGAATTGTTGGAATCACATATAAACTATTGAGATTATATAATATAGACAAAACATGTGTTTTTGAAAATGTAACAATAAATAATTATGATATGATGAAAATTTAAGGAAAAATCAAAATCTTCTATTCTTAAGACAACTTTTTAAAATTAAAACCTTAAACTCTAACCCTAATTTGACAAGAAGACTATACAACCCACTAAAACTCCTTGACATTGCTTGATGAATAAAATTATAAAATTTGATATCTACCTTCTTGAAATTGCAATTTAAAATATTCTGGACAACTTTAAAACATGGTAGAATTATATTCTCCATTACTAAAATTGCAAACAAATTTAAAATATATTCTCCATTGTTAAAATTGCAAAATAATAAATATAATTACACTTTTGAAATAGTTATAAAAAAAACTAAACAAAATGTTTTCCACAAACTTGAGCTCTAATTTGGTGGAATGGGTAGGTAATATTTGGATCTAACAACCATGTACATTAAAAAAAACAATACTACAACAACAACAAAAAAACAAAATTGTTAGGTTAAACCTTAAACCCTAACCCTAATTTGGTAGGATGTAGTATGGATGAGTAATCTTTGGCTCTTCCTCATGATTTTATCGTATCAAACTCATGATAGCAACCGTCTTACTATAGTTTTAATGATAAGAACCTACTTTGTGAGTTGTGTTACGCTCAAGAAAATTGGAGTAGATAACTATGGATATAAAGAAATACATTAAGTCAAGAAATTGCAAAAGTAAGCGTGAAGAATTATAAGTAAATAATTGGTTAGTTGGATATATTATTTATCCACTAAGGTACAATGTTGTTGTTGCATATAGGATTGGTGTACAACAAAATATCTAAGTCCATTAAAGAAGGTTATCTTGCATTTTAATACTCATGTTTATGTTCATATTCGTCTACAACTTATGGAATCTTTTGCATTACGAGAAATATGAATATACTAACTTCACATTTGATAGATAAAATGATTATAACTTGTAGCATAATTTTTTTTTAATGATTTGGGCAAAGAGAGCTCAATCATACAATTATTTTAATCCTCGATTCTCCCTAATGATTTTTTTGCAAATGGGGTATGTTATTTTTTGGACAATGAAGTATGGAGACATTTGGTGAAATGTGTGGTTGCAAGTAGTTGAATGCATTGGGTTTTTTACACACTTTTAGGAAAAACTAGGTGTTGATGATGATTTCTTGACCTCATGTTCAAAACATGGCAATTTCTAAAGCTCTTCTTCAGATAAAACTTTCCTTGCTTGGAGTGGTCTTAGACTATGCTTGAAAGCACTTCTTATTATGCAAAGATGCCATAAGAAGCAGTTTTATTAATTATTTTAATGGTAATGGGGCATTTTAAACAATTAAACCATTGACACTTGGTCATAAACAATTGACTTTTGTTGAATTGTTTTGAGTGCCAAGTGTATGTTGTCTTTGTAAACACCCTATGATAACACACACATTGAAAAAATCACAACTCTTAGCAAGTACTAATACCAACAATAGCATAGGGATCAAAGCCATTGGTCCAAGGAAGGTTATTTGTGGTAGCAATTGTTACAATGGGGGTGGGCTCTCTTTAAACTCCAATAGCCTAACAATTTGTTTGGATTTTTTTGTTATCAATCTCATGTCTTTAATTTCATTCATCACTTAATGCAATTCTCTTCACGACATACACTTGCCCCAATGACAACTCTACTTTATAAACAAAGCAAAGACAACATAATGGACACAATTGCCAACAATGCTTATCAAGGTTTCTCTTGCCTTCCTTCCTCCCACCTCAGTGACAACAAAGCACACAACCATAATCAAATCTTGGTTAATGAATAAAATGATCATATAAGGAGTAAATTGGTGGAACCTCATAAAAAAGTTGGAATTAGTGAAAGATATGTTGGAGATGAGACATGTAAAGCATAAGGTTCTATAGGTGTGTGCATATGAATAACATGCTACAATGCCAAACATATTTCACAAAACATGAACAAATGGAAAGAACACAAAACGACATCTACCACCATCTAACTATCCCAATATTTGGTTCTATAATATCTCAAACAAATGAACAAATATACCCATTGCACATGGAATAGTATGAATTCGATCAACCCACAAAGTATGCAATATCAAGTGCTTTTATTTTATTTAAATTTGAGTCATTTTAACGAGTAATAAATAGATCGTGTATGTCACTTTAGATGAAAAACCAGGCATGGTGGTGTTCAATAATTTGTATCGAAAGTTACCATAGTGAATAGTTTTATGTTGATCCTATTCCCTTACATATTTTCAAGAACAATGAAGCTATAGATGTCCCATATCCAATATCCAACCATGTGACTGACTCAATAATACATGTTTTCATATAAGTTGCAATTGCTTGTTATAGTTCAGGCTACACCAATAGTTTAATTCACTGATTCCTCTTGAACACTACTTGATCATTACCTAGAGAGAGAGAGAAGAGTGAGTCAAGGCATGTTTGCGAAGTGGTCATGGGTTTCCCTTGTCCTTGTCATCTACTTTTTCCCCAAATATCTTGGAGTGTTTCACAACACTGGCTTTGCTAGGCGCTATCACTTAGAGCTATTGATGCGAAACAAAGAGATATAGATATTTCAGTATCGAAGGTGATGGAATTTGAAATGAAAGAAGGTAAAGGGAGGATAAACCATGGTGGCAATTTCTTCCTAACAATCATCTGGAGCTCAACATCATCATGCATTGAATGTGTAAGTTCTTAACACTATGAATACCATTGGTGATAAGAGTCATGCACAACACATTTTTCATTTGTAGAAGCAAAGTATCAATGATGTATGATTTATGAGTTGTTGCCATTATTGGAGGATGTTAAAGAGTTGGAGGTGTGTGAGGTGGTTTTGGTGGAGGAAACATAGAAAGAGCTAGAGCTGGAGAATGCATAGGTAGAGGTTTTAGAATTGACACAAGTGTGTGGAATATTTGATGGTGGAGGCAAAGGGTTTGACAAAGGAGTTGTTGGTGGTGTCAGTGGGGGAGCTAAAGGACACATGGATGGTGATGGTTTTAGGGTGATTTTCCCANTTGACTAGTTTGGCTCATTTTTTTTTTTTTTTTTATGTTTCTCCTTAAAAAATGCATTCGATGTAATAATTAATATTAAGGCATCTCTAATCATTACTAATGAACATTTGTTTAATATTTGTTATTCCTGATATCATGGTTTATATATTTATTTGTGGGTTCAATTTGATGTGTTTATGCAAATGGGTTGTTAAATGTAGTTACGGTTACGTGCAAGTCTTGGTTGAATTTAGCAGAATATATATCCCCAAGTTATTGTTACTTCTTCAAAGGATAGGTTTTGTAGCACATGAGATGTATTTGCGTCATACTAGAGGGCACTACTTGCTTGTGTTGACATGAATTTTGATTTGGAAAGAAATGAATATGTTTATAAGAATGATGTAGAACACAATGTTCACCTAGTATCACTAGTCACCAATATGTGCTAACCTCTACATGCTAATTTAGATGCAGGACTAGCATAAGGTAGACATGAAAATGACCCATTTGATGTAATTGTTAGATTATTTGGATCATGTATCAGGTCTTGTGTGTAAGGAGCTCCTTGCAATAATCTATCTTGTTAATTTAACACAATTTTGACAATCTAACGAATACCCCTACCATGATGTTGGCTAAGCAATGTGTCAAAACTAGCATCCTCGCAATCCCGAGAATGACAAGTCATGCACTTATTCCTTCCCATATCAAACACAACAAGACGTCTTGAGGTTATGCAAGGGGGAAATGATGGATGCAAACACAACAAAACCTCATGAGGTTATGCAAGGGGGAAATGATGGATGGGGGCATGTTTTGGTAGAGCCTAAGAGGGTTCGATTCCCAAGGATAATGATGACCCCCCTCTTGATGTTGAATTGATGAATGTCACTGCCTAATGCGGAAATCTTTGTTGGCCAGTTAACTTTTATTTTTGTTGAGGGAGAGGTAACACTACATATATAAATGTATAGATGTCCCTTCGGTTTAATTGTTCACACTATGAGGGGCATATCAATGCTATCAAAGTCCCTAGATATTACACATGATCTTATCAACAACCATTTAGATGGAATTCAACCTAAGTCTCTATATAAATATAACTGTAATAACTTCTCTATTTACCACCATACAACAGTGTCATATGTTGCTAAGAAAACAATTTATTATGTTTTCATCATGTTTATGTTTTTATTTCCAACACAAGAAAAAACCTACAATACTCAAGAATACCAACCTAGCTTATGTTGATACCATCTCAAGACCTTGATGTGTAGCTACAACATCATGTGCAAACAATAATAGTTACCTGAAATAAGCCACTAATGGTTTATAAGGGGTTAAACTTCTTCTCTTTCCATATGCCTATGGGTCTTGGGTTGTTAACGTGTCTCCTTATGTGTGAGGAAGATGAGCACTCACCCTATAAAAAGTAGTTTTAGGTCATACTAGATAGGGCCAAAAGGCAGTTTCCACCTTGAATAATGTCCACCAGATACCTAGTATCATTATTTAGTCATTGTTGAGGCTACTAGAGTAACAATCATGTGGTATCCACAACATCTTGCCATCAACCCCATACATGAATCTTAGGATACTACAACTTGATTGCAATTTCACGCCATGTTTATGTTGCCAAGAAAGACTCTTATTTTATACAACTCTATAGTGAAATTTTGCATTGTATGCACCTAAATGCTTGGCTTATTAACTATTTTTGAACGGATTGTTATCGTTGCACAAATAAAATGATTTTTGAATTTTTAATAGAAGGATCTATAAATACATGTTTTATTAAAATGATTTTATAGGACATGGAGCGCACATAAGAGAAAGGAAATAAGTGCATGCTAAAGAAAATAAATGAAGTCTTTAAGTGTTTTAGTTAAGGATACAAAGTAAATTCTCTGTATCTTTAAAAGTGATTATATTAAACTTCTTGAAAATATCATTTTGAAGGTGAGTGGTTAACCCATGTCCACTATATACAATATTTTTTTAGTTTTAAAGATATATATTTAATATTGATATTTTATAAATCAATGTAGATTTATCTTAACTTTGGATCTATCAAGTGTCAAAAGGGATCAAATCCATCGAGATGTAAACCTTCCATAAGTTTGACTTCCTCAAAAAGGTTTGCAACTGATGGATTTCATCCCTTTAGGCGCTTAATATGTTTGAAGTTAAGATGGATCTATATTGATAATAAATATATGCTATATTGTTGTTATTTCCATTATGGAATGTAGTCCTTTTTAAAAACTAAAATGATTATCGTTTGCATTAAGAGGAGGTTGTGTCTTCTTTATATAATGAGTTAATACAAAGCAAAATTGATATTTCAAATGGTTTCCTACTATCTAAGAAATTCTTATACTTTTCACATCACAACTTGAAATTTTATTAGTGTAAACCCTAATAAATTGAGCTAGTATTAAAACTACTTTATAAAACATAATAAAACCCGAGCTTAGAAGAAAACATGCCCACTAAGGGATTCTTGCTTGATGTTTGCTTGGAGGCTGCAATCCAAGGATACATTTTCATTTTCCATGTCAGCATGCATGCGTTGGAATGTTTCTTCATCCTTAATTGCTACTTGGACAATCCCAATAGAAATGTTTGGAAGAGAATCTAGAGAATGTGAGTTTGCTAGTAGGACCTAGAACCAGTCCATAAAGCACGTTGATGTATGATTCCAATTTCTTGTTTTCTTTGACAAGCCTTTACTACTGATAATTCATCATTCTTGGATCTCCAAGGGTCAAGTTGAGTTGCCATCTTTTTGATGTAGTGAGAGAAGGCCCCTTGAAATTTCTCATTTTGATGAATACTCCTCCTTTGGACTTAACACACACCAAAATTTTATAGGGGATACAACGACTATAATACATGTGATCCTCCATGCGTTTTGAAGTTTTGGAAATTGACCCAAATCCCAAATAAAAGAAAATACTAGGAAAATTCTATATTGGAGACAACCAAGAAACTAAATCACAAAATTGGGATCCAAGGACAAAGCCTTAAATCACTTATAAAAGTAGGTCAAAACCATACTATAATGCTTATAAAAAATGAGAAATGGGGTCAATTAAATTTTGTCTTGAACCGAATCAATTTAGTAATCCATGTACACGTACAAAGGCTAAAATCCATGAAAAATAAAATCTCTCCTTCACTACATAGAGCTATCATATCAAAATTAATAACCATTCCTTTGTTTTGCTTGAAGAAGAGAGCCTAAGTGAGATGATGAATTGGGTTGAGATTAATGCTCATCTCATTAGATTAAGCTTGACACACCAATTTTCCTTAAGCTCCATTGGCATGCAAATCCTAAGGTTTAATAAACTAAATTTCATGAGAGGTATTCAATGATAGGAACCCCTCCCCCATTTCAGCTTAGTATTTTGACATTTTAATGAGACCCCCACCTGGTAGGATTCTATAATTTCAAAAATCCTCGCCAAAACCATATGTGAAGATAAAAAAATTCCTAAAATTTTTCTACATCTACAAACAGATCATCTAACCACCCTACAAATACATTGAAGATTACTACACTTAACAACAATGATCCAATTAAAACATAAGTAGTAGAGTGAGAGACGTACCTGAAATTCGCAAGGAAATTGACTTACAATCAAGGTGAAGATAGAACTATTGAGCTCCATCTTCTTTCTCCCACCAATAGTAACCAAGTGTGGGGTATGACTCTCCTCCCAACCAACTTCTTAGTTAATACATTTAAGAGTCCTCGAACCCTCAATCAATAGCCATGGAAAGATTATATTCCCATCTCTTTCTTCTAAAGTTTAAACTCCAAAGAAAATCACTTAATTATGATTGCTCCAAGCAAAAGATGTCTTTACCACCTCCTCAACCTTCACTACATAGTTTATTTTGCACATTCATCCATGCAAAAAATTTCATGCATAGACTCCACTTGTCATTTAACAACTACTTCTTATTTTTACTTTCTTTTGTAGCTTTAATTTGGTTTATTTATTTATTTCTTTTTCTTTAAATTCGATTTTATCTCGTTTTAGAATTATCTCTTTAGTTAATTAATTAATATTATATTATTATCTTTCTTATTTATTTATTTCCTAAGACTAATTCTTTATTTTCATCACCAATATTAATTCAATAATATATATGTGTGTGTGTGTGTGTGTGGAACTTCATGTGAACTTCATTTCAAAGTTAACTTTAATTATGTTACATGTTTTTACTTTCTTCCCTTATCTTCTGCACCACCCTCTGCAGAACTAGTATAAGAGCCACACATGTGACTCCAACTCTAGAGAAGTGTGAGTACAACACTATCTCTCTTCCTAACTTCCACCATTAAGATTAAAGCTTATTAACATAATTGGGGTGGCCTCATTTTCCTAATCAAACATTTGATTGGTACACTAACTTGTGTGCCCTAAGCACCTCAAAATCTTGACCTAAATTTCCTCCCCAACTCCTACTAGGTACTCAACCCCTGACATTAGAAATCCAATCACACAACTTCATTTACGAGTACAACTTCATCTGTTATTTGAAACTTTCAACATCACAACTCTAATATCAGTCACTCTGGCCTTCTCAAGATGGTGTACCATGTCCCATCAAGCATCATGTAAGGGAAAAGAATCACTGGCATAGGTTTATTGATTGAGTTTGTCCCCAACACATAAGGTGTTACTTTGTAGATATTTTTGTATGTATGGGCTCTCATGAGATCATCGAATGAACCGAATCTCTTAGTATCTTATTGAATTTCATGTTAGTCACCACCTCACAACATGCAAACATTGTATTAGTTATAATCATAATATCACCATCTCATAAAAAATGATCCACATGCTAATTGTCACATGTCATCACGAGAACACAATGTCATTATCATCATAACATCTTGAATAATAAGTGACCACATGCTCACACATGGCATCATAAAAACATCTCATCATAAAAGAACCACATGTAATTACAATATGTCATCACATCATGAAATATCATCATAAGGATTAATATCACCTAATCAAATATTTATGAAAGAAATAATATGACACCACTATAGTGTTGACAAAAGTATTGCATCAACCTAAATAAATGGAACCACGTGTTAAATACCACAGGTGCTCTTAACACGTGTTAAACACCACAGGTGCTCTTAAGACAACATAACATCATGAATATGATAATCATCTCAACACATAGCATATGCAAAACAATAAAACAACATGAACATTCTTATAATGGTGCATTAGCTCATTGCATAACATATACTAAACATTATGAACACTCCTATCACAATTCATCCACAAAATCAAAGTACTAGCATGGATGGATAATATACACATGATGATTACAAGATGTCACATTTAATACAAGAAATACCTTCAAAATACCGATCTAATACATGGATGTTCTCTTGTTAAGTTTGTGAGTCCAGTTTTACTCTACCAAAGATCATTGGGATATACCTTCATGAAATACTATGAGTGCAATGTGGTATCGTCAATATACCAATTGTCTTTTGATTCTACTTTCTTATCTTACAATAAGAAGACTAATGTTTTATGGGGTATGTATAGTCAACCTATCAATCAGATGCTAAATAAATTTTCCCACATATTTTCTTCATGTAAGTACACTATTAAACTTTCAAGCTAACCCCCATCATTTAGAGCCACAATCTCTAGGCATGTATTCTTTTTCACATGGTGAAATTTAATGAAGTTCGACAATAATATATTAATTGTCTTACTAGATGTCAAAATTAAATTTCGCAATCTATCATGACATTCATAAGTGCATTATTGCTGAATGAACATCTTTACTTTGTCTTGTGTCTATATGAATATAATCATTCTTATCTCTCCATCGCAATAAAATACGAATATTATCTCATTGGTTAGCTTTTAATGTGATTATCAACCGCTTGATTATTATTTTGATAAAATAAAAATTCTTAAAATAAGGGTTATGGAGTAAAATTAAGAATGAATACAAATTAATGGAAGTCTAAAATTTGATTATATAAATAGACATATATATTTGTTATTACATGTTACAAGTATAATTTTTTTAAATTTAGATTATTATGTAGAACAATGTAGATGATATTATATGGTGGTTGATTTTACAAATTTCAATTCAGTTTTGAACTTTGATGATCAAAATTTCAATGCAAGATATCTCTATAACTTTGATTCCAAATTTGCTAAACAAAATGTCCTTTCTTTTTCTTCAATAGAAGCAAGATCTTTTGCTTAGGCATATCTTTTTAGAGTGTCATTTAGCTCACCAAAGAGCCAATTTAACATCAACCCAACAAACGCATTGCATTACACATGCACATCCTTGGAGTACTCTATTGTCATGATAATCAAGTTGTCAATATTTTCACAATGCCCCTAGCAGAAGTCAAGTTCTTAAAGCTTTAATCTACATAAAGGGTTCAAGAAGTTGTCATTAAGGTGGGATAGGCTGGAATGCCTCTTTTTTTATTTTGTCACTTTTGTAAATCCTTCAATCTTATGCCAAGTTGTTCATAAACAGGGTGTTATGATAGACTAAGTTCAACTTGATATAAAATGGTATTAAGTTAAATTTATATTTTCATGTTTTATTGATTTAGATATACTCGATACTAATAACATTTAATGTGCGACTTAGTAGTTCATAAATTATATTTAAAGAATATGAAGTCATTTATTGATAAATATATTTTTATACATTGCAGCAATGTCCACTCTTTAAAGCTGAACTTGTATATGTTGAAGCCTCATTTATTGATCAATATATTCTTATACATTAAACAATTTCCACTCTTTAACATTGAACGAGTACATCTTGAAACCTTGGTAGCATTCAATGATACTGTACAAAGAAGTTTATAACAAACTATTACTTGTGGTACAATTTATGTTATGGATATTTTCATTGTCAAAATGTTTAAAGGGATAGAAATTCTGAGTACTTTTATCAAAAAAAAATCTGGTGGGATGGTTGGAATAGTAGATATAAAGTATCTCAACTATACAATTATAAAGAGTTTTGAAAGCATTGACTTTGAAAAATAAATTTTAAACACTGAAAATTTGAAAATTTATAATCTGACCAAAATTTAGATCACCAAATTCCATATTTACCTTATTTAAAATTTGATTTACTTCTTCCCAATCATTGAGTTTTGCCATCAATACCACGTTTATAAACAAAAATGGAATTCTGATAATTATTTTGAGTTTTGCATCAATACTACATTTAAAAACACCACACCATGGAATTTTGATAATTATATTGACTTTCAATGTATTTCTTGTTCAGATTGATGCACTGGCTCCATGATTGGCATTGCAAGAGTGAAGCTTCTCATCAAGTTTACGCCCTAGCCATACATTTCTCTGTTTGTCTGTGCAGCGGCTTCTTCTACAATGCTCTATCCTTGCGTTGTAGAAACACTCTGTCGCCATGGCAGTGTCATTCAAAGTGCAAGAATGTAATACGAGGTGAATGGTGGTGTCACTCTGAAATTCTGATATGTTTAATGCGTCCAGATTGGAACGTGATTCTTACGCTGGTGAAATAGGAAATCTGTGCTAGAAGGATTCCAGCTCTATTACCAGTTTTTCTTATTACCAGAGAAATAAGAAGGTACAAATTAAAAAATATAATTATTTATAAGAAGGTACAAATTAAAAAATATAATTATTTATAACTAGTATAGATCCATTAAAGGGGACTTACTAAGCTTTGAGAAGGATCAAATTTCTCAAAGTACAAACCTTTTTTAACAGTAAAAATGAAATATGTGATCCAATGTTTATGATTTTAGTTTATCTAATTTATGTAATTCTAAATAATTTAAATTTAATTTAAGTCTACATGTAATTTTTAATAACATTTTATTATTTTTTATAAATTACACTGTGTCAATTTTAGGATGAGCAGAGAAGGAGTTACACATCTCTCTCCTACTGAGTTGTAGTATGCATGTCTTCTCTGTAATGCTTTTTTTAATAAAAAACAAAATTTATTACAATTAAGTTGTTCATAAAAATAATTATCACTAGTTATTATCGGCAAATTAGTAATGAAAACAACCAGGCAAATTAGTAATGAAAACAACCATCACTGGCTATTATCAGAAAACACAACAAACATTATTTGATTCATCATCACCTTTGTTAAAAAAAACCAGGTCACCTAAAATAATGTGCTGTAGAAGCAAACATTACTTGATTCATCGTCACCTTTATTAAAAAAAAGCTTGGTCACAAAAAAAAAAGCAAACCAGGTCACCTGAAATAATGTATTGTGGTCCTTAAATACAAACATTACTTGATTCATCATCACCTTTGTTTAAGAAAACCAGGTCACCTAAAATAATGTGTTGTTGTCTTTGTTCAAGAAAACCAGGTCACCTAAAATAATGTGTTGTTGTCTTTGTTCAAAAGAATACAAATCACCTTAAAATAAGGTGATGTTCTTAAATGGGCAGAGTTCCACTCCTCCTAAATGTGTCTGTTTTTTTTCTCAGTTATCCAAAAAAAAATACAAACTCTTACCTAATAAAACCACAATTTTAGGTTTTACTCTATAAGTTAACCATAACCATAATGTTATAGATATGGTATAAACAAATGCATAAACAAATGCAAGAACAATTACAAAGATAAAAGCTATTGCAATGTAAAAACTTACAATCAGTTGCTTTGTAAAAACTTACAATCAGTTCTCAATGACCTCAAATGCTCTGGATCTAGACAAATGCAAAGAACAATTTACATTAAAAGAAAAGCTATTGCAATGTAAAAACTTACAATCAGTTCTCTATCTGGACCCACCAAGGACTCGATCAAACCACAAAACAACTAAATTGCCCAACCCCTTAGAATCTCTCTGCTATCCTTTTCAAATTGGACGCGATCAATTACATTATGAACACGACACGAATTCAGTTTCGACAGAAGACGGCTCAAGTTCTTGAGCACTGAATCGATGCCCCGGTGTGGCAGGTGCGTTCTGGAGCACTCAATCGATGTCCTCAGATCGCAGATACGATTCTGGGCACTCTGGTGCACCTTTACGCGCGTGGAGAGAGTCCTGGTGTGCACGCAGTTCCCGACCAGACAAGGCCTGCAAGCTACGCCCGAGTCGCTAGAACTGCTTGCTGAACTCCGGGGATGCGCGTGAGTCTTCAGAGTCGCTTGTGTTGCTATTAGCGCGCTGATCATACCATAAGCATGGCTTTGCAGAAATAAAAATACCCAATTTATGGTGATGGCATAGAGCTCTCAAATTCAACAGATTCAGAAAACAGAGATTGACCCAAAGAAGACCCCCAGACCCAATCAGAGACCAAGCCAATGCCATCTGCATGATTTTTCTCATCTTTATGATCATCATTTTGTTCCCAAATTCTGAAGCAAGAAGCAGCGTCCTGAACAATGCTCTCATCCTGCAACAGGGCCGTGCAATCATGGCCGCCCACGGAATCCAGACAAAACAGAGTTTCTGTATTCGGCAAAGGACTCTGAGGCCTCCAGAGCAGATCATCAGTGGCTTCAAAAAGAGACTCTCTCAAACAATCCTCCTCCTCCACCTGCAGTTTCTGCTGCTCTGCATCTTCTTCTTCAGTACTATTATCCACAGCAGAGTCTTGGAGATAGTCCAATATATAAGACTGCTTCCTGATAGCTGCTATGCTGCATATTCCGTAGCCCGCGCTATCCTCCCAACTCCATTGATCTTTCAATAACATCGAATACTCATTTGAAAGCGAGCAAAACTCTGGCAAAATTTCATTACCTGCACCGCCATTTTCAAGTTTGTCAAAGGCCATCCTTGCCTCAAACTCCATTAAACGCGCTTGTTTCTGTTTGCACGAATCTTCAGGCGGATTCAACTCCTGCTCTTCTCTGAGCCGCTTCTTGTCAGCGTCCCCCATATTCACTTCCATACTTCTCTGCAGGCTATTGTTTTGAATCAGAAAAACTTGCAAGCCCCCCACCTACGAAATCAGATCATCAAAACCCCTTGCCTGCAATTAATTTCATCAAATGGATACATATTCTGCAAGAAATTAATAGACAAGACGAATTTTATAAACCTCTTCCAGCTCGTCTCCTAAGATCCGGGTTGAAGGTAGAGAAAGTGTGAAGGAGGTTGCGGTCGATGTGGGGCACGATCAGAAAGAGACAGAGGCGTGACAGCAAAGGCAACATGGTTGGTGTTTTGCATTTATAATTCTATCTTTTCATTTATTCAATCCGAATCACAGTGGCAACTCTGCTTAGTTACGATAGAATTTAGCAAAAGCAAAGGCCAATTCAAGAAAGCTAAAATCAATGGCGGTAAGATTGCGTACCCTACTTTGCTCCTCACGCCGATCTAACTTATTGAACCGACTGAACAGAGCACCGATAGCTTCCCGGTCGGTCGGTTATGGAGGAACTACTCTTCAAGTTTCTGTAAAATTTGCATTGTATTGGACTGAAAGATCCTTATGGAGAAACTACTCTTCAAGTTTCTGTAAAATTTGCATTGTATTGAACTGAAAGATTCATTCATTCTGCCTCCTACTTTGCATGAATTTCACATGCCAAACGTCGGTAGCGCCCAGACTGTCCTTTCCCTTTGACAACCGTTAGATCGACTAAGAAAGAATAAAAAAGGTTCGGTTAGGGCCCTTAAACCCTAACCCTAATTTGAAGGGTGGACTCGGTAATCTTTGCTTGTGTTATTATTTATTATTAATTTATTTTGACAACAAAAAATAGAGATTATTTTAAATAAACATGGTTGTCAAGGACAAGGATAGGGTGGTTAGTTAGTGTCTTCAATGATATTATTATTAATTTATTTTCACAACAAAAAAAACATAGATTATTTTAAATAAACACATATTATTTTAAATAAATATGATTGTCAAGGATAGGGTGGTTAGTTGGTGTGTTTAATGTTATTTTAATAATTTATTTTCACAACAAATTTTTTTAAATAAACATGGTTGTCAAGGATAGGGTGGTTAGTTGGTGTGTTCAATATTTTTGAGACATGTTCTAGTTTCTATGTGTGGTAGACAGTTTGGTTTGGATGCTTGGTTGAGAATTTGCTGGACTTACCATTCACAGAAGTGGGAAAGTTTGATGAGATTTTATGTGTGTGAGCTTTCCTTGATTTCTTATGATAGTTTTTTCGCATAAAAAAACACAAAAAAATAATAAACAAATTTAAAATCTAAAACCAAAATCTTATTTCATTAATAAATTAAAATAATATTAATCGATAGAAAATTCCGTAGTTCTTAACTCTAGCTACTGCTTTGAGTTGCCGTTGCACTAGGGTTCTTGGCCGCCCCAGCTATGGATCCGCTCGATCCGGTTCTAGATGATCGTCGTGCTTGTCTGGATGTAGGCTTCATAAGGGTTGTTGCTTCGCAACCCTCCTGCAAACCTCCTCAGATTGACTTGAGGTTCGTCAAACATGTGGAAGTTCTTGAGGTTAAACTTTCCTCCTTAGCATCTAAATTCAAAGTGGTCGCCTTGTATGAAAGAGGCATGGTTGGACACTTCACTAGACTCTAGCCCTCCCCTTGCTCCATTGAGATCTGGCTAAATAAGAATTGGAGACCCTTCATCCAAGGTAAAGTGCAACAAAACTTTTGTGGTAGAGGTTTTTTTGTATTCCTTTTTGAAAAGAAAGAAGATAGGGATATAATCTTTAGAAATGGGTCGTACTTCATGGGCCCAAGGGGCATGTACCTAAACAAATGGGATTTAGCCTTTGATCCAGAAAAGGACATCCCTTCATCTGTTCCAGTATGGGTCAAACTTCCCTATCTCCCACTGCACTGTTGGAATGATGAAGATCTCAAAACCACTGGGAACTCTTTAGGGAAATACATTGTCAAATCAGAGCCCAAGCCTCCCATGTTTTCTTGTGCAAGGATTTGTGTCGAGGTAGATCTGGAGAAAGGTCTCCTAGAAGCAATAAATCTCACAATGTAAGGTTGGAGCCACTTGCAAACTGTAGATTATGAACAAATATACCCTTTAAGTGTCAAATGTGTTATGAATATGGGCATTTTGTAAAATCCTGTAAAAAAAAAGTAAGCCAGCACAGGGGGAAAACCATAAAGAAGAATGGAATGAGGTCCATAAGAAAAAGGTGAATAGAGCAAGTGAAAGTCAGGAAAACACCCCTGCAAAAAAGAATCCCACAGAGAATAGATTACACGCCGTTGCATTGGCAGAGGATGAACAAATTGACACACTAGCCACTGAGAAGGACTCGAGCCCTCGAAAAAGTAAAGAAGATGAACCAATATTGATGGAAAGAGGACAAGATGCTAGCTACGAACCCACTCTCCCACAACAAGCTTATGTTGAAATACGACCTCATTCCTCCTAAATCTATGGAGGTTCAGTGACAAGATCCAAAGCCAAGGCTCAACTTGAAGACACATCAGAGAGCAGAGAGGAGGAAACTGCTCTAGAAAAGGCACCCGGGAAGCAATCTAGGTTAGATCTTATCCATTGGAAAAACAAGCAAGAGAAGTAGTTGAAGGAAAAAAGGAGAGAGTACCATCCCAACCAAATAAGAAATAATGAAAATTTTCTCTTGGAATTGTAGAGGGCTGGGAGGAAACCAAAAGTAGAAGAGATAAAAATATTAAGGTAAAGCGAAACAATTTTCATCCTTGTAATCCAGGAGACAAAAATGCAAAAAGAGGAATGTATAATAGCCATGAAGAAAATTTGGAAAACAGGTGAAGGCATATCTGTAAGTTCTTAAGGAGCCTTGGGAGGAATTTTAACATGGTGGGACTCAAACACTTACAAACTTAATTCTAAGACAGAAAACCGTCATTGGCTATTTGTAGAGCTCGAAGATCTCAACTCACAGGAGATTTTTTGGATAGGAAACGTTTATGGACCAACAACTCATGGACAAAATCATGGAAGATAAAAAAAAGGCGGCCTTGGAATTAGGGATCCCGGTATGATGAATCACGCCTTGGGTGCCAAGCTGGTTTGGAGATTTAGCTCCGGAGAAAAAGATTGGTGGAAATAGGTACTCATAAAAAAATATCTAAAAAATCCAACATCAAATTGCATAGATTATGCTTAGAATGGTAAAGGCACTTCCATATGGAATGTCTGCAAACTCTCTGCTGGTTTAACTAAAGACAATCTATATTGAATTCCTGGTAATGGTAGGAAAATAAATATATGGATTAATAAAATACTGGGACATTCACCTTTGGCTACTAATCCAAATCTAGTCAACCTTCGAAGCTGGATGCAAGAGCAGGAATTGATTAAGCTCAAAGGCATTTCAAATTGGCAGAGCAACGGGGAACGGGCAGGATGGAAGGTTTTGTGCCCTCCTCCTAATATCCAAAATGAATATGCACTCTTTACTTCTTACCTACATGCCATCGCCCCCTCCAATATCAGGACTCGAGATGGCGGGGATTTCACAGCTGCTATACTGTTAATGAAGGGTACAAGATACTGAAGAACAATGATGACAACACTCAACCTAGCTTCTGGAAAAAAGGTATGGAACTCTGATTGATTTCCCAAAATTAACGTCTTTTATTGGTTATAGTCCAGAATAAGCTTTTGACTGTAGAAAACTTAAGAAAAAGAGGGTTTGAAGGCCCCTCTAGATGTTCCCTTTGTTTCTCTCATGAATAATCTGCCCTCCATCTTTTTCTCAATCGTCCCATTGATGTTCAAGTCTGGAAACACACTTTGGGATTTCTAGCCAGAAGCATATGCTTACCTGACAATATCTAATATTTGGTTACAAAATGGAAATCCTTATACACAAGACATCCAAAGAAAAGAAAAACCATGATCAGAATTTGGAACACGATTCCTTAAAACACTTGCTGGCAGACTGGATTGCCAAAAACAGGTTAATTTTCGATGGGAAGAAAATGGAACCTCAGAGAGTCGTCAACAAAGTACTCAACATGATCTCTGAAAATATGGTGTCTAAGCAGGTTGCCCTTCTAGAGTCGAAAAACATTAATTCCAAGGAAGCCAGATGGTGCAGAGAACTTTGTATTTAGAGCTCCCCTCAAACCAATTCTCACACAGTTACCCATCATTGGGAGATCAAAAAAGAAAAAGAAGAATTTCTCCAATGGAAAAGGAAACAATTTTGTCATACTCTCTTCTTCGATGGAGCATCGAAAGGCAATCATGCGGAGGCAGGTGCGGGTAGGATAATATTTGATCTCGGAGGAAACATAGTCACTTCTTTCGCCTGGGGAATAGGACATAAATCCAATAATGAAGCAGAATGGCTTTCACTCTACCTTGGCTTGGAACTGGCAAGACAGAACAACATTGCCAAAATTATAATTTTTGGAGATTCGAAGCAGGTTATTCAAAAAATGAGAATGGGTTATAAGCATGTCGTTGTCAATTGTAGAAAAATTTACAAGCGCATGTGTCGTAATAATTCAGATCTTCAAGCCTCTTATTATCATATCCTTAGAGGAAATAATGCTACTGCGGATAAGTTGGCCAACCAAGGAGTCAAAAATAACTTGGGTTTGGTTTCTATAAAGGGTCAACACACCTATCATAAGCATGTCTTCTAGTTCAAATGATTTTTGGGGGTGTAAGGTTTGGTCATTTCGTAACCTTACCCTTGACACACTCCACCGTCGCATGACAAACATGTGTCCCTCGACACGACAACATTGGTCTCGTGGCATTCTTGTTCATGTGAATAATTTAATGACCAGTCCTTATATCTGGCTCTTTGAGGTTAACCTAGGATCGTTGGCACGCTTAATGGATCTGCACAGAGGGATGAATACCTCTCCCCCACTTCCTGCTTTTCTATGTGAGTAAGAGGAGTTAAGACAGTTGTTTTCTCCTTGCTTAAGCTCTCTAGAGGAAGATATTAGCATTATGTTTGCATGTCTTCTCAGTAAACAAGCTTTAGAGTGTGAACCTATGCAAACGTCCCCCAACAACACTAAAGGTGAAGCACCTCCTCCCGTCCCTTGGCATTCAGAGGATTTGTGTAGGACTCCCTATGCAAGTTTTCACGGTGGTAAGGTTTTTTGCACTGGTCTCCCATTTTGTCCTTTGCCGAAATTCCCTCCCGTTCGTGCTCAGGCTCCAATGGCGACATCAAAGGACATCAACGAAATCAAAGCAACTTTGTGTGATATTATAAATGGTTTGCGATGGATTTACGAAATGGTTGGTACCGACGTGAATGAGAACAAGATTGCAGCTGCAGAAGTTAAGTACATGGCAAACCGGATGGGTTCTTCTGATTCAAGGATAAATGACAATACTCACGATCTCCATGAATTGATGGGAACAATGGATGTTATAAAACAAGAAGTCCAAAAACTAACGAACATGAACTAGTGTAGTCACTGTCAGGAAACCTCAACCAACAGTGGATATCAAATGGAAGAAACTTCAGTTGCTCAGCCTGCTCGTGGGATAGAAGGAAAGAAAAAATAGGTTACTCCATCATGCCTTCAAAATGCTTTTTTGTGTACTGTTAAATAGCCAGTTTGTCAGACAATACCCTTCAATGGGTCTAAGTTATTTCAGTAATCACTGTAAAACAATGTATTTTCTAGTTATTGGTACAGTTATTTCACTCTCCTTTCTCGTGAACAGTGGGAAATTTTGACAACCCTTATTGTAAAGATGGTTGTGCTCGACCTTTTTATATATATAAATATTTTTCTGGGTTTTGTTAATTTTTTGTAAAAATATTATATTATTATAAAATTAAACACAATGGTCTAATTTTAATCCTGCAACGATAAACAAAATTAATAAATTAAAATATTATATTATTATAAAAAAATATTATGTTCTTCGTAATTATCATATCATCTTATGATTTTATTTAACAAATTCTCCATTGAAATAAAATAAAATCATGCTGACAACGACCTACCGTCTTAAGACATTATATGATTTTATGGTATTAAACTGGACGGCCAACTAACTTAAAATAATTTTATTCATAAAATCTACCTAGTGAATTGAGTTATGCCAACTTTTCCAAATGACCTTTTATAATTAATATTGAGCCAATCATTGTTAAGATTATTTTGTAAAGCAAGGAGTTGTTATCATGCAACCATGATTTAATCCTTCCACGGATGTGTTTGTAAGTTTGGGTTGATGCCTTGATCAAATTAGTTGTTAAATGTAATGAGGGGTAGATATGAGTTTTAGTTAGTTTTAACCAAGTAAACACTTCCAAATTCTTAAATATAATGAAAAGGTAGGTGTAACTTTGGTTAACTAAGTAGATATTTTGAAATTAAATGATGTTTTTATAATATATAAATTATATTTCTTTTATTGTAATATTTTATATGGGAGGGCATTGTTTAAATATAATGAATGGTAGGTATAATTTTTGGAATTAAATGATAATTTTTATAATATATAAAGTATATGTGTTTTATTCTAATATTTTATATTGGAGGGATTGTTTACCCAGGAAGATTTTATTTTGAAAAAAAAGAAATGAATATAGTTTTAGGAGTGTTGTAGAGCATAGTATGACTACTTAATAGATGCAAATCCAAGGCTATGTCCATAAGGCGGAGATGGAAATGATACATTTGATATAGTGGGTAGACTATTGGGATCATATGCTATGCGTTGTGAGTAGGGATCCCTTTACAACAATCTGTCTTGCTTATTCATCTCAATTATAACAATGTGAGGGATGCCTTCACCATGACATTGGCTAAATAGTGTGTGCGCACTAGGAACACTGTCATAACTAGAATCCCCCCTATTCCTAAGAATGATAAGTCACACACTTGGTCCATGTCATTTTGAGCGAAAAAAGACATCATAAGCTCAAGAAAAGGGGCAAATGATGGATGGGAGCATATTTCAGTAGAATGTAAACCTCTCGTTTAATGCTAGGGCCAATTCTCAAGGATAATGATGACCCCTCTCTCAATGTTGAATTCATATATGTTATTGCCTAATATGAAATTATGTGTTGGCTAGTTAGCCTTTCCTTTGTTGAGGGAGGGCGAACAATGTGTATATCAATTTAGATATGTCCCTTTGGTTAGTTGTTTGCACTTTGAGAGGTGTATCGATATTGTAAAAATCTAGAGAACTTACATACAATTTTATTGACACCCACTTCAAGGTCATTGAACCCAAAGCTCTATGTTAATATAAATGTGATCACTTCACTACTTATCATTAAACCACATTCTCATATATTACTAACTAGACATTTTTTTATGGTATCATCATGTTTATGTTGCATTGAAAGCAAGACTATTGTTTAAAGTTAAAAGTATAATTTTTACATCGATAGGCATTTCTCTCTACAATAGATTCATAATATTTCCCTCCAATATAGTGCAACTATATGCATACTCAATAATAGGCATTTGGAGCCACCATGTGCATCCTCACTGATAATGATTTTTCTTTATGCATCCTTAGTGATAGCCATTTATTTTCAGCGCATTGTTGAAATTCCCTCTATGTTTAGTGTCTTAGTTCGAGGAGTCCATCTGATAGAAGAGTAAGTATGTGCAATGGCAATGTTGGACCTTGGATTGTGTAGATACTGAGGAGGTTTGTAATGATGATTGTGGTCATTGCATAGGTTCCTCCCACCTATGGTATGTTATTGCCTATAAATTGGGGAACCTTTGTAGATGGTAGCATTCATTTTGAACTCTATGCTACCATACCAATCCTTGGGAGTGAGACCCATCAATTTTATAAGGAGCCAAAGATTACCTACAATCTTTCTAATCCAAAAAATCCATTCAAATTCCCTTATATACCATTGACAATTTCTTTCTTCATCATGAATAAACCTAGGCAACTAATACCAATAGAAGGAAGGGTGGAAGGACCAAAGACATAGCTTATTGTATAGCCTTTTTGTGAGCTAGATTATGACCCTAGTGATAAGGATGAAGAACGCGACCTTCGTAAGTGTGATCCAACACTAGTATTATATCCAACTTATTCATCTTATCCAATACCTCACTTAACATTCCTTCCAAATCTAGCAGAGTCAAATGTTTCTTGCAAGATGCACACCCCAATATATTATATGAGGACTTGGTTGAGAAATTGTTTGGCATATTGAGCTTATCAAGCTCCGTAGTTCTCAATATCTAATAATTTTCAATGATCTAATGGAGTGGATGAAACCCAACTGGATGACTTGTATTCATGGGCTTGATAGCAGTGTCATAGATTATGTGATATCTAATATCCCATATACAACCAAACAATAGATTTTGACATCATAAATGACCATGATATTGAATCCAAGCATAGAACTTTAACCCTAATTGTAAACTTTGTTAGTCACACAGACCCCATAACAAAGAATTAGGATAACCAAAATCACTTGATATCCAATAAAAATAAAAACCAATATTTTTTGAAAAGGATTAATGAATCAAATCTACTATTAAATAAGGACAATATGGAAGACCTTTATCATAATTTTACCACAACCCTCTCTACTTTCATTAACAAGTTCTTTAACTTCTTTATCAAGGTGTCATATGAAAAGGAAAATAGAATGATCAACCCTTAGTATCATAAAGGATGTAAGCATGCAAGAAAATCCACTATGGATGCTTCTAACGAGTCCTTAAAATCAGACAAGATATATAAGCTCAAGTCCCTAACTAAAAGGAAAAAATAGGTACTATACAAATGAAAATTAAGAGAATATTTTGCACCTCTCTAAGCAATATCCTAAGAAATTATGGAGGCAAATTCTAATTTGTAAAACTAAAGAAATCAATATGATTCCCATGAGGGACTGGAATATCTACCTTAAAAATGTTAGTGAATTCCTTGATGTCGTGGACAACATTCAAACCCTTTCTCTAAAGAAATGAGTTTTTTCTTTAGAAGAGATAGAGTTTGGCGTTTAACGACTCAGAAAAGGGAAACTTAAAGAAATCGAAGATACCAAGTGTTATCTCCTAAATCAATTAATTTTCAATAAGTCCACTTAGACAATTTATTTTTTGATAGTGATGAAGATTTCAGGTCATATTATGAAATATGTTTGGCTGACTAACAAAGTTGGAATATCTGGTGCTCTGTTTTTCAAGAAATTTGGAAGTTTTAGCTTTCAGTGGCTTAGGCGAACTTTCCAACAGTTCATTAGGCACCGAAAAGCCTAGCTTTCGGCAACTAACAGTTTCAACTCAGGACCACGTTAACCATCAAAAGCCTATTGATCACATTTTTTACAAAATTTTGGAAAGGGGACTTTCGATGGCTTAGGCGAACTCACCAATATTTCATTAGCCACCAAAAGGCCCAGGTTTCGGTAGCTTGGCAAGTGGGTCTAGGAAGACATTAACCACCGAAATCTCGTTAAATACATTTTTTGGAAAGAAAGTTTTCGGTGGCTTGGGAGAACGTGCCAACGGTTCATTAGCCACCGAAAATCCTGGATTTCAGCAGCTTGCAAATTAAACCCTAGATTTTCTTAACCACCGAAAATGCCAAAAAAGGAAAACAATTATCAGTCCATCAAAATCAAGCTTGTCAGCACGAGGCATGTCATAATTTAGCTCTTTAAACCACCGAAAATACTAAGGGACTGTAGTAAATCATAAATTGGTGGTTAAAAGGTCGTTATTACTCTGAAATGACTGATGGAAATCAAAACCCCAGCTTTCCCTCCTGCTGTCCCACCACCTCAGTAAAACCTCCACGAAGCATCAAGTCCCAGTTGGAAATGATTACTAGGCTGGCGATCTTGTGGTTATCACCAGAATCCACCATCAGCTTACTCAAGTACCAATCGAGTTGTTAAACCCTCAAAATTAGCACCATATCTCCAGTAAACCCCACATTCTATGCATGCATCCTTACTGCTCAAGGCCATCCCAGAAACCAACGCGCTAATCTCCATTTACAGAATTTGAATTTTGGTTTTTCCAAGTACTAGAAGCACAATCTAGAGATGAAGAAAGGAGGACCTGCTCTCAGACAGGAACTAGGGGACATCAGTTACCTAGAGTCACATCCAGAAGTCTGCCAATTCTTCAAAGATGCAGGCTGTTACAGGTTATGTGAGAAAATCTAGGGTTCACACGAGCAAGTTGCAGAAGCATTTTCTCTTTCTTTTGATGACTCTAAGGCGCTAATAGGAAAGGAAGGGTTCCTAATGGATGAAACCCTAATTGCAGAAGTGACAGAACTCCCAAGAACATGGGAGAAATGGTTTAAGGCCACCATTACTAAAAATGTGGAGTTCAGATCATATTTAAAACCTGAACACAAAGATGCAATATGGAAGAAAAGTTTTCCATCCACCTGGATAGAGGAGAGGTGGCAACAATTATTGAAAGCAATCTTGGTTTACATAACCTGTGAAGGAAGGTATAACAGGGTGATGATATATCACTTTAAATTAATGAATCATTTTACAAGAAGAAGCCCTTTAAACCTACCCTTCTACCTCCACAAGAGCTTAACCAAGATGGCCCATTAGGTCAAGTCCCAGTCCACTAAAATCGTAGGAAGGCTATCTCACCATGGCCTGATACAACTCATAGTTCAAGAATTGCAGCAAAGGAGAAACATAGCATGGGCATATTTTTTATTTTGGAATGAGTTTGAAACATGCCTACAGCTAGAAGATAAAGGAAAGTCACCTTCAAAGAAATCCACCACCCCCAGGAGTGGAAAAAGGAAGAGGAGGGCTATCTCACCTGTAATAGTGGATCAACCTTCTCCCACTTCTAAAACCAACCAAGCTAAAAGAAACCTGGACTTCAGTGGAAAGGAGAAGGAGGCCCCATCACAAAGTGGAAATATTTTGAACTTACCTTACTCAAACTAAGAAGAAGAAAGGGAGGACGAAGTTGAACTAACAAAGCAGGTTGCAGCAGAAAATGAAGAGTTTCCATCACCCACACCAAAAGAAGCCCAGGGTGAACCAGTGGAAAAGGCTTCATCCAGCAAACCTAGGTCACAAAGAGTCAACCAACTGTTAAGGCAAGTATATGAACTGGAAGTTTTAGAAAGAGAGATAAAAAGAACTATTGCAGTATTAACCAAGAAAAACACTCAATTGAGTAATTCCCTGCTAGAAATGAAAGGGAGTTATTTCCTGCTGCAAAAGAGGAATTTGAGGTTTATGAAGGACAACACCAGGCTTTACAGGATGATCAGACTTCTGAGGTTGTAGATGAAGAATTCCAACTCAAACCCTAGCTCTCAAGCTCAGTTTGCACTAGAAACCCTAGCAGAGGTAGCAACTAGCTTTCAGGATCTTGAGGTAGCTCATGATTCTACTACTCAGTCAAACCTTAGGAAAATGGAAGAATTACTAGAAAGACAGAGGTAGAAGCTATAGAAGATTGATTTAAAGGCTAATAAATTTTTGCAGAAAATAGAGCTTTTGGTGACTTAGGAAAACGCAGCAGCTGTTCATTAGCCACCGAAAGTAGAGCTTTTGGCAGCTAACAAACCCTGGATTCTGCTTCCTTAACCACCGAAAGTAAAAAAGGGGGCAGAAGGAGATCTTGACACCCAGAAACAATTTTAGTGAATACAACTATCTCAGGGATGAAATATAAAGTTGAAATTTGCTGAAAAGCACCATTGGAGGAGGTTTGTTCCAGTTTTGAGGATACGATCAAGGAGAAAAGGGTCACAAACCCTACCTGTTTTTTACCAACAATGGCTTATCTATTAGATGAAAGGTTGCAGCTCTACTTCAGTAGTCACTGCAGTCATCAAAGAGTTAAATGAGTGAACAAGTGTTAGACTTAGATAGACTAGTACTTAAATTAGGGTTTTTGACCTAATTTTGCAAAAATCATTTATTTTATCTATTTTTTGTAAATTAGATCCAACTTTTCAGGATCTGAATATTTTTGTAAAGGCTATAAAGCCTAAGACTGATGTTGAAGCAAGGGTTCAACTTTGGGGACCTTTAAACCATTATTATTATCAAGCTTCTCATGTTATTCATCATCTAATATAAGCTCTTTTGCTATTATATGTTTAGCTTCCATATCTTCTTTGTTCTATGCTTGTGCTTGAATGTCTGATTTAGGTTTATTCATGTTATTTAATATCTAATAGCTGTCACCCTATTTGTATGTTGATGAGTTGAATTACAAGTACTTTTCCTTGTTGTGATTAGCCATTTATATGTAATTGCTTTATATATAAATTTTCCAGCATAGTAAGTTCTCCATCTTTTCACCCTATTATCAAACCTCTGAACATTGGTAGTTAGAAGCCTTATATTTTGATTGAGTTTTATGCATGTCTTGAGCATGTGAAGTCCTTTAGGTCATATGACTTGATCCATTTAGAAAAACCATAAAAACATTTAAGTTACTAGGCATCCTCGAGCTACAACCTAGAGGAGTTTCCTGGAGTGATAACAAATTGGCGTCGTTGTCGGGGAAAGGAGATTGAAGCTCAGCTTCCCTGGGAGAGAACATAGATCCTACTTTGATGATAGATAAAGTCTGGGCACTATTCTGGTTGTAATCATATATCTGGAGACTCCATTGGAATAAGGTGGCTTCAAGAAGACCAAGTACCAGAGTAAACCCTCAAGGGCCACCAGTAACCCCTGTTTCAGATCTAGAAGAGATTCTAAGAAGATCTAGGGCTTCACTCAGACATACCTCCAGAGCTGCAAGGGAAGCCACATCAGGTATTTCAAGAGGTATTTCTGCTATTATATCAAATAGACCTCCATTTCAATCTCCTTCCGCTGAAACATATAATTCTCAAGAATTTTTATTTGAATCAGAAAATTTTAGGGTTGAGGAATCTTCAAGCACTGCTACCTGTGTAGATTCCATCCCTGGTGACTCCACTGAGATAAATTTACCACAAACACTCTCTCAGCTACTATCCACACCAGCAGAATCTTTTTCTGCCCTTTCCATACCCATTCCCAACATGGCTTCCCCTCTAACCAAAATGGAAAGGATCCTTGTAGCTAGGTATGCCCCTCTGAAGTTGCCTAACCCCCTCTCTGTTATGCCTACTGGAGATTATCTCAAATACATGCCTAAATTTATTAGAGAGGGAGATTTCACAGCTGAAGAACACTTAGAGGCCTTCTACAGTTATGTTGAGAATATAAACATTGAATAAGAGGATGTGTGGACTAGGGTTTTTGTGCAAAGCCTAGATGGTCAGGCTAGGAAATGGTTCAAAGAGTTGCTTGCTGGGTCAATAGTAGGCATTGAAGCCCTATATGACATTTTTCCGAAGAATTCGGGGGAGAGAAGAGACCACCTCTACTATATCACTGAGTTTAGCAACCTAAAGAGAGAGAATGGTGAGTCTGTTTCTAACTTCACCAAAAGATTTAACAAGATGTTCAGCAAGATCCTTTTTGAGATCAAGCCAACTGATACTTCAACCAAAATCACCTATGCCAATGCCTCTAATTTAGAATTCTGTCTTCTTCTCAGAGAAAGAAGATCAGCTTCTCTGTCACTCATGCAAGATGTTGCCCTTGAATTGGAATCCAATATCGTTGCATCTCAGAAGGTTAAAGGAAAAATTGACAGAAAGAAGCAACCCTCATATCCTTTAGGGGCTTCTTCATCAGAGAACAAGATGGAGAAAATGGCCAAAATGTTAGATAGTCTCATAGCTGAAATTTCTAGACTAAAATACCAAGGGAAAATACCTATGAGGGGTAAAGGGCCAAATAGTTTTGCTAACAGAAACCCTAATTTTGTCCCTTACAGAAGAAACAACCCACCAGCTCAGATCCTTCAAAGGGATAGGAATCAAGCTGAGGATCAAAGGATCAGAGCTCCTTTTCAGAATGTTGTACTAGAAGAAGAACCAGAGTTCACTCAGGAAGAAGGAGAGGCAGAAGACAATATCATTTGCATGGAGGATGAAGTAGATCTCTCTTTTCTGACACAAGCAGACTATGAGGAAGCCCTCATGAATGAACAGATCATGGAAGAATCTTTGTATCAGGCAGATGATCAAGAAGGGCATAATTTGAGATTCAGAATTGTTGCTCCTATGAAGAAGACCCCTGCCCCTATAAAGCAGCCTGCTCCTCAGGCTAGGAATATTCCTACCCCTGCAAGAAAGATGATTGTTCCTCCAAAACAACAGCAAAGGCCATTACAACAACCAGCTCATGATCCTATTCAGCTCAAAGCCAGACCACAATAGGTAAGAACTTCTGACAAATTGTCCTATGCTTTCAATCTTGAGTCAGAAATTCAGAAGTTAAAAATCCCTTTTCCCTTGATAGAACTGATGAGGAATGAGGCCTTCAAGTCATCCATACTGAAATCCCTTCAGCCAAGGACTCCCCTAGATGCTGACTTTGTGAACTTGCAAGATGATAAGCCCACAGTAATCCTAGGCCCTATGATTGAAGAGCTGGATGAGTCTTTCCCATGTTTCTATATATCTTTGAATATCCATGATAAAATCCTTCATAACTGTTTGCTGGACTCAGGAGCTTCCCATAACCTAATGCCAAAAGCTGTGATGGATGAGCTTGGCCTCAACATTACAAAAACCTACCATGATCTGTTCTCATTTGACTCCAGGAAGGTCAAATTCCTGGGTCTCATCAAAGACCTTGTCATAAACCTCTCCCAGCTGCCTTCAAAAAGTATAGTGATGGACATGGTGGTAGCTGATATCCCACCTAAATTTGGCCTCCTTTTGTCTCTCTCATGGAGTAAAAGGATGGGTGGTAGCCTTCAGATGGACCTTACATATCCTACAATTCCAAAGTTTGGAGGGGAGACCAAGAGACTCTACAGAGAGAACTAGTTCACCTATATCATCAGTAATACCAAAAACTCTATAAACCATCCAATATATGCAGTAGACACAGACTTTGGGGTATGCATCCTGTAGATAGATGATTCCATGCCCTTGCATTGGCAAAGGATGGACAAATGGACACACTAGCCACTGAGAAGGACTCGAGCCCCAGAAAAAGTAAAGAAGATGAACCAATATTGATGGAAAGAGGACAGGATGCCAGTTATGAACCCACTCTCCCACAACAAGCCTATGTTGAAATACGACCTCAGTCCTCCTAAATATTTGGAGGTTCATTGACAAGATCCAGATCCAAGGCTCAACTCGAAGACACATTAGAGAGCAGAGAGGAGGAAATGGAGCCACTAAGTAAAAACGGGAGAAAGCCTAACAAATTTCTTCTAGAGCTAGAAACTGCTGCAGAAAAGGCACCCGGGAAGTAGTCTAGCTTAGATCTTATCCATTGGAAAAACAAGCAGGAGAAGTAGTTGAAGGCAAAAAGGAGAGAGTACCATCCCAACCAAATAATAAATAATGAAAATTGTCTCCTGGAATTGCAGAGGCTGGGAGGAAACCAAAAGTAGAAGAGATAAAAATATTAAAGCAAAGCGAAACAATTTTCATCCTTGTAATCCAGGAGACAAAAATGCAAAAAGAGGAATGTATAATAGCCATGAAGAAAATTTGGAAAATAGGTGAAGGCATATCTGTATGTTCTCAAAGAGCCTCAGGAGCAATTTTAACATGGTGGGACTCAAACACTTACAAACTTAATTTTAAGACAGAAAACCGTCATTGGCTATTTGTAGAACTCGAATATCTCAACTCACAGGAGATTTTCTGGATAGGAAACGTTTATGGACCAACAACCCATGGAAAAAATCATGGAAGATAAAAAAAGGGCGGCCTTGGAATCAGGGATCCTGGTATGATGAATCAGGCCTTGGGTGCCAAGCTGGTTTGGAGATTTATCTCTGGAGAAAAAGATTGGTGGAAAGAGGTACTCATAAAAAAAATCTAAAAAAGCCAACATCAAATTGCATAGATTATGCTTGGAATGGTAAAGGCACTTCCATATGGAATGTCTGCAAACTCTCTGCTGGTTTAACTAAAGACAATCTATATTGAATTCCTGGTAATGGTAGGAAAATAAATATATGGATTAATAAAATACTGGGACATCCACCTCTGGCTACTAATCCAAATCTAGTCAACCTTCGAAGCTGGATGCAAGAGCAGGAATTGATTAAGCTCAAAGACATTTCAAATTGGCAGAGCAAGGAGGAATGGGTAGGATGGAAGGTTCTGTGCCATCCTCCTCATCTCCAAAATGAATATGCACTCTTTACTTCTTACCTACCTGCCATCGCCCCCTCCAATATCAGGACTCGAGACACCAAAGGGTCGGGATTTCACAGCTGCTATACTGTTAACGAAGGGTACAAGATACTGAAGAACAATGATGACAACACTCAAGCTAGCTTCTGGAAAAAGGTATGGAACTCTGATTGCGTTCCTAAAATTAACGTCTTTTATTGGTTATAGTCCAGAATAAGCTTTTGACTGTAGAAAACTTAAGAAAAAGAGGGTTTGAAGGCCCCTCCAGATGCTCCCTTTGCTTCTCTCATGAAGAATCTGCCCTCCATCTTTTTCTCAATCGTCCCATTGATGTTCAAGTCTGGAAACACACTTTGGGCTCTCTAGCCGGAAGCATATGCTTACCTGACAATATCTAATATTTGGTTACAAAATGGAAATCCTTATACACAAGACATCTAAAGAAAAGGAAAACCATGATCAAAATTTGGAACACGATTCCTTAAAACACTTGCTGGCGGACTGGATTGCTAGAAACAAGTCAATTTTCGATGGGAAGAAAATGGAACCTCAGAGAGTCGTCAACAAAGTACTCAACTTGATCTCTGAAAAGATGGTGTCTAAGCAGGTTACCTTTCTAGAGTCGAAAAAAATTAATTCCAAGGAAGCCAGATGGTGCAGAGAAGTTTGTATTCAGAGCTCCCCTCAAACCAATTCTCACACAGTTACCCATCATTGGGAGATTAGAAAAGAAAAAGAAGAATTTCTCCAATGGAAAAGGAAACAATTTTGTCATACTCTCTTCTTTGATGGAGCATCGAAAGGAAATCATGGGGAGGCAGGTGCGAGTAGGATAATATTTGATCTCGGAGGAAACATAGTCACTTCTTTTGCCTAGGGAATAGGACATAAATCCAACAATGAAGCAGAATGGCTTTCACTCTACCTTGGCTTGGAATTGGCAAGACAGAACAACATCGCCAAAATTATAATTTTTGGAGATTCGAAGCAAGTTATTCAAAAAATGAGAATGGGTTATAAGCATGTCACTGTCAATTGTAGAAAAATTACGAGTGCATGTGTCATTATAATTCATATCTTCAAGCCTCTTATTATCATATCCTCGGAGGAAATAATGCTACCGCGGATAAGTTGGCCAACCAAGGAGTCAAAAATAACTTTGGTTTGGTTTCTATAAAGGGTCAACACACCTATCATAAGCATGTCCCCTAGTTCAAATGATTTTTGGGGGTGTAAGGTTTGGTCATTTCGTAACCTTACCCTCGACACACTTGGCTGTCGCATGACAAACATGTGTCCCTCGACACACTTGGCCATCGCATGACAAACATGTGTCCCTCGACACGACAACATTGGTCTAATGGCATTCTTGTTCACGTGAATAATTTAATGACCAATCCTTATATCTGGCTGTTTGAGGTTAACCCAAGATCGTTGGCACGCTTAATGGATCCGCACAGAGGGATGAATACCTCTCCCCCGCTTCCTGCTTTTCTATGTGAGTAAGAGGAGTTCAGACATTTGTTTTCTCCTTGTTTAAGCTCTCTAGAGGAAGATATTATCATTATGTTTGCAGGTCTTCTCAGTAAACAGGCTTTAGAGTGTGAACCTATGCAAATGTCCCCCAACAACACTAAAGGTGAAGCACCTCCTCTCGTCCCTTGGCATTCGAAGGATTTGTGCAGGACTCCCTATGCAAGTTTTCATGGTGGTAAGGTTTTTTGCACTGGTCTCCCATTTTGTCCTTTGCAGAAATTCCCTCCCGTTCGTGCTCAGGCTCCAATGGCGACATCAAAGGACATCAACGAAATCAAAGCAACTTTGTCTGATATTATAAACGGTTTGCGATGGATTTACAAAATGGTTGGTACCAACGTGAATGAGAACAAGACTGCAGCTGCAAAAGTTAAGTACATGGAAAACCAGATGGGTTGTCCCGATTCAAGGATAAATGACAATACTCACGATCTCCATGAATTGATGGGAACAATGGATGTTATAAAAGAAGAAGTCCAAAAACTAACCAACATGAACTAGTGTAGTCACTGTCAGGAAACCTCAACCAACAGTGGATATCAAATGGAATAAACTTCAGTTGCTCAGCCTGCTCGTGGGATAGAAGGAAAGAAAAAATAGGTTACTCCATCATGCCTTCAAAATGCTTTTTTGTGTACTGTTAAATAGCCAGTTTGTCAGACAATACCCTTCAATGGGTCTAAGTTATTTCAGTAATCACTGTAAAACAATGTATTTTCTAGTTATTGGTACAGTTATTTCACTCTCCTTTCTCGTGAACAGTTGGAAATTTTGATAACCCTTATTGTAAAAATGGTTGTGCTCGACCTTTTTATATATAAATATTTCTGGTTTTTATTAAAAAAAAATTAAAATATTATACTATTATAAAAAGTAAATACAATGGTCTAATTTTAATCCTATAATGATAAACAAAATTAATAAATTAAAATATTATATTATTATAAAAAAAAATTATGTTCTTCGTAATTATCATATCATCTTATGATTTTATTTAACAAATTCTCCATTGAAATAAAATAAAATCATGCTGACAACGACCTACCGTCTTAAGACATTATATGATTTTATGGTATCAAACTCTGGACGGCCAACTAACTTAAAATAATTTTATTCATAAAATCTACCTAGTGAATTGAGTTATGCCAACTTTTCCAAATGACCTTTTATAATTAATATCGAGCCAATCATTGTTAAGATTATTATAAAGCAAGGAGTTGTTATCATGCAACCATGATTTAATCCTTCCACGGATGTGTTTGTAAGTTTGGGTTGATGCCTTGCACAAATTAGTTTTTAAATGTAATGAGGGGCAGATATGAGTTTTAGTTAGTTTTAACCAAGTAGACACTTCCAAATTCTTAAATATAATGAAAAGGTAGGTATAACTTTGGTTAACTAAGTAGATATTTTGAAATTAAATGATGTTTTTATAATATATAAATTATATTTCTTTTATTGTAATATTTTATATTGGAGGGCATTGTTTAAATATAATGAATGGTAGGTATAATTTTTGGTTATAAGTAGATATTTTAAAATTAAATGATAAATTTTCTATTATATAAAGTATATGTGTTTTATTCCAATATTTTATATTGGAAGGATTGTTTACCCATGAAGATTTTATTTTGAAAAAAAAGAAATGAATATACTTTTAGGAGTGCTGTAGAGCATAGTATGACTACTCAAAATCACCTATGCCAATGCCTTTGATTCAGAATTTTGTCTTCTTCTCAGAGAAATAAGATCAGCTTCTCTGTCACTCATGCAAGATGTTGCCCTTGAAGTGGAATCCAATATTGTTGCATCTCAGAAGATTAAAGGAAAAATTGTCAGAAAGAAGCAACCCTCAGATCCTCTAGGGGCTTCTTCATCAGAGAACAAGATGGAGAAAATGGCCAAAATGTTAGACAGTCTCACAGCTGAAATGTCCATACTAAAAGACCGAGGGAAAATACCTGTGAGGGGTAAAGGGCCAAATGCTTTTGCTAACAGAAACCCTAATTTTGTCCCTTACAGAAGAAACAACCCACCAGCTCAGATCCTTCAAAGGGATAGGAATCAAGCTGAGGATCAAAGGATCATAGCTCCTTTTCGGAATGTTGTACTAGAAGAAGAACCGGCGTTCACTCAGGAAGAAGGAGAGGTAGAAGACAATATCATCTGTATGGAGGATGAAGTAGATCTCTCTTTTCTGACACAAGCAGACAATGAGGAAGCCCTCATGAATGAACAGATCATGGAATAATCTCTGTATCATGCAAATGAGCAGGAAGGGTATAATTTGAGATCTAGAATTGTTGCTCCTATGAAGAAGACTCCTGCCCCTACAAAGAAGCCTTCTCCTTAGGCTAGGAAGATTGTTGCCCCTATAAAAAAGATGATTGTTCCTCCAAAACAACAGCAAAGGCCATTACAACAACCAGCTCATGATCCTATTCAGCTCAAAGCCAAACCACAAGAGGTAAGAACTTCTAACAAATTGTCCTATGCTTTCAATCTTGAGTCATAAATTTAGAAGTTAAAAATCCCTTTTCCCTTGATAGAACTGATGAAGAATGAGGCCTTCAAGTCATCCATACTGAAATCCATTCAACCAAGGACTCCCCTAGATGCTGACTTTGTGAACTTGCAAGATGATAAGCCCATAGTAATCCTAGGCCCTATGATTGAAGAGCTGGATGAGTCTTTCCCACCTTTCTACATATCTATGAATATCCATGATAAAATCCTTCATAACTATTTGTTGGACTCAGGAGCTTCCCATAACCTAATGCCAAAAGCTGTGATGGATTAGCTTGGCCTCAACATTACAAAACCATACCAGGATCTGTTCTCATTTGACTCCAGGAAGGTCAAATGCTTGGGTCTCATCAAAGACCTTGTCATAAACCTCTCCGAGCTGCCTTCAAAAAGTATAGTGATGGACATAGTGGTAGTTGATATGCCACCTAAGTTTGGCCTCCTTTTGTCTCGCTCGTGGAGTAAAAGGCTGGGTGGTACCCTTCAGATGGACCTTACATATGCTACAATTCCAATGTTTGGAGGGGATACCAAGAGACTCTACAGAGAGAACCAGTTCACCTATATCATTAGTAATTCCAAAAGCTCTATAAACCATCCAATATATGCAGTAGACATAGACTTTGGGGCATGCATCCTGCAGATAGATGATTCCTAGCCAACGTCCATACAGCTTTCAAAGCCTACCTATCAACCACCTGAGGAGGTAACCACCTCTGTATGGAACATGTTTTTTGATGGGGCCAGTACTCAAGCCTTAGTAGGTACAAGAATAGTCCTGAATATTCCTGCAAAAGAGACTATACATTTGTCTTATAAGCTGGATTTCAAGACTACTAACAACATAGCAGAATATGAAGCGTTGCTGCTGGGAGTGAAGGCTGCTAAAGAAATGGGAATCATGTGCATAAAGATATTTGGAGATTCATATCTCATCATACAACAGGTGAACAATACTTTTCAAGAAAAAAATGTCAGATTGAAGGCATACAGAGATGAGGTATGGAAACTCATGGACTCCTTCATGTTTTTTGAACTCTCATATGTACCTAGGGCTATGAATCATGTGGCTGATTTGCTTGTTGTCTCTGCAAGTCTATTTGTCCCCCCTTTACCTCCTAAGTTGAGCTATGATATCCAAGTCAAGTACAGGCCATCCCTACCTAACAATGTAAAATTTTGGAAGGTTTTTGAGAAGGATGATGAGCTTAGTAAATTCCTCCAGGTAGTAGATGAATTCTCTGATATGCATATTGATTAGGAAAACCTAAATATGGAAGAATCCTAGAAGCTCAAGTTAAAGGATAAAGTAGGTGATCAGGACATTGTTTAGTTACCTAGTAATTATATACCTTGGGGACTGGTATAGAAGGAGAATGATCATGCCAAGAAGGAGAAAGATCCTGCTGTCCAAGAGCAAAACTAAGGTATCCAAAGTCATCGAAAACCCATAAATCTGTCCACTGAGTTAACTGCTGATCAGAGGTCAAAATTTTGTAATCTGATGAAAGAGTTTGCTGATATCTTTGCCTGGGAATACAGTGACCTAAAAACCTATGACACTAGTATCATCCAACATAGGATTCCCCTGGAGAAGGACACCGTCCCTTTCAAGCAGAAGCTCAGATCCATCAGTCCTCTCCTACTGCCTGTGATTGAAAAAGAAATCCAAAATCTCCTTAAAGCCAAAATCATAATTCCCCTCGGGTATTCCAAATGGATTGCAAATTTAGTGGTGGTAAGGAAGAAGAATGGGGAGATTAGGTTATGTGTGGATTTCAAAAACCTAAACAAATGCTCCAAAAAAGATAACTATCCACTACCCAAGATGGAACACCTGTTGTAAAGAGTCTCAGGGGCTAGTGTCATGTCATTCTTGGATGGTTTCTCTGGATACAATCAAGTGGCTATGCACCCTGATGACCAAGAAAAAACTGCGTTTACCACTCCCTGGGGCACCTTCATGTATGCCAAAATGCCATTTGGGTTGATGAATGTTGGGGCCACTTTTCAGAGAGCCATGGACCTAGATTTTGTAGGATTGAAAGACAAATTTGTTCTCATATACCTTGATGACCTCACTGTTTACTCCCACAGCCATGAAGAACATTTGTGGCACTTAAGAAGGGTATTTCTGAAATGTAGAAAATTTGGGATATCACTGAACCTGAAGAAGTCTCAATTTGCACTTGGCGATGGAAAAATCCTAGGTCATATAGTCTCAGTTGAAGGTGTGAAGATTGATCCTGTTCAAGTTGAAGCAATCCAGAAGTTGTCCATACCTAGGTAAAAAAGGGATATTCAGTCATTCTAGGTAAGATAAATTTTGTCAGGAGGTTTAGGGTGCCAAACTGGTTTGGAGATTTATCTCTGGAGAAAAAGATTGGTGGAAAAAGGTACTCAGAAAAATATATATAAAAAATCCAAGATCAAAATGCATAGATTCTGCTTGGAATGGTAAAGGCACTTCCATATGGAATCTCTGCAAACTCTCTGCTAGCTTAATTAAAGACAAACTATATTGGATTCTTGGTAACGGTAGGAAAATAAATATATGGAATGGTAAAATACTTGGAAATCCACCTCTAGCTACTAATCCAAATCTAATCAACCTTCGAAGCTGGATGTAATAGCAGGAATTGATTAAGCTCAAAGGCATTTCAAATTTCCAGAGCAACGAGGAATGGGTAGGATGGAAGGTTCTGCGCCCTCCTCCTCATCTCCAAAATAAATATAAACTCTTTAATTCTTACCTACATGGCATCGCCCCCTCCAATATTAGGACTCGAGACACCAAAGGGTGGGGATTTCACGGATGCTATACTGTCAACGAAGGGTACAAGATACTGAATAACAATTATGACAACACTCAAGCTAGCTTTTGGAAAAAGGTATGGAATTCTAATTGCATTCCCAAAATTACCGTATTTTATTGGTTATGAGTCGAGAATAATCTTTTGACTGCAAATAACTTAAGAAAGAGAGGGTTTGAAGGCCCCTCCATATGCTCCCTTTGTTTCTCTCATGAAGAATCTTCCCTCCATCTTTTTTTGAATTGTCCTGTTGATGTTCATGTCTGGAAACACACTTTCATCTCTCTAGCCAGAAGCATCTGCTTACCTGACAATATCTGAGATTTGGTTACAAAATGTAAATCCTTATACACAGGACATCCAAAGAAAAGGAAAACCATGATCATAATTTGGAACACGATTCCTCAAAACACTAGCTGGAAGATCTGGATTTCCAGAAATAGGTCAATTTTTGATGGGAAGAAAATGGAACCTCAGAGAGTTGCCAACAAAGTACTCAACATGATCTCTGAAAAGATGGCGTCTAAGCAGGTTACCCTTCAGAGTCAGGAAATCTTAATTCCAAGGAAGCCAGATGGTGCAAAGAACTTTGTATTCAGAGCTCCCTTTAAACCAATTCTCACACAGTTACCCATCATTGGAAGATCATAAAAGAAAAAGAAGAATTTCTCCAATGGAAAAGGAAACAATTTTGTTATACTCTTTCTTCGATGGAGCATCGAAAGGCAATCCTAGGGAGGCAGGTGCGGGTGGGATAATATTTGATCAGGGAGGAAACATGGTCACTTCTTTCACCTGGGGAATAGAACATAAATCCAACAAAGAAGCGGAATGGCTTTCACTCTACCTTGGCTTGGAACTGGCAGGACATAACAACATCCCCAAAATTATAGTTTTTGGAGATTCGAAGAAGGTTATTCAAAAAATGAGAACGAGTTATAAGCATGGCGTTGCCAATTGTAGAAGAATTTACGAGCGCATATGTCGTAATAATTTAGATCTTCAAGCCTCTTTTATCATATCCTCAGAGGAAATAATGCTACTGTGGATAAGTTGGCCAACCAAGGAGTCAAAAATAACTTGGGTTTGGTTTCTATAAAGGGTCAACACACCTATCATAAGCATGTCCCCTAGTTCAAACAATTTTTGGGGGTGTAATGTTTGGTCATCTCGTAACCTTACCCTCAACACACTACACTGTTGCATGTCAAACTAGTGTCCCTCGACACGTCAACATTGGTCTCATGACATTCTTGGTCACATGAAGAATTTAATGCTCAATCCTTATATCTGTCTCTTCGAGGTTAACCTAGGATCGTTGGCATGCTTAATGGATCCGCATAGAGGGATGAACACCTCTCCCCCGCTTCTTGCTTGTCTATGTGAGTCAGAGGAGCTCATACAGTCGTTTTCTCCTGGCTTAAGCTCTCTGGAGGAAAATATTAGCATTCTGTTTGTAGGTCTTCTCAGTAAACAAGCTTTAGAGCGTGAACCTGTGCAAACTCCCCCTAGCAGCACCAAAGGTGAAGTGCCTCCTCCCATCCCTTGGCATTCGGAGGATTTGTGCAGGACTCCCTCTGCAAGTTTTCACGGAGGTAAGGTTTTTCGCGTTGGTCTCCCATTTTGTCCTTTGCAGGAATTCCCTCCCATCTGTGCTCAGGCTCCAATGGTGACATTAAAGGACATCAACGAAATCAAAGCAACTTTGTTTGATATTATAAACAGTTTGCGATGGATTTACGAAATGGTTGGTACCGACGTTAGTGAGAACATGCCTGCAGCTGCAGAAGTTAAGTACATGGCATACTAGATGGGTTGCCACGAGTCAAGGATAGATGACAATGCTCACGATCTCCATGTCAATGGGAACAATGGATATTACAAAAGAACAAGTCCAAAAAGTGACCAGCATGAACCAACACAGTCACTGTTAGGAAACCTCAGCCAAGATGGGATATTAAATGGAAGAAACCTCGGTTGCTCAGCTAGCTTGTGGGATAGAAGGAAAGAAAAAATAGGTTATTCCATCATGCCTTCAAAATGTTTTTTGTGTGTGCTGTCAAATAGTCAGTTTGTCAGACAATACCCTTCAATAGGTCTAAGTTATTTCAGTAATCACTCTAAAACTATATATTTTTTAGTTATTAGTATAGTTATTTCAGTCTCCCTTCTCCTAAACAATTTGAAATTTTGACAACCTTTTTATAAGGATGGCTATACCGAGCTTTTTATTATATATATAAATCTTTTTAATATATTATTTTAAAAAGTAAACACAATGGTCTAATTTTAATCCTATAATGATAAACAAATTTAAAATCCAAAACGAAAATCTCCTTTCATTAATAAATTAAAATATTATAAAAAATAATATGTTCTTCGTAATTATCATAACATCGTATGATTTTATTTAACAAATTCTCCATTGAAATAAAATAAAATCATGCTCACAACGACCTACCGTCTTAAGACATTATATGATTTTATGGTATCAAACTCTCGACGGCCAACTAACTTACAATAATTTTCTTCATAAAATCTACCTAGTGACTTGAGTTAGGTCAACTTTTCCTAATGACCTTTTATAATTAATATCGAGCCAACCATTGTTAAGGTATTTTTGTAAAGCTAGTTATTATCTTGCAACCATGCTTTAATTCTTCCACGGATGTGTTTGTAAGTTAGGGTTGATTCCTTGCACAAATTAGTTGTTAAATATAATGAGGGGTAGATATAAGTTTTAGTTAGTTTTAACCTTCCAAATTCTTAAATATAATGTAAGGTAGGTATAACTTTGGTTAACTATTTTGAAATTAAATGATAACTTTAATAATTTATAGTATATTTGTTTTATTGTAATATTTTATATTGGAGGGCATTGTTTAAATAAAATGAAAGGCAGGTATAATCTTTGGTTAACTAAGTAGATATTTTTAATAATATATAAAGTATATGTGTTTTATTTCGATATTTTATATTGGAGGACATACTTTACCGAGGAAGATTTTATTTTGAAAAAGAAGAAATGAATGTACTTTTAAGAGTGATGTAGAGTATAGTATGACTATTCAATAGATGCAAATCCAAGGCTATGTCCATAAGGTGAAGATGGAAATGACACATTTGATGTAGTGGGTAGACTATTGGGATCATATGCTATGCATTGTGCTCCAAGGATCCCTTTACAACAATCTCTCTTGTTAATTTATCTCAATTATAACAATACGAAGGATGCCTTCACTATGATATTGGCTAAATAGTGTGTGCGTGCTACGAACACTGTCATAACTAGAATCCCCCTATTCCTAAGAATGATAAGTCACATGCTTGGTCCATGTCATTTTGAGTGAAGAAAAACCTCATAAGCTTAGGAAAAGGGGAAAATGATGGAAGGGAGTATATTTAAGTAGAATGTAAACCTCTCGTTGAATGCTAAGGCCAATTCCCAAGGATAATGATGACCCATCTCTCAATGTTGAATTCATATATGTTATTGCCTAATATGAAATTATGTGTTGGCTAGTTAGCCTTTCCTTTTGTTGAGGGAGGGGGAACAATGTGTATATCAATTTAGATATGTCCCTTTGGTTGGTTGTTTGCACTTTGAGAGGTGTATCGATATTGTAAAAATCTAGAGAACTTACATATAATTTTATTGACACCCACTTCAAGGGTATTGAACCCAAAGCTCTATGTTAATATAAATGTGATCACTTCACTACTTATCAGTAAACTACATTATCATATATTCATTA
>LPNX010813919.1:0-105379 GCA_001517045.1 Pseudotsuga menziesii | reverse complement strand
ATTTCAAATTTAAAGCAATTTCATTGGCTAACACATGATGACATGGAATTTGAAGAAAAGTTAAAAGACCCATTTTGAGTTGAAATTTCCTCTAATGACTAACCAACCATTTTATTATGGTATCATCATGTTTATGTTGCATTGAAAGTAAGACTATTATTTAAAGTTTAAAGTATTATTTTTACATCGATGGGAATTTCTCTCTAAAATAGATTCACAATCTCTCCCTCCAATATAGTGCAACTACATGCATACTCAATAATAGGCATTTGGAGCCAGCATGTGCATCCTCACTGATACTAATTTTTCTTTATGCATCCTATGTTTAGTGGTCTTCGTCTGAGGAATCCATCCGATAGAAGAGTAAGTATGTGCAATGACAATGTTGGGACTTGGATTGTCTAGATACCGAGGAAGTTTGTAATGATGATTGTGGTCATTGCATAGGTTCCTCCCACATATGGTATCTTATTGCCTATACATTGGGGAACCTTTGTAGACAGTAGCATTCATTTTGAACTCTCCTATGCTACCATACCAATCGTTGGGAGCGACACCCATCACTTTTATAAGGAGCCAAAGATTAACGATAGTCTTTATGATCCCAAAAGCCCATTCAAATTCCCTTATATAGCATTGACAATTTCTTTCTTCATTATGAATCAACCTGGGCAACTAATACCAATAGAAAGGCAGGGTGGAAGGACCAAAGACATAGCTTATTGTATAGCCTTTTGTGAGCTAGATTATGACCTTAGTGATAAGGAGGAAGAACCCGACCTTTGTAAGTGTGATCCAACACTAGTAGTATATCCAACTTATTCATATTATCTAGTACCTCGCTTAACATTCCTTCCAAATCTAGCAGAGTCAAATGTTTCTTGCAAGACGCACACCCCAATTTATTATATGAGGACTTGGTTGAGAAATTGTTTGGCATTGATCTTATCAAGCTCTGTAGTTCTCAATATCTAATAATTTTCAATGGTCTAATGGAGTGGATGAAACCCAATTGGATGACTTGTATTCATGGGCTTGGTAGCAATGTCATAGATTATGTGATATCTAATATCCCATATACAACCAAACTATACATTTTGACATCATAAATGACCATTATCTTGAATCCAAGCATAGACCTTTAACCCTAATTGTAAACTTTGTTAGGCACATAAACACCATAACAATGAATTATGATAACCAAAACGACTTGATATTCAATAAAAATAAAATCAATAATTTTTGAAAAGGATTAATGAAGAGATGGGAAAAACTGCATTAGTTAGAATCTTATCTTGACATTTCGAGCCACAAAGTAGGGCTCATTAGCAGGAAAAAGTATCTCGGGTTAAAATAGGTATGGGTTTTGGTTATTAATAAGTGTAAAATTATTATTATTAAGCCGATAGTTCCAAATCTCTGTTTTTAATTTTAATTCAAAGTTTTTTTAAATTTTTTCTAATTTCTTAATTTTATTTTTAATTTTTAATTTTTATTAATATTATTTCCCTCTAAAATTTTAATAAATCTAATAGAGTAAAGTTATTAGTTTTAATAATTTTTGTTTTTTATATTTAAAACTACTTTTGTTTATTAGAAATATAAAATCTTTTAAAGTTATTTTTAATAATGAGTTAGGAAAAAGTTTTATACTATTATTTTTTTTGGTTAATTAATAATTATTTATAATAATTTTAAAAATGAATAAAACTTCAGAGTTAAAGTTTATTAATTTATTTTTATTATTAATATTTTAGGATAATTTTAAAAAAATTTAATTTTTTTTAAATTTTTTATTAGTATTAATTAGTTTTTAATATTATTAATTTCACCATTAAGTAAGGGTTTGATCATTAGTGTCCTTGATTTTTGTGTGTGTGTTATTGTTTTTAAGGTGGTGGATAAAATGGCGCCATCACTCATTAAGTTTAAGGCCATCATCCCTATTCAGGTTTAAAGGAAATTTGTCTATCTCTATGGCCTCTCTGATTTTTCTCCTCTTGTAATGATCCTCTCTAGTGATAGGTTTTGTTTCCTCAATTCGTATGTGGTGGCGTGAGTGGTGGGCATGTTTGGCTAGAGCTGATTTTTGATGTTGATCATGTATGATGTCTGAAGAGTGTTCCTTGAGCCTCACTTGGATGAAGCATCCAGTTTCCCTAATATAGGGGATCTCGCAAGAGCAGGGAACACTGTACACACCTTTTTGTTTTAATGGTTCTACTGGGTCTTTGGAGGAATCAAGCATTCTTCATATTGAGTTTGGAGGAGAAAAGGTTACTCTAATGTTTCTTTTACGAAGGATCTTAGCTACAACATCTATTGTTCCTTCTATATAAGGAAGAGTGATCTTGGTTCCGTCGATGTTCTTTATTTGTTTTTGCGACCTGTTTCGAGCTCTTTGGATGACCTTCATAATTTGATTTATGTTGCATCCATTCATTTGGAAGACTTTGGATAAGTGGTCTAATTCTTGGTTAAGGTGGTCTTCGTTTGAAATTCTGATGGCTCTAGTTACCAAAGTGTTTAATAACCCTATCTTTTGTGTAGGTAGGTGGTGTGAGTCCGCATGTAGGTACCTACCTATTAGTATGGGTCTTTTTCCTATAAACTTGATGACATATGGCTCCGCCATTTCTTTTTGTGATGAGAACGTCTAAGAATGGGATTTGGTTATCCTCTTCCACCTCCATGGTGAATTTAATATTCTTTGATCTGTTGTTCAGATGTCCTAGAAACTACTTCAAGCTTTCTTTCTCGTGTGGCCAGTTTATGTTAGTATCATCCACAAACCTCTTCCACCATTTTGGTTTTAAAGGGAAAGACTCGATAGCATATTTCTCAAATGCCTCCATATACAGGTTAGAAACTACCAGGGAGAGAGGATTTTTTTCCTAGTATGGGTATGACTGTCAACATAGACAAAATAAAGGTTATGGCAATCAAATCCAAAAATATCATTGATGCTAATTTCATGCAGGAAAACAACATCTTGGATCAAGTGACTTCTTACAAATATCTCGATATTGATTTTCATCACAAAATTAACTGGAACTATATTAACAAGCCTTTGGATTTTAGATAAGAAGAAAATCCTTTTTGAGACTCCTATCACTCTTGTTACCTTAGTATAATGTTGTAAAATTTGGGGCTGCAACATCACTAGAGAATCCTAAACAAAAGATAGAGAAAATTCAAAATAATTTTATAACTTATAATCTCAAAATGAGAGGAAATACACCCTATCCTATCCTCATCATAAAAGTGAGTCCACCTGCATTGAGAGCATGACAATGACCACCACTTAATGTATAAGAACAAGATAAACACCATGGGAGACAAAAGTCTTCCTAAGATTGCTTTAGAGTCCAATAAAAAAACCTACGACTCAAGAAAGGTTGGCATGAAGATGCCAAATATTGGATAAATCATTAGGGTATTGAGGAAGAGATCACTCTGTAGAATAATGACAATATTAAAATATATTACATCTAAAAAAAAGGAGAATTTGGGTGCGATAAATAATTAGAGGATAATAGAACACTAAGATACCATGAGGAGGTGATCAACTTAATCTAGAAGATCAAAAGTATCTCTTTGTTTTAACTAGTGTAAAGAAGAAAATCAACATTACTAAAGTAAGAACAAAATCTCACAATTTCCATAGTGAAATAGGGCATCGAACAATTCCTAAAACATCATTGGATGAAATAATTTTCTGCCTTTGTGGCATTAGGAGAGTTGAAGATTAAAATCACTTTCTCTTAGAATGTCTTTCATACACTCATATTAGACCACAATTTCAAAATATTTGTTACACCTTCCTAACCTTTTAACTCATCACAACCATAGTGATTTGAGTGCTTCTCTTAAATCTTTTTAAGCAGATAAATAATATTCTAAATCAAACCAAGTGATCGCATACCTTTTTAAAGGTCCAATAGGCCAAATTTTGTCTTATTGGACGTTAAGAACCATCGTTATCATCATCATCATCATTTATCATAATAAGAAAGAAATGCTTTATCATTGTTCATTTTTAATGGGAAAACAAACCATAATAAGAAATAAATGCTACCCCATTGGTTAGCTTTTAATGGGAAAATAAACCACCCCAAAAATAATTATGTAAGCAATATTGTTTTCAAATTTTAAAATAGATTTTTTCAAAATCAAGATTAAATTAGGCAGAATTAAGAGTAAATACAATCTAATGAAAGGTAAAATTTTGAGAATGCACAATCACATTTCTTGTTCTTTTTAATGATTACGAATTACATGTACAATTTATTAAAACTTGTATTATTATGTAGAACAATGAAGAGGAATCTCTTATGTGTGTTGGTTTTATGGATTCCAGTTGGGTTGGTGATCCCGATGATTGCAATTTCAATTTAGAATATGTTTTCAACCTCAATTTGAGACATGCTGGCAAACAAAATACCCTTTCTTTTTATTCCATAATGGTAAGGTATCAAGCAACAATTAGTGCAAGTAAATAAGTTCTGTTTCTTAGACAAATCGTTTTAGATATTGGATTTCAATAGCTATGTCCAACCACAATCTTGTGCAAGAAAGTGTCATTTAGATTTCCAAAGAGGCAATTTACCATAAGCCAAAAAACACATTGCACTACAAATGCACTTCATTTGGAAGCTTCTTCAAGAGCAATTCCTTTGATTACTCTATTGTTTTACATATGTTCAAGTGGTTGACATTTTCATGAAGTGCCTCATAGAAGTGATGTTCTAAAACCTTTTGTGTACGTTATGAGTTGAAGAAGTTTTCATGAAGGGGTGGATAGGTTCTAATGCCTATTTTCTTATCCTTTTGTTAATTCTATAAATCCTTCAATCTTATCCCAAGTTGTTCTTGAGGAGGGATATTAGGATATTTATACAATACGAGATGGGTTCTTGGATTTTGTGCAACTTCAAAAGTCATTCTTATTATATTTCTATTATATTGCTTTGTTCCTCCTACGGGAGATCATACTATTGTAATCATTCATGTAAACCCTTGAAAGAATCAATGTAAAACCTGGGGAATTTTAGATAAGAAAAGAACCAAAAAAAATTATTTTTATTATTTTTATTTCTCCCCAAGGGAAGTCGACCCTAGTCAGTTAGACAAGTTGTCGCAGTTAGGGTTAAATGCCAGTTTTGTAAAGCTTATAAATAGAGAGGTTGGGCGCTCTCATTTAGAGAAGCATCCAAGCAAGCAAGTTTGCTCCAACAGTGAGAAGCAATCTTTTTTGGGGTTTTTCATTAGAGAGATTTTATTCTCTCTCTCTCTCTCTCTCTCTCTCTCTCTCTCTCTCTCTCTCTCTCTCTCTCTCTTCTTGTACTTTGTTCTTAAGATTGATAATCTCTATACAAAGGTTGTTGGCTTTTCTCTCGATTGAGATTCCCAGGATAAAATCTTTTGTTCCTTGTTTCTGTGCTTTGTCTTTCTTCTAGGGTTCCTGTTGTTCATTTGCAATAAAGTTATACTACTATAATCTTGTTACAAACTAGCATGGTATCAGAGCGGTTCTAGAAGAAGACATTTCCAGGAAGTAGAGCTTGCTATTTGAAGGCCTTACCTCATCATTTCTAGAGAAAAAGAGACTTGGAAAATTCGCTTTAGGGAGGCACATATTCCGGTGAAGGAAGAATCAAATTTTGAGAAGTTTCATTTTTGACCTAATTTTGTTATTGCAGCTACTGCAAAAATTAGGGTTTTAATTTTCAAGCTAATCAATCCACAATTTTGGCTCGACCTCACATTCTCTCAACTCGCCTTTCTAGGGCACGTCTATCTATGAGGTTAGTTTCACAAAATTACAACTTTCATTTTTCAACCTAGCCCCTTCTAGGGTTTCTGGTTCAGATCTGCAGGCACGATGATTGGAATGAAGGTTGAAGATAGTCTTTATGGAGCCTCCAACTTCATCTTTAGGGAGTCTAGAGTTATTCTCATTCTGGAATAAAATGTCCTTTTGAATTTCGTTAATGAGAAGTTCCAAGAACCAGAAGGTGAAGAAGAAATATCTCAGTGGAGGAATGATGCCTGACCTTGGAGATTACTAGTAGACTCAGTTAAATACCATGTGGTTCCTCAAATTTCACAAAATAAGATAGCTACGAAGATGTTCAAAACCCTAAGGGGGTTATTTGAGCACATAGTATCAAAGTGACTCTCACATTGAGAACCAACTATCTAACATAAAGATGGGCAAGTCTGAATCAATATCCTCAGACTTCACGAGGATCACAAAACTTAGGGATAATCTGAGATACAATGGAGAACCTATTAAAGATAAGGAGCTTGTCATGACTACGTTAAATAGGCTTCTTGTTAGATTTTTTTATCATTTAATCAATATGATCTAGGATCTTATCTGAGAGAATAACATGCATAACAATAATCACAAGAGACAAGAGACACAAAGAGTTTTTCTCAGGGAAACCATAAAGGAGAAAACCCCGCAACTTGCTCAGAGATAGAATGAGAACTAATGGAAAAAAGTAAAACCCAAAAACACAAAGATAATCTCCAACAACTTTTCTCTCTCTCACTTGTGTTAGCTCCTCCTCTCTCACTCACACGCTACAATTGAGTGAGTGCATGTGATAAATAGAGAGTCTCAATCTCTATTTATACTTGTTTTCCACTTGACAATTACTCTACAAGGCCAACCTCAATATGAGAGTCTAATAAGCCTAATATGACTCAAATGTGGGGATTATTGCCCCGACTTACAATAGAGGGTTAAACTCAATGAATTTACATTAATTTTTTATATTAATGACTCTCCCGATTAGAGGAACAAACATCTCCGTCGAGGTACAATGAAATACAATATAAAATATACAAGTGAATACATGCCGAAGTTACAAATAAATCAACACTCCCTCTTAACTAGGAAGGCATTCTCTTGACACAGTTCATCAGCACAAGTCTTCATCACTCCTGCCGCTATCTCGAGAAAATGCATGCCGAAGTTACAAATAAATCAACACTCCCTCTTAACTAGGAAGGCATTCTCTTGACACAGTTCATCAGCACAAGTCTTCATCCCTCCTGCCGCTATCTCGAGAAAATGGTGCTATCTCTCAGATATACTCGTCATAGGAAGTTCTACAGGGCCAACCCTTTTTCATTCTGGATGTAGGTCTATAGTGCTAGCCCTTTTTCATGCTGGATGTAGGTCTCCATATACAGAGCCAACCCTTTTTCATGTTGGATGTAGGTCTACAGATCCAGCCCTTTTTCATGCTAGATGTAGGTCTATAGAGCCAACCCTTTTTCATGCTGGATGTAGGTCTCCATATACAGAGTTAACCCTTTTTCATGATCAATGTAGGTCTATAGAGCTAACCCTTTTTCATGCTGGATGTAGGCCTTTCCCTATGCAAGGAATTTCTCTTCGAATCATCTCGAAGCACAACTCATATACACATAACACACCATTCACTTTAACTAGCATGGTAGGACACACCTACTACCATCTGGGAAAGGCTTCAGCACTTACATCCACCAACATGGTAGGACACACCTACTACCATCTAGGAAGGGCTCATGTGTATCACTTCCCCTTGGAGGGAATCTCGATCTAAAGAATCACCAAGCTTCTTTCTAAAGTACTCAAACTTCACTCTGGCCATTTCTAGCATAGAATCACATTAGGGTTGATTACGTCCAAGGACAACCTGCGATCGTCACTAGGACTGATCACATCTAAGGACAACTACATGACTAATTACATCTGAGAAACCTATGAGCTTCACCAAGATTTTATGCTTAGAAAACCTATTTCATCGGCTATGCTAGAACTCCCTCTTTTGAGAGATCTGGATATGGATCACAAAATGGAGCTTCATTGCTCCTCTCTTACAAATAGTCAAGCAAGTGGCGACATATTTTTCCTTGGCTGTACTCACCGCCATGCAGGACTCCACCCTGCCAGACCAGTGGCCCATACTGGATATCAAACTGAAGAAGCAACCCAAGGTGCTCTTCTTCCCAGTGGCGCCACCAATCCAAATCAACATAGTTACCATGCATGTTATTCTTCTGATTCATATCATACTTGAGTCCATACTCAATTGTGCCCTTCAGGTACCTCACTACATGCTTTGCAACCAGGCGAGCATGTCTCGGATCTGTCAGGAACTGGCTTAGGTTTTTCACAGCAAAGCATATGTCTGGTCTCTTATTTGTCAGGATTATCAATGAACAAATCATCTAATGATACATCATGGAATCAACCGTCTCTGATGAAGTATCACTTAATAGCTTCAGGTTCTATGCCATAGGTGTGGCCATGGCCTTGCAGTCCATCATCCCAAACCTCTTCAGGATCTCCACTACATACTTCCCTTGTCCAAGGGAGATTCCATCCATGCTTTGCCACAACTCCATGCCTAGAAAGTAGTGCATCATACCCAAGTCCTTCATCTCGAAATCGGTAGCAAGTCTCCTTCTTGCATCTTTAACGAGTTCCTCTTTGTCTGTCAGGAACAGGTCATCGAAATATAACAGGAGCATCACTGATCTTCTGCCTTCAACCTTGAATTAAAGGTTGGATTCCACTTTACTCTCAGTAAATCCTTGAGCCATCAGTAAGCTGTCCATCCTATCGTACCATGTTGAACCTCAAGAAATTCTGCAGTCACTCCCTCTGAAGTGGAGCATCATTCTCCCTCTACCTTTCATACTCTACGTATTGAAACATTCTATACTAGAATGAAAAGTAGCTTCCTCTGCTACTAATATTCTATGCATCCATCTAGGGTCACTGAATACCAAGATCCTCTATCTTGAACCTTTTGAAAATTTCTTCTCGCACCCATCTGTGAGCGTGTCATCCTCTATAGGTTTTCATCTTCAACCTTGTAGCAAAGGTTAAGATCTTCATCACTCTAGATGATCTTCAAGCTCCTCATGCATGTTTTATCCCATGGGTTCCTTCTGAGCTCATACAAGGAATTATTTAATTTGAAAACATCACTCTGCCTGTCATGTGTCTCAACTTCCAGTGGCTGCAAATGTCTCTTCGTAGTCTATTCCTTCTTTATGTGAGAAGCCTCATGCTACAAGACTTGCCTTGTATCCCACGATGTTGCCATCTTCTACATGCTGGATCTTATAGATCCATTTGGAAGATACTATGGACTTCCCTTCAGGTCTCGATACCATATCCTAGAAATCATTCATGTTGAACTAGTGCTATCCTTCCTTTTCTTCTTGGCTACTTCTCCATAGCTGGAAGGCTCTACATCAATGATGTCGCTCAACAATGTCACATAACTAGAGTGTGTCTGAGGCCTCTTTCTTTCTTTGAAAGTATCATCATATTATTCTTCATCTTGGATTATTTCTCATGCCTAAGGTGGTCTTCATCCCTTCGAGCTAGATCTACCGTTCTCTTTATATTCTTCTAAAGCTCTTTCTTTCGCTATGGTGTCTTTGACTCAAGAAGCTTCAGGTTCCTCTTCATGTATGCTTATTGGATTGAATATTTAACTGTCGTTACTTGTTCTTCGGAACAAGTTTCGTCCTTCTTTTCTTGTAGGTAATTGTACGTGATCTTTCCTACAAGTCAAATGCACTAGTCGTATGGTTAGAAACATTTCATAAGGAATATTCATAATGGAAAATTCTTATGTATAATGATATAATCATGCAACTATTTTAGCCAACACAACATTCATCCATATCTCACGAAAACTTTCTAGATGCCTTCCATCTCTACCATGACATAATTGAGATTGTGCACTAATCCAATATATCAGCAAAGAGGTTTCATTCTAGATAAGTAGAAATGGAGAGTTGTATATCACCATGGGCTACATACCCATCACATGCATATTAGTAGTATACTGTCATTAATGCAAACATTCTATAATGCATATTTCAGAACTAAGCAATGTAATATAAACAAATAAATATATAGGAAAATACAATTCAAATACTTATCTTTATTTGTTTCGTGGGTAGACTCCTTCTTGAGCCTTCAGCTTCATCATCTTCTTCATTCATAACATCATCATTTCTTATCCAAATGCTAAGATGGATAAGAGGTTCTTCAAGAATTGAGTCCTTCATATTCCTCATCGCTTGAGGGATCTTCTTTGAATCGTGAGAGCTTGATCTTCAATTGCTCCCTTATTTTGTTCTCTTATTATGAGTTGAGTTTCTTATTGTGTTCACTCTTCCCATAGTCTGCTGAAGGTAATCACTTCCTTTTGGCACACATTCATCAAATCAATGAATCCCATGATCTCGGGAGGCCATTCAAGGTGGTTATAACAATATATTATTCTTCTTTGATTGCTTTGTCATAGCATCGAACACTTCCTTTTGGTGTCTTCAAGGATGACACATGAGGGTTGAGATGATCTTTAATAGAATTTGCAATGATTCTCTTGTCTCTAGCCTTAGCCTCATCTCCCTCTGGATCTTAGAACTTCCTTACTGAAATACTGATATAGGTCAATTTATTCAAGGATCACGGAGTTCCTATAATTCCATACTTGGAAGTTGTCTGCTTCACCAAGCTGGTGTGATTAGTCATTTTGAAATGAGAACCTCAAATGTAAATAGCAAAAGATTAGATCTTACCGATTTGAGGTGTCCGTCCTGGTTCCGAAGCTGGATGATATAGGGTTTGTCAGAGAAACCCTAATTTTCAAAACTTGAAATCTTTCAGATCCAATTGGATAGAAAGGTGTGCCTCCTAAAGGCGAGCTGAGCAGCATACTCATTTTCCCAAAACTGTGAGTCAGAACTGCAAAATATCTGATGCCCTAGTTTTCTTCAATTTCATCTGCAGAATTTATTGATATTGTTTCTGCAGTATCTCCGAAAGTACTACTCCTCTATGTCTAAAACTTCACACTGAAGCCTTGTTTGTCCTCTTTCCAACACCGTAGTTTTGAGCAGAATTGGTTTCACCAATTGGGAGTTATGACAGTTTTCCCAAGGTGACTTATTTCAGGATGGTTCAACATAGCGAACTTGTACAGACTTCCACGTCTCATTGTTTCACCTTTGGGGTCTAAAAATTTTACCATAGAAATTAAAATTCGTGGCCTATCTAGAACATCTTGAGAAATTTCATTTGGACCTTCGTATCTCGAGATATAGCAATTCTCCCAAGGTGTCATGTTTAGGGATGAACCCTGGGAGAGGCTGGAACCTTGATTTGGAGGAATCATATCTCCTAGAATAAAGCGAATATGAGGTTGAAATTTTTACATAGGGTGCATTAGGAATTTATATTCTTCCTGTAAAAGTTTTGACTCCTGATCCTTCTCCAATATCAAGATATAGGGAATGTACCAAAACTACTAGTTTTAGTATTTTAGGGTTTTTCAGGCATGAAACCCTAATTTCCATTAGCTGCCATTGCAGTTGTATTTCAGCTGCACAGTGAAACTTTTCTGATTCATATTTTAATGAGAATCTCAAATGGAAACACAAGAGATTTATATCTTACCAATTTGAGATTCTTGAACTCGATATGGAGCTGATATTGTGGTCTAGGGTCAAATTAGGGTTTGACTTTGCCGAAGCTTTACCCAATCAAAAACCTCGATATTGGTCTCTAAATTTCGATTTTGAGGAGGAGAGAAATCTTATGCTGGGATCACTCAAAAATTTCTCTTCTGTGAACACCCCTAATTTTCTGCAATAGTGACATGTCAAAAACTGAAAATGCTCAGAATCAGATTCTGCTTCAACAAAAAGATGTGCCCTTCAATGGAGAGATAGCCTAGAATCCTTTTGCTGATGACATATGGAGAGAGACCCAAAAATTAAGAAGCCCTAGCTTCTTCAACTGCATAATGTCTTCTTCTCAGGTTAGCTTTGATAAAGTGTTATATTTTTTTATCATTTTATCAATATGATCTAGGATCTTATCTGAGAGAATAACATGCACAACAATAATCACAAGAGACAAGAGACACAAAGAGTTTTCCTTGGGGAAACCATAAAGGAGAAAACCCCGCAACTTCCTCAGAGATAGAATGAGCACCAATGGAAAAAGTAAAACCCCAAAACAAAAAGATTATCTCCAACAATTGTTCTTTGTCTCACTTGTGCGAGATCCTCCTCTCTCACTCATGCACTACAGTTGAGTGAGTGTGTGTGACAAATAGAGAGTCTCACTCTCTATTTATACTTGTTTTCCACTTGACAATTACTCTATAGCCCCGAACTCACTAGGAGAGTCTAATAACCCTAATATGACTCAATGTCTCTCCCGATCGAAGGAACAAACATCTCCGTCGGGGTACAATGAAATACAATATAAAATATACAAGTGAATACATTCCGAAGTTACAAATACATCAACACTTCCACCATATTGGGAATATTTCATCCAAAGCATCAATGGACACACCAAGTTGCCCAAATTTGATAGATTATGGGTAGATTGCACTCAGGAGGAGACATGGATTGGCGCAAGGAAGAGACTTGATGGCACTCAACCTGAAAATAATTAAGCATTGATGGCCGATTCCAAGAAAGGAAATGGAAAGGGAAGAAAATTTCGCCACCATAAGCATCAAGGTAGAATACCAATCCCTTCTACAGATCAACAAGAAAATAAGAAGGATCTATCACAAGTACAATGCTTCAAGTGAAAGAAATATGGTCATTATGCAAACAAATGACCAAGTTCAAGCAAAAGGAAACATGAAGCCTAAACAACTGATGTATAAGAAGGTCATCATCACAAGAAGGAAAGGAGTGAAGATCGTACACAATTATTCTTCATATTGACATTATCAGGTAATGTTCCCATCACTAGTGACAATTGGCTTATAGATAGTGATGCTTCTAGGCATATGATTGGATATAAAGAAAATATTTCTGAAACATTTGAGAAAGAATCTCATCTTTGTGAGTTACTTGGAGATGATACAAACTGTACTGTGAAGGGATCTGGGGCTACCTCCCTTCAACTAGAATCTAGAGATATGTTACATTTGAGTAATGTTTTATATGTGCGTGGTATGAAAATAAATACTGTCTCCATATATGCTTTGGAGGACAAGGGATATAAATTTGCATTTTTCAGACGGGAAAGTGCTTGCTTGACACAAGAACTCAAGCGTGGACAAAAAAAAAAATTGGAGTAATAGAGGAGATCTTGTATTGATTGAGCACTCCACTAGCTCAAGCACTAGTTCATGACTCCACCAACATGGGTGAGCTATGGCATACGATGTTAGCTCACATCAACTATAGAGCTCTCCTAGCATTAAGAAACATTGTGACAAGTCTACCAACAATTCACATTGACTATGACGAAGTTTGTAAGGGATGCGCGATTGGAAAGAATACCAAGGGATATTTTTCGAATAGTGAGATCATATCCAAGGGAATATTGGATCTAGTGCACTCTGACTTGTGCATATATATGACTGTTGCTTCGTTGGGTGGTTAAAACTACTATGTAACATTTATTGAAGACTACTCACAAAAGACTTGGATATACTTTATCAATACCAAGGAATCCGAGGAAGTGCTCAGTAAGTTCAAAGAATTCAAAGCACAAGTTGATAATCTATCAGGAAACGAGATCAAGACTATGAGATCAAACGATGGTGGACAGTTTACATCCACATATTTTAATGATTTCTGCAAGGAAGCATGAATTAAGAGGGAGATTCTAGTTCCCTAAAACCATCAACAAAATGGGGTTTCTAAAAGAAAGAACCGGACAATTGTGGAGGCAGCCAAAGCCATGATACATGACCAGAATCTACCAATTTTCTTATGGGAAGAAGCTTCCAGAACATCAGTCCATGTACAAAACAGATGCCCTCATAGAATCATGAAGAATATGACTCCAGAAGAAGCCTTCACAGGAGTGAACCCATAAGTGGGTCACCTTTGTATCTTTGGTTTTCTAGTCTATATACATGTGCCCAAGGAGAAAAGGACGAAATTGGAGCCTTTAGGAAAGAAGAAGACTTTCACGGGATACAATGAGTCTTCAAAGGCATACAAAATTTACATTCCAGGATCGAAGCAAGTTAGAAGTCACTAGGATGTGTCCTTCGAAGAAGAAACAACTATACGAAAAGGAAGAGGATCTAACATGGATATTTATTCAAATGAAGAGATGAGATCATCTCCTCCTCCCATAGTTCAAATGGATTTTCCAAAGGAAGAAGCGATTGACTCCATCGATCTAGTTGAGATAGTTGATGCTCCCACATACATTGCAGCTGGCAAAAAAAGGCCTATATGGGCACAACTGATGTTATAGGATGCGGAGGGGCATGGATATCCACATGGAATTTTTTGGGAAAGCAAAAGACCTTTCTTGAGTTATGTAGCATTGATGAGTCACATCATTGATTCAGTGCCAACCACATATGAATAAGTATACAAGAACCAAGTTTGGAAGGATGCCATCATGTAAGAATATCAATCCATCATGAAGAATGATGTATGGGAGGTTGTACTGAGACCTGAGGGGAAGTCAGTAGTGACTTCCAAGTGGATTTTCAAGGTCAAACATCGAACAAATGGCAGTGTGGAAAAACAAAAGTCTAGATTTGTTTCCATAGGATTGTCTCAGAAAGAGGGAGTTGATTATGATGAAAAATTTGTTCCTATGGCTTGATATACTTCCATTAGGACCATTATTTCTATTTGTTCATATATGGGATGGAAATTGCATCGGATGGATGTCAAGATTGCTTTCCTCAATGGTGTAATTGAGGAAGAGGTATACGTTGAACAACTAGATGGGTTTGTTGTCCATGGGAAGGAGTCCCACGTATGGAAGCTGGAAAAGGATCTATAGGTACTCAAGCAAGCACCTCATTCTTAGTATGCATAGATATAAATATACTTGATGAGCTTGGGATTCACCAAGAGTGATGTGGATCCCAACATTTACTACAAGATTGTGGAAGATGAGCCACTAATTCTAGTTTTGTATTTCGATGATTTGTTTCTCACAGGAAATGAGAAGTTGATTGCATGATGTAAGAAGAATCTTGCCTCTGAGTTTTAAATGAAAGATATTGGATTGATGCATTACTTCTTGGTATTAGAAGTATGATAGAGGTAGAAGGAGATTTTCCTAATTCAAGGAAAATACACCATAGATATACTTTTCAAGAGATTTAGAATGTTAGACTGCAATTCCATGGCTACTCCGATGGATGCAAACCCGAAGAAGCTGAGGGACTCAACTTCAAATTCTGACTTGATTAATCTCACCATATATTGTCGGTTGATTGGATTGTCAATGTATAAGATGAACACTAGGTCAGATATATGTTTTGTTGTGAATGTTCTCAACCAGTTCATGAGTGAGCCAAGTCAGATTCACTAGACTACTACAAAACATGTACTTAGATATTTGCGTGGAACTATGGGATATGGATTGAGATATGCTTCAGGATGTGACTTGATATTGCAAGGATTTTCAAACTCAAATTGGGTTGGATGTGCTACAGAGAGGAAGAGTACTTATGGATGTTGATTTAGTTTGGGTTCTACAGTTATTTCCTGGTTCAACAAGAAGCAAACCTCATTAGCACTCATTTCAATAAAGGCCGAGTATATGGCTACTAGTACAACAGTTCGAGAAGCAGCATGGTTTCAGAAACTCCTTGCAGGATTGTTTGGTCATATTCTAGGACCAATTGCGATTCACTGTGACAACCAAATCTTTGTGCAAATGTTAGCAAATCCCATATTTCACGATAACTTGAAGCATATAGATATTCAATATCATTTCATTCGTGATATGGTGAATAAGGGTACGATCTATATATAGTACATGTTTACAAATGACCAGACTGCAAATGTTCTCACTAAGCCTCTTCCCAGGACAAATTTTGAATACTTTTGTGGAAGACTTGGAGTAGAAGAAAATATATCCCTCCTTGAGAGGGAAAGGTGATTCATACATATACCTTTCTTCTACACTGGTGCCTCTAATCGTTCTAGTTCTCATCCTGGTATGAGAGAAATATCATTGGTAGTGGAGGAGGAATAATCGTAGATGGTCGTGTACACTGGTGCCTATGCTCATCCTGGTTCTCAGCCTGGCATGGGAGAAATCCCTTCGACAATAGAAATGAAGATGTAGTAGATGGTCGTGCACACTAGTGCCTCTTCTTGCCCTGGTATGCGATAAATCCCATTGGAAGTAGAGATAGACATGTAGGAGATGTTCACGTGAAGCATGTCCAAGTTCTGAACCAGGTATGGAAGATTCCCATCGATAGTAGAGATATACTAGTAGTAGATGAGACATTGATGACACCTCTCCAATTGACTGTGAGAGCCGATGGACTGTGTGAATCATATGTATGATACCTCTTTGATGTACTGTTAGATCTGATGGACTATGTGGATCAGACATGTGATTAGGATGACTCTCCAATGGACTGTTCAAAGTTGTAGAGCTAACATATTCATTGATGTACTGAGTGGATCAGATGCATGATAACACCTCTTTACAGACATATATTGTCAGGAGGAATCGGAAAAATCACACTCACACATCCATACTGTGTTTTTTCCGATTCCTCCTAAAATTAACCACCACACAAGTCTTGCTACAGAGACATATATTGTGTTGACAACCTTCAAAATGTATAGATATGATTGAGACATATGTGTTGTATGGAAGAGACCCAGATGATCGTGATGTTGATGATGTCCATGATGTTGATATCCAAAGAATACCTTCCTTGTTGAGAGGGAGTGTTGGATTTTGTGAAACTTCAAAAGTTATTCTTATTGTATTTTTAATATATTATTTTGTACCTCCTATGGGAGATCATACTAATGTAATCATTCATGTAAACCCTTGAAAGAATTAATGTAAACCATGGGGAATTTTATATAAGAAAAGAACTAAAATAAAATTATTTTTATTATTTTTATTTCTCCCCAAGGGAAGTCGTCCCTAGTTAGTTAGACAAGTCATCCCAATTATGCTTAAATGTCAGTTTTGTAAAGGGTATAAATATAGAGGTTGGGCTCCTCATTTGGAGAAGTAGCCAAGAAAGCAAGTTCGCTAGTCAAGGAGAAGTTTTCTCCAGCTGTCATTTCTGGTTTTTTTCATTAGAGAGATTTTATTCTTTCTCTCTCTCTCTCTCTTCTTGTACTTTGTTCTCAGGATTGCTCATCTCTATATGAAGGTTGTTGGTTTTTCTCCCAATTGCGTCAATGACAATGATCTAGTTTCACTTGCAATTCCTTGTATTTGTTTAGCTCTCTCTTATATTCCTTGAGACGAATGTAAGGAATTTGTCATGCTATGAATTCTTCAAGATCTTGGGCCCCTCTAGTATTCAACAAGACTTTGATTGATGTGATTTGTCATACTTCCAAGATTCCATCTTTCCTTTTCATATATTTTAGATCATAGTGATATGGAACATAGTTATGTACTTGGATTCCTATCCTTCCCTCATTTGCATGATGTATTGTCCACAATGTATATTCTTGTACTTTTATAATATCTAATAAGCTATTGATCCCCTATGTATTGAGACACTATTATGATCACGGGGATGCTTGTCTCATTTGACCTTGAGCTTTTATACACCTTATCCCTTTGGTTGGTTGTTTGTAGGTGGGTATTTATGCCCCCTTTGGCATTCTTCTCTTTTCCCATTCCTACTCCTCGCCCGGATTGTCTTGTTTTCCCATGGATTGAATAGAAAAAAAATTATGATGTATTTCAAAGATACAATTTTCTCTTGACCTTATATGTTAGGGGGAAATTGTTAAGAACCTATTTTTTCTCACTTACAATGTCATGAGCATTATCACCATTGTACATCACTTTTATCATTAATATGCCATTTCCATTTCCTTTATCATTAGATAACCTTAGTATTGCAACAAAATCTTGTTAAACCCAAAGTTTGACAATTAAAGGTCATTGCAAGGAATCTAAAAATCCACACACAATCATTACACTAAAAACCTCAAAAACCACGAAGTGGCCCCAAAAATAGAATTTTCTTGGTCATACATTCTATTATCCTTCCAAAAAGGTGTAATCGTTGAAAGTGTACATCACCAAAGCATTATGACTAAAAATAGCCTTAGATCTAATCTCCAACGCCTATCACTATCTTGCTAATTCATCATTGAAAAATGATTGTTCACCTTAGAGCTAGTTCAAAGAGAGGTCTACATCATTTCTAGTAAATAAATCCATCATAGTCATTCAAAACATTCATTTGTCCATCACAAGTAAGGTTCTATTGTTGGATTGCATATAGAAAAAGAGAATTCCCTTTATGTTCTTTTCTTTCCATCCATAGAGTCCATACCACATCATTTGGCTTGGAGTGAGCACTAGAGGAGAGGAAGAACCCTCACTTGGGTTGCTAGAAATGGACTCATCTATTACATCCAATACCAAGGTGTGTATTTTAATATCCATTAATATAAACATACATTCTTTCTCCTATGCTTTCTATATTTTAGCCAATTTTGTTTATTCTTCACTGCATAGAGAAGTTTACAAGTGTTGTTGGTTTTGTTTATTTTTGTTTATATCATTTGATCTAGTACTCAAGTTTCATAAATCTTGAGCATTTCCCAACACACTTTTATGCACTGATATATTTTCCATGTGTGTAGGTCCAAGTTGTGTCAAGATCACAGTGTTTCTCCTCACACAACCATCTCTACAAGTACAATTATTCAAATTAGCATATAGGTGATTTCTCTCTACAAACATATTACACAATGAACCTATTTGTTGACCCCATTTATGACTATAGCACAAGTTCCTCACCCGTCCCACCCTCCAACTTTTTTTGGTAAGTGTCCTAGCCTAACCACCCTTGTCCAACAATAGAAGATTAATTCCATGGCTTACCACTTATTAATACCCTAAGTGGATTTCGGTACCCATGTCATTAATCCTCCATAGGGGTGGGAGTATGTGTAGTCTCCAGCATTGAATTTAGTCTCATACACTTCTTCACCTCACTCATTCGCTTATCTAGACTCCCTCATCATGGTTGTAATGGGGTTTTTACCCCTGTTATGTGCAAAAGAACCAGCCTTATGTCAATGGGACAGTAAGTGAGAGTTCATGAAAAAAGATACAACAATAAACAATATTAGTAACACAAAGCAAATAAACATATACGAGGGCTAAAATAAATAAAATGCAAATAAATAAAAATTATACCTTCTTTCTTGTAAGAATGGGCCACAGTGGCTGTCTCGGAAATGGTCCGCCTCTCCACAGGCTGGTTCTCCAGGTGGGTACGGAGAATGTCTCAACGTACTAAGTGGGAATGGTAAGGCAACAGGATGATGGCTAAATGTTGTGTGAATGCTTGAGAGCAAAAGGTGTCTCACCGTACTTACAAAACAAACAATGGGAAAAAAGGTGTAAGAATCTTTTGGGAGAGAATTTCACGCTGTATTTATAATATGTTTCTAGGGCTTTTTGACCTTTTTTCTCTTTTAGGGTTTTGGAACCCTTTTTAGGGTTTTTGCACCTTTTTTAGGGTTTTTAACCCTTTTAGGGTTTTTTGACCCTTTTTGGGAGAGAATGGAGGTAAACCATAGTAAATAATAATGTTTTGGACTGGAAATACAATTGTGAAGGTCAAAAGTAAGGGAAATATGGAAAGAATATGATGTATGTATGTGGTTTAGACCATGTAGAACTAGGTGAGCAATTTTTTGTGTTAACAATGGCATTGCTTGTTTCATCCAAACTCTCTCATCATGGCAATGCTTGTTTCACTTTACATATCATAATCCCATTGCTTCATCCATATTGTAAAAAACACCTCTAATGTCATTTATTTACCCCCAAGGATGTATCCACTAATTTCCTACCCTTCATCTCTTCCATTTTCTATCACATGTACTGTTGATTCGTTTGGTCACTTCTTGGATGCTTATCTCCTTTTGTCTAATTTTATCTTAATTATCTCTACCTGGGAAATCTTTCAAAGTGCTCCATAGCATGCCGACAAACCATATTGATATCTTATGAAGCTTCCCCAGTTTCCTTTAGTAAGAGCATTCTACGATGAGTCACCCATGGAACCCTCTACATTTTAGCCTCCATATACCCTTTGACCTCAATGTTCCCCCACCCCCACTTCTTGCATGAGTATTACCCATTGCAATTCTTTCACCTTGTTACCCCTTTGTATCCCTCTGATGCCATTATGAGTCATATATATACTACTAGGTCAACCTTGCCTTCATGATTTGAACAACATAATTAATGAGACCATAACTCTTTGGTCCTCCATTTCCACTTATGTATTCTTCTCAAATTTTCTCATAAACTTGTATCATTCCTTGTGTTGATAAGTGAATCCCTCCCTTTTGCTTTGTTTTCAACAGACTTCCATTTATTGACTTCATCACACTAATTCTATAGGATAGGTTTAGTGGCATTCTATACCTTGGCCCAACTTCCATCATTGATAGGATATATTGGACCATCCAAGAGGAGACCTCATTACCCCTTGGCTTGGTTTGATCTCATGTGCTTGACTCACGGGGACTTCACTTCGNTACCCACCCCCACCTTAAACCCCTCATCCCCCCAATATCTGCAATATATTGGTTCAATTTTTAATAATTTTAAAACCCACAATATGAACTAACGTGATAGAATATTGGTCAACAAGTGAAGCCCCATGGCTTGACTCCAATACATTATCGCACCAATGATAATCATATAGTATGTTTGGTTTCTTATCTCTATTTGGTCAAAGACCCCATACATTCATGACTTCATTTAAATTGCCAATTTCACCTCTCTACGGCTCCAATTTCACCTCTTCTTTCTATTACATAATACATTGGCGCTCAGAAAACTATAAAGCACTAGCGCTCGTATAAGTATTACGCATTGGGTTGTGTTTCTTTGTTTTATGGCGTACTGATGCTCCTATAATTGTGTTTACATCGATGCTTTATATATTGCACATTAATAGGGATTTTACATCAAATTGGAACATCACATGTTAAAATATAACACAAAATTATGAATATGAAATATATATAGAGAGGTTTAATATGGATGAGGACTTTATGTTGCCTTTGAGAGGAATTATCGAGGATAACGAAGGTTTTTGAAATGCCAAAAAAATATGGAAGCGTATCTTGGCCCTTTTCATTGTGCATGATGATTTTTCTCTTAATTAAACGTAAATGAAATAATAAAATGAAAAGGCATTATTTTGTTTGTAACGATTTTTTTTTAAAACTAACATGTTGTTCATGTAATATGAAATATTTGAAAAGGATATAAAACATGGGGTCCCACGTTACCTTGATATGGCCCAAAATATAAGATATATGCTTCATAAGGTGATGGAGATTCACTTCGACATTTTCTCCTTCAAGTATGGCAACATCCTTGATAGCCTTAAGTCCCTTTTGAATAGTAGATTTAAAGGAGGAGAAGCCAAGAGATGGTAGGTGTCCATCCTACATTACAATAAGAGAAAAGGGAATGCATGAAAGGTCATTCATTACACTTTAGCTATTCACTTGATCTACGAGTGTATTTTTCTCTATCCCGTTTGGTGCTCACCTCCTCATAATTTAGTATGCAAATTATCAAGTGGGTGTTGGTGGTAGGTTAATAGATTTGGGTGATATGTAGTATTTTTCTCTATCCCCTTTCTCTTTAGCATTTTGGTGCTCACCTCCTCATAATTTAGTATGTAAATTATCAGGTGGGTGTTGGTGGTAGGTTAATAGAATTGGGCGATATGTAGTAGCATGATTCTATAACGTCAAAGGACAATGAATGCTTGTGATGTGTTAAATCCCTGAAAATGAGAGTGAGGTGAAATTGGCAATTTAAAAAGATATTTTTTAAACTTTGTTTTTTAAATTATTTCTTAGCCCAACAAATACGAAAACCAACAAATACAAAAAAAGAAAATTACAAGTCACATCACAATGACTTTAACTAATAACAAAGTTCAATTCACAAAATTACATCGTTTATAAAAAAACTTTCAAGTTTTCGATAAATACCAAGAAATACAAGTAATTTTGATAACAATGAATTTCTTCCTACAAAGTTTCATGATTAGCATTGCAACAATGATGCTCTATAGGTGTGAATCCATACATTTTTTCTCTTTGTTTACACAAAGCTTCTTCCACACTACTATGTACCTTTGTTGCAGAGATAATTGATGTCTCCCATGACTCCGTGTCACGTCCCCACCCCTCTTCCCAGAGAGAGAATGCGACTAAATCAGTTGTCTATCAAACAAACCGGGCAATCTAGCACCATGGACATAACATAAAAATTGCATTGAACATATAAACATACACAGAAGTATAAAGAATGCAATATATAGCGGAAACAATTACATTTCATTCAAGCATTCATCATACTCATAATAATTTATAAAACAATTACAGTTGCAGAGATTAAATACACAAGAATATGTATCTTGAGAAGAAGCTTCCCCGCAACTAGCTATGTTGCTGCAACGTTCCACCCAACCATAGGCCAGTGAGCTCATGAATCTCTTAGCAGCACTGCCACCCCTAAGCTGGGAATGATTCCACAATGAACTAGGGAACAACAACATGCATGCACATAGCCAAAATCATACATCCATAGTCAAGCCAACACACCGTTGGGTTTCATAGACTGTTAAGCCAAGCCAATACAGAATTGGGTTTCACAGGATGCTAAGGCAACAAGCAAAAAACACATGGGTTCCTTGGACTTACTCAGCCAAGCCAACACAAGGTAACCACATCCCAACACAGCCAAACCCTCTAACAGATGGGTTCCTTGGACTTACTCTGCCAAGCCATCATAAGGATGCACACAACAAAAAAATGCCCATGTTGGGTATGAAGGAAAACATTTTTCAACCAAAAATGATTTGGTGAATGGGGAAATCAACCCCTAGGTGAGGAACCTGAATTCAACAACGATTCAATGGATTCACATAGGAAAAAAAGACCCTTACAAATCCCCATCTCATGGATTCGAACTCAGAAACGTTTATGGGATTCATGTGGCCAAAACAACCCCAACAACACCCATAAATTGTGGGTATTTTCTTCCATTCGTTGTGCAACCAAAACAATGAGTTTTCCCAGCTGGGAAAAGAGGAACATACAGCAGAAACGTTCAGGAGAGAGATCCCAGCCCCTGAGCATTGCCAAAATGACCTCCTATCCATGGGGAAAATGAAGAAGACTGCACCCAAACGTGAAGGAAACACACGATAGACCAAAAACGTGAATGGGAGAACTCTCCAAGATTTCCCATGTGTGAGAGAGCCTCCACATGAATGCATAATGGGTGAGTGAGAAATTTTTGGGTTCTTACTTGCCCAATAAGTCAAAACACGTTTTTCTAAAATGGGTGCTCTACCCAATTCGAAATTGACCCCCATGCTTTGCCCATTCACATGCAATAACTTCCTCAACCATCTTCTAGATGACTGGGAACAAAAGGACAAAATGGGTAGTTGACCACTTTATGGGTTCCCCCCCTAGACATTTGGCTTTCCCCCTTGGCTCAAGGGTTTGATTATTTCCCCCTCCCTATTCCTTGTGAAATCATGCCCCCATCTCTTTAACGTTGCGACACATAGCTAGTTGTGGTATTTTTAGTAATTTGCATTTTACATGATGTCTCAAACATATTGTGCCTGGCAAGCACATAAACCATCAGCATCGATTTTAATCGCAAATACATCAAATACTAAATCCATGGTGGGGCCTTTTCCTTGAGCTCCACACCATGATCAAATTAAATATTTACATCATGTGCAATTCAATACCATGGGGTCAAAACCGGGGTGTTACACTCTGTTGATTCAAAGTGCAATGATATGTACTCTTAGATGAATGGCGGTGTTGATGTGAAATTATGTTATGTTTAATGTGTCCTTATTAAGATTTGAATGTCACGCAAGTGAAACATACTCATCTAAAGTGCTAGTGCAAATGTCCAAGTAGGATATATAGGCTAAAATGTTTTTAACCTTAATATCAATTCATCTCATTCTCGACAGATTGAAACAAGATGTATAAAGGAAACTCTATGGAGCAAAGAACAATTACACGAAAAAATGCAATTGAACAAAACAATCTTTAGTTATCAATTACAATGTAAAAACTTACTATCAAATCTCTAACTACCCAAGAAGATGGTTGGTGTTTTGCATTTATACTTCTATCTTTACATTTATCCAACTAAAATCATAGTGGCAGCTCTATTTAGTTACAATAGAATTTAGCAAAAGCAAAGGCTAATTCACAAAGCTAAATCAATGCTAGTAAAAGCCGGCATACCCCATTTTGCTCGCACCCGATCTAACTTATTGAATGGACTGGACAAAGCATCGATAACATCCATGTCAGTCAGTTACACAGAAACTACTTTTAACTTTCTGCAAAATTTGCATTGTACTGGCTTGCGATATCCTTCCTTTCATTCATTCGGCCTTTGGAAAAGATATCATTCCATGTGACTTGCATGAATTTCATATGCCATAAGTCGGTAATGTCCAGACACTACCTTTCTCTTTGACAACCAAACTGACTAAAAAACAAATTGCCAGGTCAAAACCTTTAAACCCTATCCCTAACTTTAAACCCTTGAGGAATGCACCTACAAGACTTGTAAGGAAGGGAAATAGAGAGCCAATCGTAAGAAATCCTTTTAAGATAACAATGTTAAAGCATACCACAATCACCTTTGATGTTAACATAAAGAGTCACGCCACACAACCATACATCTGCAATCTACAAAAACTAGAAGCCAAAGTAAACATCATATAAAACAAAAAAGAAGCATCATAGATCACAAGAAGTTCATTTGACTTTAATTTTTTTTAATATAGTGATCGTCAACTGCTATTGATTCAAATAAGTCAGAATTTTCTATATAAATTAGAGCAAGGAAAAAGTAGAGTTTTCCTAAGGCCTTGATTACCTTTCCATCATATGCTTTATTGGAAAAAACTTTCAGAACAATGTATGCAAGTATCCCAACATTTGAGTTGGGATGACAATGAAGCCCAAAAGACTAAAAGAAAATGGTAGTCATTTAGAACCCACCCTCCAAACTCCAATTATTTTATATTTCTACCACCTTAAGAAATTTTCCAATTGTAGGTACAAGAAAGTACTTTCGAATATCCAAAATCAAAGATCTTGAGGTGAGGTGCAAGAATTCCATCCAAAAGTAGTGTTTTCCAGCTTCAAGTCATGATGATGAATTTGATGCATAGTTTACAATTCAAAGTTGAATGCCTTTAGATCAATTTTAAGACTAATAGAAAACGAGAACACTTGTACAATTCCAAAGAGTTTAAAAGAGAACGAGAACACTTGTGTAAGAAATCCATCCAAAAGAGCGTTTTCCAGCTTGAAGTCACATTGATAGACTTGATGCATACTTTCCATGTCAAAATTTAATCCCTTCAGATATAATTCAAGCTTAAACTACAATGTTCACTTGTACACTTCAAATATGATAACATCTTTATGAGATCTAATTCAATGTAAATGTAAGAACATGGGTGTTAATCACATAAAAATATTTTTGGCGCTAGGTATGTTTTAGATATTTTGGGTACCAGTTTGAATTTCCATGTGAAGTGTGCCACAAAGTTGCGACAGAGTGGTCAAGAAAGCGGCCAAATCTGATGTTTTAGGAAAAGATAAAGGAAATCTAGTTGTTTTGAGGAAGTCCAACCAAAATATTGGTTAGATGGTTAAAAAATGTGTCCACTTTGATTTATGGGATTGGGTTGTGGGCGCAGGTTGTAAAACGACCATTAGAGCCTATAAATTTGTAATGGGTTGGGATTTTTGGGGTTATTTAATTTTGAAGAAGAGAATAAACTTTTTTGTATCATGTCAAAAAGCTATGTATTGTTTTTGTCGAAGTCTAAGTTGAGTTAGAGTTGCAAGTATGAGGGTTGATCTATAGGCTGTGTGTGCAGATTCATTGTAATGCAGTTTTGGAGAAATTTTCGTAGGTTGTGTGCACATACCTAAAGCATTTGAGCGACGACTCTTCCATATTAATGAGCATTTTTGTGGTTTTTCCCATCTTGGGTTTTCATGTTAAAATCCCGGTGTCTATTGTGCATGATGTGTGTGTGATGAATTATTGTTTTTATTAATGCATAAATAAATATTTGTGAATGGATAAATGGATTAAATGTTACTGTAATGGATATTTATGTTGTTATCAAGTTGGTTAATGGCATGGATAAATCTGTGGATCTCCATTGCAATATTTGATATGTTAAGTTTAGTTCTATCGTAGTTATGTATGATGAAATTCCCCTTCACCACTACAGAAACCTAGTTCCTGCAACTCCCATGGGTACTTAGGGTGAGACTTCATTTGCTATGTAGGTGTTGTCGAGAGGGCTAAAACCCTTTCGGAACGATATCTTGGGTTTTGTTGGTATGGTGGTGTGTGAACCTAGGTTTTGTTAAGATTGTGCCAACAAATATTAACTGAACATTAGTATTTGATGCAAGGATGAAAGGAAGGACAATCTTCTAAGAAAGGAATATTTGATGCAAGTATAGTTGATTGTTAAACTTCAGTATTTCAAGATATGTGATCGCTTTTTATAAAGACACTATTGCACATATTTTTCCAAGAAAAGTAGCATTTACTATTAGCTTGCACAAAATGTCAAATATAACATGTACAAAACATTTAAAATGGATTTAACTATAAAAATTTACGGGAATATCTCAAAAAATGTTGGTAGATTAATAAGTTTTCTATTTGAAATCATTGAGTTGCAAATTGCACATAAGATATTTCCTTGATGAAATGGTAAGTCGATGAATGTGAAGAGCAAAAGTTTTTTTATAAATGCATCAATTAACATGGGTCAACAAGGTAAACCTAAGCATTTTATTTGTGTGAATTGGTTTCATAGAGTTTTGTTAGCTACATTTTGTATAATTAGAAGAATCAATGTCAAAATTTGAGGCATTTGATTCCGAAATAGGCTTTTGTTGTTGCAGTGTAAGTCTTTGCATATTCTTCAAACATTCACACAAACTCTCAGTGATACCACCAAGATCAATAGAGGTGAAAATTTTAATGGAAAATCACGAGTTCTTAGGAGTGTCCTTTAGGGAAATCGACTCAAGTGAATCATTCATTATAGGATGAGTAAACCTTTCATTGATAAATTGTATGCCAACCTGCTCTACCAACTACTACAATATCTCAAATTCAAATAATACTACTTAGCCAATGATGTAGAATCAGAAAACAACGTCAATCTTTCAATATGTTATTGTTTCCCACCCCTCATAGAAGTCCTCCTCGATTTAATTGGTGTTGTAAGTGTATTCAGTTTCATTTTGCTGTAAAATTATGTGAAATCAAGATAAAATAAGATGAACTTCAAATCAACATGTTGTTGAAGTGGTAGTTGAGCAATGAACCCCTCTAATAGAGATGAATACTCAACAACAATAACATCCATCTCTTATCCCATTACACGCAGAAACTCTCCAATAAGTTGTAATGAGGACTTTTTTCCTCCACTAACCTAAGCCCTCAAATTTTGAGGTTCACTCTTGGACTTTTACCTTGAAAATGTTTCAACTATATAGAAAACAAGTGCAAAAATTCAGACGTTAGTGTGGAATACCTGGTAGAAATATGTCAAATATCTAACAAATTTGTTGGCCATATGACCTACTATTATCAACAAATAGACCAAAATACATGGACAAGGAAAAGGGAAACGATATACCTCATTTGCATTTCATGGGCACTTTCATATGAGTGGATGTAATCCATGATTTTTTTGGGAGGTTGTAAACTGTAGTTTACCTCACCTAAAAAGTTAGTTCCTTGTTTAATAAATTAATGCTTACCTATAGTTTTCCTTGTTCCATCCTATTAAGTGATTTTTTTTTCTAAATAATAAAATGATCAATTTAACATAAAACTTTGGTTTTCTCTCCAAATTTCATGAGCTAAGTCCTGATCATTTTAAAATAAAATTTTGTTTGTTCCATCGAGCTAATTCCTAATCAATTTAAAATGAATTTTTGGTTGTTCCATCTAATTCCATTGAGCTAAGTCATGATCAATTTAAAATAAAATTCCGGTTCTTCCATCGAGCTAAGTCCTGATTAATTTTATTTGAGATAAGTCCTAATCAATTTAAAATAAAATTTGGGTTTTTCCATTGAGCTAAGTCTTGATCAATTTAAAATAAAATTTTGGTTATCTCTCTAATTTATTTAAAATAAAATTGTGGTTTTCTCTCCAATAATAGAGTTAATTCTTGAGTCTAATGTTGAACCCGAATTACAATTCATGACCAAACATCACACAAATAAACCAACATTCTCAACTAAGCATTGATAAGGGTAAGAACTCTCACGTGAGCGTTGATAGGTCAGTGACCCCGAATTACAAGTTATGACCAAACATCACACAAATAAACCAAGTGTTAAGGAAATCATGCTCAACTAAGCTTAAGCATTGAGGGGGGTAAGAAATCTCACATGAGTGCCACAAGGTCCATGCCAAGAGAGTCCATGAGAAAAAAACCTTTGCAAAACACATCGAAAAATTTGTCCATCACTTAGCATTAAAAACAATTTTAAACTCACTCTCATTGTGCATGTGGGGTTATTTCTACTGCATGCAAAATATAAAAAAAAGTGCACGTATCAGCACCCCAAGGAGAGGCACCCATGATAGAACTCATGAGGAAGTAAAGAAATATCATGAGTCTATAGACATGAAAAAACTAGCGTATCAACACAGTCATCACCGAGTAGCATAAAAAATCAAAAAGTGTTAAGAAAGAACTTGATGAGCCATTGCATTTTGCGTTTACTAGCAATGGAATGTTGCGAAGTTATATGGAACAACAACATATTGGTGTTTTTGAAAATGTTGATTTTAAAATGGAAAAATCACGAGGTTGTCCAAGTTCCAAGGGATCAAGCCGAGATTCCTTCATGGCTCCAAGATGCAAAGATCGTATTGGTCCATTTGAAGACCTCATGCTTTGATGAGTATGGTGCTCTTTTAATTGCAGAAGATATCTCATATATCGATTATATTTTCTTGAGAGATTGTGTGGACATAGGACATATGAACGTTCATCGTTTCCATTAAAATGTCTATGATGGCCTATGGAAAGTGATTTATGGCCTGTTAGTGCCAGAAATTGTTCCCAGACTATGGAAGAACAAGCCAACACAATCTCAAAAAATCACAATAAAGTAAAATAGGGTTTTATAAGGTTTTGGTTGAACAGTTTGAAGACAAGAGGGAAAACATTCATAAGACCAAAGCAAACACTAAATCATGAGAATTTAAATGACTAAGATGCATAACATATAAACCACAATCCAACAGAGTAAACACAGTACTGAATTTCACCCACAGTTAGCAAGCATTTCAAGCATAAAAACATTAAACAGGAAATGAATATACCAATTGAGTAATTAACACAAATTAGAAATGAAACCAGTTAATAATTTGAAGGGCATATAGTGCATATATTTCATAGTTTAGTCATCAAAAACACATCAGAGTCTTTTACTTAGCTCATAAACACAGCCTGATAGCCTCCCCTTGCCAGCAAAAAATCGAACCATTTGTCTTCTTTCAGACTTACATTTATTCTATTCCTTCAAAATCAGTTGAATAACTGAACCCTAACTTATTTTAGGCTATATACTGAATAGTTCATTCTAAACTATCATTATACAAAAATAAAATGACTTTCCAAACTTAACTAATAACTGACTCTCTTAACTAACTTTACAAGTCTTTAGCTACTTCAGCTAGTAAAGCAATCCCCTCTAAAGCCTGTGCATTCCTTCTAGCTTTCAAATGACCTGCCTCCAAGTCTGTAACCCTCCTTGTTAGCTCCTCGTTCTGCTGAGTCAGCACCTGGATAGTTTGCTTTAGCTGTGTGAACTGATTCTCTGTTTGCCTTTTCCTTTTAAGAGCTTCCCTAGAAACTGCAATTAATTCTTGGTAATGACTGTTAACCTCTTCCAAGTCTTCTCTAAGTCTCCTGTTTGCAGTAACTAATCCATCATTTGTTTCATGCATATATTCAACTTGATATTTGTATTTCTTAATGCTTCTTTGTAGGTTTTCCTTTTCAGAATCAATACATTTGTCTCCTGAGATTGTTTGCATCTCTTCTGGTGTCCATGGGATTTTTAGTTTCTTATAGATTTCTTCATCCTCCTTCATAAGCTCTATGGAGGTCACAAGAATCTCTGGATGTTCTTCAGTTTCAGTATTGCAGTGAACTTCTTCTTCAACTATCTCTATCTAGAGAAGAACTCTTTACCTCATTTTGTTGTTGTTCTTGAATCATCTGATTTCGAATATCCAGGAAAATATCAGAAATCTTAGTATCAGTGAAGATAGATTTATCTTTTGATACTATTGGTTTTTTACTTTTCATAATTTCTTTATTGTCATTTTCACTATCATCCAATTTCTTTTGGGATGATGAATCTTTTATTACTGTAACCTTTTCTTTAGCCAATTTGGGATTCAGTAGCTTCTGCATGTTTAACCTAAGTTTGTTCTTCAACCTTGTCTTGGGTCTCCAGATTGCTCCAACCACTCCCAACATCTTTAGAACCTTTCCTTGATGAGTTATTTAGGAAAATTCAACAACCTTCATTCTTTTCTTTCTGGACACTGTTTTCTCATCACAATGAGTGTGAATTTCTTGCTTAACACAAACCTTAGCTTCATTAGTAACTAGAACTCTAGCCTCATCAGACAAGTATTTTTCATCCTCTTCTGACAGTACTATAATGGGGCTTTGCTTCTGTTCCTTAACCTCCTCCATTACATCTTGATCTGGTTCTACAGGTAAAACTTCTTCAACCAGCTCAGTTTCCTTCATCTTTGACTGTAGAACTTTGCTTTCCTCAACATTAACTCATTGTCCAAAATCAATATTTTCATTTTCCTGATTCGAAGCTTCTCCTGGTTTATTAGTTTCTTCATCTTTGACTAGGACCTTATTTCTAAGCTTCTTAATCAGAGTTTGAACCTTATCTACCTGTATTTTTTGAGATTGTTCCTCCTGCTTAGTCTTAAAACCTGACCAAAATAAGAAATGCTCCCATGTCTTTTCTATTTTCTGCAATACAGTACTTATGATGAGTTTTATGAGCCCATGGTGAAAAACTGATTGTTTTTTATGGTCCCGGTGTTCTCTCACCCTACATGACATCTTCTGTAAGCTTTTCAAAAAGAAGAAAGGAAGATTCATTTTAGATTCATGACTGAGATGTTGAAGGAATCTAAAATGATATTTGAACAAAAAGGCAAATCTATCCTCACAGGTGACATAGCTTTGCAAGATTTTAATAGGCTCAATCCACTCAGGTTTAAAGTTTTGAATGGGAACACCTTTTCCCCAGTCTGCTACTACACCAGGAAGCAGATATCTTTGAGCATCAAAGGTGGAGGGTACCTTTTTGAACCAGAACTCTCCTTCATCCAGAGTCCTTGTTGCTTACGCTAGTAACTCCCTGGTTAGTTTGAACTTCAAAGTGTCAAAAGACACTACATCCTTATCTAAACCCTGAGCAAACTTGTAATAAACCTCTGCATGATAACCTTCAATCTTCTTGAAGAACACTAACCATCCTGCTTCTGCAAACAACTGTGCGCAATCTGGAGAGTTTTTCACCCAACTTAAGTCTGAGGGTTCTGCCCTATTGGTCTTTCCACTCTTTCTCATTGTCAAAAAACTTCTATAAATACCACACTCTGATCGTCTTTTAAACTGTTACAACAACTAATCCAGCTGCTGGAATCCTATTCTTTTGTCTGTCAGGTGTCGAACTGCATGCATCCAATCTTCTCTGACCGTTTTGAGTACTCCAGACAAATTCTCCCGAAATCCCTAACTTTCGCTCTCATTCAAAATTCCACATTCTAGAACTAATTTTCCGCCACGATCTCCACCTTCTCTTCATGCACTTCAGGAAATGACATGATTTGAGACGCCTTTGTTTCATTATGAGCTGCCATCATTATTTCATCAGTTCTGCAAGAAACCCTTATGATTCACTTCCATGATTATATTCCACTTGTCAAAGTGATTATCACTTGAATGTTCCCGCGGTAACAACATCTCCCATTATTAACAATTAATCCTTCTCAACATCAACGATCGGAGGTTCAAGACCGAACAAATCAGGACTTCCCATTTCTAACTTGTCGACTATTGGGGGCAGTAATCTCTAATGCATTGGAACTTCAAGCCACTATGTTTTCGCAGTGTTGGCGTTTTAAAGAACTAAATCTCCGCAACGTTTAAAAAAAATGAATTTAGATTATTAGCTTTCTGCAACGTTGACAGATGATTTTAAACTTGGGCGGCATTTTGACCATAGGGTTCGCGATCGGTGATCAGAAGCTTTATCAACTATCTCGTCGGCGCTTTAAAGAACTAAGCTGCCACAGTGTCAGCACTTTAAACCATTGTGCTGCCGACGCATTAGACCATTGAATCTATGCAATGTTGAAAGATGATTTTAAATTTGCGCGGGACTTTAGATCATTGGCTTCGCGATGAGCGATCGGAAGCGTTATGAACTATCTCATCGGTGCTTTAAATAACTATACCTTCGTAACATTGAAAGAGGATTTTTAACTTTGCACGACTTTCTTGTAGTGCCTTTGTGTAACTTTTTCTAGCTTGCGCTACAACAAAATTCAGGGTAATGATTTTCAAAATTTATGCTAATGATAAGGGTTTAATCCTTGTCTAGGAGTCTCAATTAAACTTTTATGCTATTTTCAGACTTTTTAATCCATATAAGCCTTATATAAGCCCTTTGATCATGAAATCAAACCAAATCTTGTAAAAATAAACTAAGAAATCAAATAACATAAAATCTAAAGGGAAAAATTCAAACTATGTCAATCAACAAAATTTTCTAAGAATAAAAACCAAGCTTCAAAACATAAATAAAAGCATTAAAATATAGAAAACAAAAACATGACCTAACATCTGGCTCCTGCTGTGGGATGAAGTCCTCCCTGTGAGGCTTCAAGAACCTGTAGACCAGTGCCTTCTGTGCTGCTACTTACTAGTCTGCAAAATTTCCATTGTTTTATGGAGTCTTTATTCTGTTATTCACACCAGTATATACAATGAAAGTCCAGTATCCATCTTCAAAAACTGTAAAAATGCTCGAGGAAACGTCCATTAACTAGATTAGACAACTTCTCACCTTCCAAGGTCTGTAGAAAAAAAGTATTGTTTTCCAAAAACTTCAATACTATGAAAGGACCAAACCAAAGTTTATCAAACTTGCCATGCTTTCCTTTTTGCTCCTTCCTAGCATCCCATCTCAAAACCATATCACCAACTAAAAAAGTATTATCTTTGATTTTCCTATCAAATCTTTCTTTGATCTTCAACCTGTATAACTGAGCCTTTTCTTCCACTTTTTCTCGTTTCTGCTGTAGCTCTATCATAGCATAAATTCTTCTTTGCATATCATCAGGTTCTTCCTGACAATCCTAAAAAAACTTCATCACTGGGATTCCCAACTGAACAGGAAAACTGCATTTGTACCATATACTAATTGGAAAGGAGAAGTTCCAATTGCTTGCTTAACTATTATTTTGTCTACCGATAATGCATACTTTAGCATAGAATCCCATGATCTTTTATTATGCTTCAGCAACTTCCTGATACTCTGAATGATATTTTTATTAGATGACTCAACTAAACCATTCCCCTGAGGATAATAAGGAGTTGAGTGTTTCAATAGGATACCATTCTTTTCACAAAATGCCCCCATAGCCTTAGATTTAAAGGCTTTAGCATTATCAGTCAATATTTTCTGTGGACATCCAAATCTACTGAGAATATTTTCTTTAATAAAATATATGATCACCTTATCTGTGGAATTCCTTGTGGGAATAACTTCTACCCACTTAGTAAAGAAATTTGTTGCAGTCAAAATCCACTTATGTTTCCCTGGGGAAGATGGATTTATCTCCCCTATGAATTCCAAACCCCACTGCTAAAAAGGGGCATTAACTGCAATTGGTTTTAAAGGTAATGACAACAACTTTTGTTTACCAGCAAATTTCTGACAAGGGATACATGCTCTTACCTGCTGATATACATCTGAAAATAAAGAGGACCAATAGTATCCAGCTCTTAGAATTTTGTATGTTGTTTCCTTCCAATACTTATGACCTCCACAAGCACCTTCATGAGATTCAGAAATTACTCCTTCAATTTCAGCTTTTTCAAAACATCTGAGTAGGATACTCCCTGGATCCTTCCAAAAGAGTTGCTGCTCTACCAAACAATATTTAGTGGTTTTCAACTTCAAAGACCTAGGAGCTTTCTTGTCTAAGTGTTATGGACATTGCAAGTACAAAAGAAAATATACAATATCTGCATACCATGTAGATGCTGAATAGAAATCCATAATCTTCTCTTTCTCCAGCTCCGCTTGACTTTCTTCCTATGCTGGCTGCTCTGCCATCAGATGTAGCCCTAAAGCTTGGCAATTTGAATCAGCTAGCAGTTTAGCTAGACCTTGTCCCTTTACTAGATTTGTAGGTCTGATATCCACATCATATTCCATAATTTTGGCAATCCACTTTCCTCTTTTTCCCTCACTATCAGGCTGAGTCAAAACATCTTTTATGGCAGCATTAGGCACATAAGCAATAACTTTGGAATGCAAAACATAAATTCTGAAAAATTTCAAAGCTTTTACCAAAGAATAAGCTTGTTTCTCTAAAATGCTGTATTTTAGCTCCGAATCTCTAAGAGTTTTGCTGAGAAATGCAATAGGCTGTTCAGGACCATCCTTATTCTTTTGTAATAAAACAACAACCAATGTATCTTCAGATGCAAAAGAAAAGGTTAGAAATTCCTTTCTAAAATCTGGACTTACTAACACTGGAGCTTCAGTAAGAGCCATCTTAATTTTTTCGAATGTATTCTTTGCCTTTGCAGTCCACTTGACTTCCTGATCCTTCTTCAGCATGGCTGTAATCTGTTTGATAGTCTCAGCAAAATTTGGTATAAACCAACGCAGAAAATTGATTTTACCAATGAAATATTGTACATCCTTCTTGCTCCTTGGCAAACTTATTTTCAGTATTGCTTTCACCCTCTCTGGATCAATCCTTATGCCATCAGTTGAAACTAAATGATCCAATAATTTACCTTCTTGTACAGCAAAATGTGATTTCTTTGGATTAAGAGATAAACCATATTTTCTGCATTTCGGAAAAGTTTGTTTCGAGTGTTTTAGATGTTCATCATTTGATTGTGAAAAGACTGTAATATCATCTAAGTAAATCACTACAAACTTATCTATTTCCTCCACAAAGGCTATGTCTATAGCTCTTTGAAAAGTTGCTCCAGCATTCATTAATCCAAAAGGCATTTTATCATACATGAAAGTTCCCCAGGGAGTAGTAAAAGTTGTTTTTTCTTTGTCATCAGGATGCATGGCAATTTGATTATATCCTGAAAAACCTTTAACCATAGAAATTCTTTATGCCCCAACCACCTTCTGCAATATTTGTTCTATTTTGGCAAAGGGTAATTATCCTTCAATGAAGACCTATTCAGATTTCTAAAATCAACACACAGTCTGATTTCTCCACTCTTTTTCCTGACAGGAACTAAATTGGAAACCCATGAAGAATACCTAAGGGGAACAATGATCTTGGCATCTAATAACTTTTTCACCTCTTTTTCAATAACAAGAAAACAAAGCTGGATTTATCCTCCTTAATTTTCGTCTGAAAGGTTTAACATTCGGTTTTAAAGGCACTTTATGCTGTATAATTACAGTATCATATGTTTTCAAATATTCATATGACCAAGCAAAAACATCAGCATACTCTTTTAACAACTTAATGTACATGTTCCTCTGTTCTACTGTGAGTGCCTTTGAAATCTTCACCATTCTAGGATGTTCATAAGTACCAATATTACAGTCCACCACATTTACTTCTGAAGACTGTACAACAGGTTTTAAAGGTGTATCATCTTTTGAAAATAGTCTCTCTAATGGCACCAAACCTTTAGGAATGAAATTACTTTTGAGTTCAATAATCTTGTGACCAACAATCTCATTTTTTGCAATATCTTCAAAATATTCAACCTCATCATCTTCTTCTTGATCAATTAGGGAATTGGAAAACTCACCTATCAGCTCTAAAAATATTTTAATTTCAATGTCATCTTCAAAAAAATTCCACTGCTTTACATTATCAGGCACAGAAGGTCTGTACCTAACCTCAATAAGATACTTTAGCTGTGTTGTTTTGGGAATTCTAAAATGTGTGGCTGCTAGGGCCAAAGAATCAGTAGTTTGCTTATGGTCCCTAGCAATATAAGTAATGTTAAAAGCCACAAAATAATTGTCTATCATATCCCATACTTCATTATGGTACACTTTCAGCAAATCTTGTTTCACTTGATAGTTGTTCCTCACCTGCTGAACAACCAACTCGGAGTCGCCATATACAGAAATATGCTGAATGCCTAAATCTTTTGCAGCTTTCAAACCTAACAACAAAGATTCATATTCTGTAGTATTATTGGTGGTAATAAATTCCAATTTATACATTAACCTTACTGTTTCACCACCAGGAGATATTAAAAGAACCCCTGCTCCAGCACCTTCCTTACAAGATGATCCATCAAAGTATAACTGCCAAAGTTCATCTTCTTGTTCTCTTGTGCATTTTATTGGCTTTTCTTTTTCAACCTGTAACAAACCAGCAGTATTATCATCATCACTAAAATTCAACATACAAGTACCCAAATCCTTGTCAACAACATACAAGGGATTATTTGTAGGGTTCTTGTCATCTATCACAATATAGGAAAATTCTAACTCTCTGTATAATCTTCTGTTTTCTCCTCCAAATACAAGAATAGTGGCATATGATAAATCCATTTGTAGAGTCCCACCAACCTTCTTTTCCCAAGATCTAGAGAGGAGTAGTCCAAATTTAGGCGTAATGTCAGCTACTACCACATCCATAATCACACTCTTCATTGGTAGTTGAGCCAAACTGACAACCATATCTTTAATCACTCCTAAACATTTTACAGCTCGTGAATCAAAAGCATACAAATCATGATAGGGTTTTGTTATACTCAAACCTAGAGCCTCCATGACAGCCTTTGGCATTAGGTTGTGTGATGCTCTTGAATCCAAAAGACAGTTATGTATCATCTGTTCATGAATAGTGAGTGTGATGTAAAAAGGAGGTGATGCACTTGCTTCATTTTCAGTTTTTTCTGCCAAAGTTGATCCAATAAAGATTTGAGGGCTTTCTTCTTATAAATTCACTGTATCAGAGAGAGGCTGACTATTTGTTGAACCAATCATTTTCAAAACTGAATTTTTGTAAGATGGATTCTTCATTAACTCAGTAAAAGGCACAGGGATCTTGATTTTGCCTAAGTCATTTTCCAGGTTAAAATTCTGCACAATTTTATTTATCTCTTCAACTTCCATATTCTTCTTTTGCTTATCCTGAGTTTGTTTTTTCTCTAATATAGGATCAAACTGTTGTTTAGGAGGTATAACTACCTTTTTCTTTGGATTCCGAACTACTTGTTTTGGACCTGACCTCAAATTTAAAGTTTTCTTTGGTTTAGTCTGGTATGTATCAGCAGTTATAACAGTCATTAGAGGAAATTTCAACTCAAAATGGGCCTTTTAACTTTTATTCAAATTCCATGTCATCATGTGTTAGCCAATGAAATTGATTTAAATTTGAAATACCGTATAGGTCTTAAACACTTTTTTAATATAAATTTGGGGATAGGTATCATAAAAAAAACTACTTTTTCTGTTTGTATTTTTGACATATCTCCCTGTGTTTTTACTCAAACTTCGATCAGGAGAGCTCGTTGGATGCATAATTAAATTCCTCATCATCATTCCATTTTTTCAGGTATTTCTTGTTTTTGGGGTAGCGGGGTCCGTCAAAAGTATGCCGAGTGGGTACTCGTTGGATGCAGAATTAAATTCCGCATCCAACGAGCTCTCCCAATCGAAGTTTGAGTAAAAACATAGGGAGATATGTCAAAAATACAAACAAAAAAGTAGTTTTTCTTTTTTTCTTCCTCCAAAATTAATAAATATGATTTTATTATTTTAACTATTATTTTATTAGTTCATTTTAGGAGGTCCATTTTGAGTTGAAATTTCCTCTAATGCACTTCAATATTTAAATCATTTTCGGTTTCAAACATATCAGCATCATAATATTCTGAGTTTAAAAACTCTTCTTCAGTGACAAAACCCTCAGTTAACTGCTCTCGAAAATAATTCATATCCTGGTCTGTATCCTCAAAGAACACTTCCTCTTCAATTTCTTCTTCATCAACAACATTATTCTGAAGTGGGGTGGTACTCTTTGATCCTCAATTTCTCTCATTTCTCGTTGTATATCATTGTTTCTTCTTTCTCTAGGTATGAAACGAGGTGCAAACTGTCTTCTGAATTGGTTTTGATTATTAGGGTTTCTCTCACCTTCTTGAACAGGTTTGTTTGAATTCTTCTCTAGTTCCAACTTGTTTAATTTTGCAGTCAGGATCTTAACTAGCTTGGCCATCTCATCAATTTTACTTTCTGCAGAGTGGGATGTTGAAACCCCTGGAGCTGCCTCTTTCTTACCCTTCCTATCATATATCTGTTGAGCTACATTTCCCTTCAATCTAGTAGAAGCTAATGTATTAGACTCCACTTCTAATGCTGCATCTTGCATGTTCAGTAAAGTAACATGTCTTCTTTCTCTTAGAAGTAGGGAAAATTCATGATCAAAAGCATTGGCATATGTGAGTTTTGCAGATGTTTCTGAAGGTTTTATCTCTGTAGAAATTATGCCATACATTTTATTGAATCTCTTCGAATAATCATCTATGGTTTCATCCTTCTTTCTCCTAAGGGTTCCAAACTCAGTTATGTAATATGTATGATCCTTGGTGTCACCCCATTGTCTCATGAAAAGGTCCTGAAGCTCTTCTATGATAGTGATAGAATTTGCAGGCAACTCCCTCAACCATTTTATGACATCTCCATCAAGACTCTATACAAACATCCTCATACATACATCCTTGGCCTCAATATTCTGATTATCAGCATAGCTGAGAAAAGATTCCCAATGCTCCTCGGTTATGGTTTCACCTTGTCCATTAAACCTGGGAAAGCATTTTTGGTAATCACATCCAGGAAGTGGATTCAAAGGCTGAGGCAAAACTAAAGGTGCATACCTAGTTGCAACCATTCAGTCCATCATATCTAATGGCTGATTTTGGGCTGCCATCTTTAAGTTGACTGGTTTTGGTGATGGAAAGACTTGACTAGAACTTGGCTGGAATGGAGTTTTACCAACTTTGAGATGAAATAGAGGAATTTTTCTAGGAGATGTTGTCTTTGCTTTCTTGAAGGATCGAGGATCTGTGAAAACTTGAAAATTACTGACAGGAATTATAGGCTTCAACCAAGGTGAATTTTGTTCTTCTCCCTTCAAAACAGATAAAGGTGATGAAATATCTAACTGATCAGGGTTACATAGGGATGGTGATGAGTGAGGCCTTCTAATCTTCCTAGTTGTTTTCAATATCTGTTTTGGGTCTAAAACACCCAGCTGTAAAGGTGAACTAGGTCTGTTTCTTGTTCCAAATCCCTTAGTGGCCACTGTGAAAAACTGGTGAAAAGAAGTATTTAAGATTTGCTGGTTTAAGTTCACCTCTCAAAACCAATGAAATGATAAGTATCCCAGGGAAAATAGGTTTTCAAATTCGTTGCCGGCAATAGCACCAAAGATGTTAGTGCCATAAATTTTTCCCATACTACGGAAGAATAAGCCAACACAATCTCAAAAAATCACAATAAAGTAAAATAGGGTTTTATAAGGTTTTGGTTGAACAGTTTGAAGACAAGAGGAAAAACATTCATAAGACCAAAGCAAACACTAAATCATGAGCATTTAAATGACTGAGATGCATAACATATAAACCATAATCCAACAGAGTAAACACAGTACTGAATTTCACCCACACTTAGCAAGCATTTCAAGCATAAAAACATTAAACTGGAAATGAATATACCAATTGAGTAATTAACACAAATTAGAAATGAAACCAGTCAATAATCTGAAGGGCATATAGTGCATATATTTCATAGTTCAGTCATCAAAAACACATAAGAGTCTTTTACTTAGCTCATAAACACATCCTGATAGACTCCCCTTGCCAGCAAAAAATTGAACCATTTGTCTTCTTTTAGACTTACATTTATCCAAGTTCCTTCAAAATTAGTTGAATAACTGAACCCTACCTGCTTTTAGGCTATCTATCGAATAGTTCAATCTAAACTATCATTATACAAAAATAAAATGACTTTCCAAACTTAACTAATAACTGACTCTCTTAACTAACTTTACAAGTCTTTAGCTGCTTCAGCTAGTAAAGCAATCTCCTCTAAAGCCCGTGCTTTCCTTCTAGCTTTCAAATGATCTACCTCCAAGTCTGCAACCCTCCTTGTTAGCTCCTCGTTCTGCTGAGTCAGCACCTAGATAGTCTGCTTTAGCTGTGTGAACTGATTCTCTGTTTTCCTTTTCCTTTTAAGAGCTTCTCTAGAAATTGCAATTAATTCCTGGTAATGACTGTTAACCTTTTCCAAGTCTTCTCTAGGTCTCCTGTTTGTAGTAACTAATCCATCATTTGTTTCATGAATATATTCAACTTGATATTTGTATTGCTTAATGCTTCTTTACAGGTTTTCCTTTTCAGAATCAACAGATTTGTCTCCTAAGATTGTTTGCATCCCTTCTGGTGTCCATGGGATTTTCAGTTTCTTATAGATTTCTTCATCCTCCTTCATAAGCTCTGTGGAGGTCATAGGAATCTTTGGATGTTCTTCAGTTTCAGTATTGCAGTGAACTTCTTCTTCAACTATCTCTGTTTTCTCTAGACAAGAACTCTTTACCTCATTTTGCTGTTGTTCTTGAATCATCTGATTTCGAATCTCTAGGAAAATATCAGAAATCTTAGTATCAGTGAAGATAGATTTATCTTTTGATACTATTGGTTTTTTACTTTCATAATTTCTTTATTGTCATTTTCACTATCATCCAATTTCTCTTGAGATGATGAATCTTTTATTACTGTAACCTTTTCTTTATCCAATTTGGGATTCAGTAGCTTCTTCATGTTTAACCTAAATTTGTTCTTCAGCCTTGTCTTAGGTCTCCAGACTGCTCCAACCTCTCCCAACATCTTCAGAACCTTTCCTTGATGAGTTATTGAGGCAAATTGAACAACCTTCATTCTTTTCTTTCTAGACAATGTTTCCTCATCACAATGAGTGTGAATTTCTTGCTTAACACAAACCTTAGCTTCATTAGTAACTAGAACTCTAGCCTCATCAGACAAGTATTTTTCATCATTTTCTGACAGTATTGTAATGGGGCTTTGCTTCTGTTCCTTAACCTCCTCCATTACATCTCGATCTGGTTCTGCAGGTAAAACTTCTTCAACTGGCTCAGCTTCCTTCATCTCTGACTGTAGAAATTTTCTTTCCTCAACATTAACTCGCTGTCCAAACTCAATATTTCATTTTCCTGATTCGAAGCTTCTCTTGGTTTATCAGTTTCTTCATCTTTGACTAGGAAATTTTTTCTAAGCTTCTTAATCAGAGTTTGACCCTTATCTACCTGTCTGTTTTGAGATTGTTCCTCCTGCTCAGTCATGAAACTTGACCAAAATAAGAAATGCTCCCATGTCTTTTCTCTTTTCCGCAATACAGTACTTATGATGAGTTTTATGAGCCCATGGTGAAAAGTTGATTATTTTGTATGGTCCTAGTGTTCTCTCACCCTACATGACATCTTCTATAAGCTTTTCAAAAAGAAGAAAGGAAGATTTATTTTAGATTCATGACTGAGATGTTGAAGGAATCTAAAATGATATTTGAAAACAAAGGCAAATCTACCCTCACATGTGACATAGATTTGTAAGATTTTAATAGGCTCAATCCACTCAGGTTTAAAGTTTTGAATGGGAACACCTTTTCCCCAGTCTGCTACTACACCAGGAAGCAGATAGCTTTGAGCATCAAAGGTGAAGGGTACCTTTTTGAACCAGAACTCTCCTTCATCCATAATCCCTGTTGCTTCTACTAGTAACTCCCTGGTTAGTTTGAACTTCAAAGTGTCAAAAGACACTACATCCTTATCTAAACCCTGAGCAAACTTGTAAGAAAACTCTGCATGATAACCTTCAATATTCTTGAAGAACACTAACCATCCTGCTTCTGCAAACAATTGTGCGCAATCTGGAAAGTTTTTCACCCAACTTAAGTCTGAGGGTTCTTCCCTATTGGTCTTTCCACACTTTTTCATTGTTAAACAACTTTTATAAATACCACACTTTGACCATCTTTTAAACTGTTACAACAACTAATCCAGCTGCTGGAATCCTATTCTTCTGTCTGTCAGGTGTCGAACTGCATGCATCCAATCTTCTTTAACCGTTTTGAGTACTCCAGAAAAATGATCCTGAAAGCCCTAAATTTCGCTCTCATTCAAAATTATGCTTTCTAGAACTAATTTTCTACCACGATCTCCACCTTCTCTTCGTGCACTTCAGGAAACGACATGATTTGAGACGCCTTTGTTTCATTATGATCTGCCATCATTATTTCATCAGTTCTGCAAGAAACTTCCATGATTCACTTTCATTATTATATTCCAGTTGTCAAAGTGATTATCATTTGAATGTTCCTGCGGTAACAACATCTCCCATTATTAACAATTAATCCTTCTTAGCATCGGCGATCGGAGGTTCAAGACCAAACGAATCAGCACTTTCCATTTCTAACCTGTCAGCGATCGGGGGCAGTAATATCTAATGCATTGGAACTTCAAGCCACTATGCTGCCATAGTGTCAGTATTTTAAAAAACTAAATCTCCGCAATGTTTAAAAAAAATGACTTTAGATTATTAGCTTTCCACAACGTTGAAAGATTATTTTAAACTTGCGCGGTGATCGGAAGCTTTATCAACTATCTCGTCGTCGCTTTAAAGAACTAAGCTGCCTCAGTGTCGGCACTTTAAACCATTGTGCTGCCGGCGCATTAGAACATTGAATCTCCACAACGTTGAAAGATGATTTTAAATTTGCGCAGGACTTTAGACCACTGGCTTCGTGATCGGCGATCAGAAGCGTTATGAACTATCTCATCGACGCTTTAAATAACTATACCTCTGCAACATTGAAAGAGGATTTTTAACTTTGCGCGACTTTCTTGTAGCGCCTCTGTGTAACTTTTTCTGGCTTGTGCTACAAGAAAATTCAGGTTAATGATTTTCAAAAATTATGCTAATGATAAGGGTTTAAACTTGGTCTAGTAGTCTCAATTAAACTTTTATGCTATTTTTCATACTTTTTAATCCATATATGCCTTATATAAGCCCTTCGATCATGAAATCAAACCAAAACTTATAAAAATAAACTAAGAAATCAAATAACATAAAAGCTAAAGGGAAAAATTCAAACTATGTCTATCAACAAAATTTTCTAAGAATAAAAACCAAGCTTCAAAACATAAATAAAAGCATTAAAAGATATAAAACAAAAACATGACCTAACATGGCCTATGGTCAAAGATGGGTTATGGGATTGAATACATTTTTGGAAATCTTAACAATAACGCCCGATTTTCTATAGTTATCAACAAAGGAAAAGTACTTCAAACAAACTACAACCTACTACAAGTACTTGGGTGTTATGCAGGCAAGAGAGGATTAGTCATTCAACATTTATAATGAGGCTTACCATATGCAATGATAGATTTGATGGAAATTTTATCTCTAGATTAGATACTCCTTGGAGTAATTCTTCCATAACGAATGATGAGATTCAGAAAGTTTCAAGTGGATAGGTGTAGGAAAATTTAGGATAAAATCAGCCCATATATTAGATGGAGATCTTCAGGGTGGGAAAATAATCTTCAATGATCTTCATTGTTTGATGATAGTAATGAAGCCCAAATTGGAAGACAAGTATATGCAATTGAAAATGCACCCTTTGTGAAATGACAGTTTGGTTATATGCTTGCATTGTCACTTTTTATGGAGAAAATAGAGAAACAAATGTGTCCATAGACATTAATGGAATAATTAATTCCTATTTGAGTAAATATATTGATTATTTTTAAATCTTTCCAAATCAGGAACAATTTATTTGAACCCTCCAAATTGTGTTGTATCTTTTGGTTGATTTTAGTACAAAAAAGCATCCCAAATTTGAAGACAATAGGTCTTTATCTAGTATTTCTAGACCATCATTCTCAATCAGCTTTTTTAGGGAAAATCAACTCCAGATTAAAAGGTAGAGGATCAACAATTATGGATCATCTTCAAACTTGATGGCAATATTTGAGTATTCTATTAAATTTAGATTCCTATATATATAAATGAGATGTAATCAATAAAGTTTTCCCTATATATATGATGAAGTAGTCAATCAAGTAAAATTATTCTACAATCTCCCCTGCACCTACTACAATGTTGTTGAGGAATTATGTAACAATGCAAGTACAAATGGAAAATTTTACAGAGGGATCAGGTGTACAGATGACAAATTTTACACAAACGGATTAGGTGTACAAATGACAAATTTTGTACAAAGGGATTAGGTAACAATGTAAGTACAAATGGAAATTTTAAGTTGATAGAGAGCATAATTGGCAAAACTTTGACTATAATAGGAATGTAAAAAGGTAGAGCAACATTTCTAAGTAATTTCAAAGGGAGAACTTAGGCATTTATCAACTTTCCTTTAAAGAAATTGGTCAGTACCTTCCTTTTATATAAAGCTTGCCACAAAATCCTGCCACAAGCATCACATGATGTATACCCCAAAACGCCTGCAAAAGTTGGTGTAGTCCCGTTGGACTATTTCATCAACTTAAATATATTTGTAGGATTACTAAATAGCTTATGTTTCCATTATTTCCAAAGTGTATGATATCTTCAATAGCGAAAAATCATTGAGAATGTTGTCAAGTGATTTGATAAGCACATTAATCAGAGGTTTTGGGGCTTGTGATATAATATTCTTTAACATAGGTTTTATGGGGTGCTCATAATTGTATATTTTTGTATTGCAATGATGGTAAATTTTCATTAAGTTTTTCAAATATGCGATTCACACTAAGTTTTTTTGAAAGACTACCTTTCTTGGCATGATTGTAAGTAACTAAGACCAAGTAAACATCTGAGGAAAACAAAACTCGACAAACATTCCTCCTTTCATTAATATCTTTGGTCTTTGACTTAATTGTTAAGGGTTTATTGCTATATATTTTGATCCAATCAAGTTTCATTGCTTCAGGGGGACTAGAGATACTTGTTTTCTTGTATTCATCTCAAGATTTAGTTTCAAGAAATGATGAATGCAGGTACCAAGTTTATGAAAGATTACATTTTCTCTAATTTCTTTGCCACTACCTTTTGAGTGTCTGTTACATGTAAACAATGTTCTTGCACTGGAGATAGCCATAAAGTAAAGTCATCAACATAATGCTCTCTCAATATGCCAAAGGAACTTTCAAAAGACCCTAGGATGGCCTTGTGAATCATGGTGGATTTTTTTTCTTTGAGCTTGAATCAATATAAAAAACATCAATTTGCCGAGGTAGATTGAAATCCTCATAAATAGCCTAGCATTGTCACTCTCTTCATAGTGCATATTCAAGCTTAATATCAATATTTGGACCATAAAATGCACCACCTCCTTCATCAACATAATAATCCCACCCCTTGTCTTGAAGAGCATCATTTAAACTAAAAATCGCTCTCCCAAATAACATCACTACCCACTGCCTTTGCAGGTTTTGTTGATATATTTATTTCAAAATTCTTAAAATCAAACTGAGACAAGATCACTTCTGTCATATCTAAAAAACTTCTTATTTATTCCACGGTTCAACATTTTGCACATGCGGTGTGTAAAAAAGGTCGTATACATGTTGTATATGAGTTCCTTTCCAAAAATATATTCAATATTTTGCTTAGCAGTATCTCCTCTAGGTTTCCAAAATACAAATCCAAAAACAGTTGTATGCCCAGACTGTATGATGAGAATAAATATGGTAATAAGCCACTTCCCTCTATATAATTGATGTTTATCACTTGTTTGATATTATTCAAATATGCAACCCAAAATCCTCATCCTCTAAATTATAAGCAGTCAGGAACAAAATTCCAAGTCATTGCTAGTTATTTTTTTCGATTGGTAAAAATTATCTAAACCCCAAGTATAGCTAATGGTGCCTAAACAATCAACAATTTCCCTTGTATCATTTGATAACTTTTCCAAATACACCCCTGCAACGTTGTTTTTAGGAGGAAATAGTATGCTTGTGACTGGATGTTATTTTTAATCATCCATAGAGAATAAATTTTCCTTCCAAGGGTTTCTATATCCCTCTTGATTATCTGAAGGCTACATATCACCAATCTTACCTGATTTTCTCTTATTGGTATTACACAACTATCTTTTACAAAATCTAAATGAGAAGTTGCTAGAAATAATTTTTTCCATCGCATGGCACAACAGTTCACTCATTGTCATGCTCATAGTGATATTTTAATTAAATTAATGATATTTAAAAAAGTGTATGTATGGATACACACACACACACACAAACTAAATGACGAATATCATTTGAATATCAAGAAAAGATTTGAACTCAAATCAAATTTCAATGTTGTCTCCAGCTGATGTAGAGCTGGTGAGGCTCCGACGATCCTCCGTGAAATGAAACAAAGTCAACCCGACCTCCAATTTCTTGTCCTTGACTAACCGAATCCACCCTTTAGTCAGTACGTAGCACTGGCTTCTCTTCCAATATGAGTAATGGAATATCCAACCAATGAATGAGTCTATTAAGCAACTGACTGAACAAACTATTAAAACATAATCATTGACTATGGCATATATTTCAAGGAAACTATTATGTGCGATGACCCAAGTATGTGGACACAATCCTCCTCTCTTCAAGGGAGTTGGTTACATCTTGGAGCTATAAAAAGAATGGATGAATGATGTATGTGGTGTGCTAACACAATGTGTGAAAATTGTGAGAAGTGAGCAATGCATTTTGATATATTTTCATTCATGTGCTTAAGTGTTGAAACAATGTCTTTAGACACCACCACTTCTTGGAGTTTCTTAATCTTGATGGTTCTATTATATCTAATCTCATGATTTTCTCAAACAGGAAACTGTAGGTGGAGTACAAGATAATAAGTGGTATAGATAGGAGGAACTGGAACTCGAGTGTTGCCAACATCAATAAGGTATATGGTTTCATTGTTGTTCACATTTCATTAATGTATGAAGTTCCCTCTTCCCCCGCTCCCACCACCCATATCATCATGTAATGTGTTTAATCACTTGTCTTTGGCATATGATTTGAGGTTGAATTGAGTTCCTAGAATCAGTTTATCATGTGTTTATGTTATTGCTTTGCATACTGGTGATAATTCATATTTATGTGCTTATATAGATTTGAGGAAGTTTAGCTTCTTTTTTGTGCGCAAATCTACATAAATGTTTGGAACAATGAAAGTATTATTTGGATCCTTCATAATTGACAATAAGGGATAAACCATCTAATAATGGGCATTATTCTCTCTTTATCCTATCTATTTAGATAAGCATAATTGACTCTGGAAAGTAGTTACTATAATTCGATTCGTTATATCACTAATATACCCCTAATCATTGGGGACTTTTCTTTACAACACTCACTATGGAAAATGCAATTTGATTGTCATGATATACCACTTTTGAATCAATCCTTGTCAACATAATCTCCCAGAGCAATCTTGAGCCACATTGCTTCCAAGGTAATGTACTTAACCCCAATACTTGTATTTAAAAGAGAAACTAAGTGTTGTCCTCCAAAATAACATGTAATTGCTCCTATATGGTGATTAAAGACATAGATCATCATCCACTTCGTCCCGTTGACATCTTTAGCCCAATCAACATCACTCGAGCAAAATAAGACATTTCTTTCATCATAAAGTCTGTTGCATACTCTATACCCTAATAGCAAGGTTCTATTTTCCTTTCAAGTACCGAAAGATAAATTTAAAGACAAACCAATTATGCAGGACGATGTTCAACGAGAATATATTGAGCATAATGGCAATGTTTTAGTATCCTACAATCCTTAGCATATATCAGTCTCAGAATGCTCAATGAAAATGATGATGTTCATGATGGAATTAAAGTAAACCTGACTTCTTATGTATAAAGTTGACCAAAACATGGTTTCCTCGGTTCTAACTTTCTGTAAGAAGCCTCTTCTATGTTCTATCTGGAAGGTATTAGAGCTTCGGAAAAAAATTAACTTTCCCTAAAATGGGGCAGCTCTTATCATCTATGGCAATTCTTGTGGAAAAATCCTTGACTTCTATGTGGATCTAAATGTTCCTCTTAACATATGTTTTTCCTTGTTCTCCAATTTCTTAAAGATCTATGTTGGGCGCAATATTTAAACCCCTCCATCATACCATCGGTAAAGAGTGCAAGGTAATGGGTGGGTTCTCTCATTCCCCCCCTCGTTGCTTCCTTCTTGGTAGACTTCATGACTCTTGATCAGATGGAAAGGTTGTCGAGCTGTAGATTATTTTTCTGCTACAAAAGAGATTGACTCAGAAAAATGATCAATATCTAATGTGTGGGACAGGATGACCACTCCTTTTAGCATCAAGTGATGTGAAACCCCTATATGTGCTCTCTTAGTAGTCTCTAGGAAGTTAGTTCTAAATTATAGCATGCAGGGAATCCCCAAACTGAAGATTTGAAAGCCCAAATTCCCTATAAGTTTCGACTTAAGATCAATTAAGGTGACCATGAGAGTAAAATTAAACTAAAACCCCCTTTAATCCCTCTTATATGAGATGACCATTACAGAGGTCTTAATTAATTATGAACTACTTACAAGAATATATGGCATAGGGAGGTGTTCACGATGAATATTATGTTAAACCAATAGACTTCAATTATTTAATGTTGAAAGTCAGGTTGTGTATTAGCTGAACAAAATCAATGGTATGATTCTTGATTCTTCAAAATTTCTCCTGAATTTTCTTATTGCATCTAAGTTTCAGTGGCATTTCTCAGTCGCAGAATGTTTGGTACTATTATTGATCTGGATTTATGCAGGAACACAACAGAATACACAAATAACCATAGAAAAAAAGATGCAGCGAAAATAACACTTCATTTCATTAATCAAAGAACTAAAACTTGTTTACATACAGAATGGAAATAAACTAGCTAGAGTGCTGGTAGCTTATCTCTGAGAAGAGATGTGGCGGCTACATGCCTCTGAACTTTGTTTTACAATGAGGCTTGAAGGCCTATATATTATTGAGAAAAAATGGAAACCCTACACATCCAAAAACCTAACCCTAGGCAGTGAAACGCTAGAATGTGGGCCCCATTGGGTAACTTGGTACATCAATTTCCCGGGGTTGTAACTTTGGCATACTACCTCCGTTTGACGCACATGATACATCATTAGAAAGATCTATTCAAGGAATACATCCATAAATAGTAAATATTGAATTTGAAATGGTCTCATATTTTCCCGACCATTCGATGCCGAAAAAACATTGTTTAGGGCCTCAAAACGGCTCTGGAACTTTAGGACCCGAAAACTGCCAAAAATAGTAAATTGTGCTACAATTAAGGAAACTAGAAAATTGAAAGAAAGAATGGTGGGGTCCAAGTGGAATAGGTGGGTGGCCACCAATATCCTCCTGGATCATTCCTCCCCCCTTAGGAAGCAATGGTCCCCATTGCGTTGAGTTCCTCCATGAGACGAGGAAACTTCTGCTAAACTTGGTCCCTGGTGAGCCACTTTCCCTGGTGAAGGAGTTGGCCTACTTTGACAACTCGATATAGCTGGATATTCTACTAGCGGGTGTTCTTGATATGTGTGTCCATAATCCGATCAGTTGTGGCTTGTTCCATGCAGTCAGGGTTTAACTCTGTTGGTGTGAGTTGTTTTGCCACGTCTGATGTGTCTAGTAGAGGTGGAAAGTAGGGTCGAAGGTGGTCCACATTGAACACTAGGTACATACCAAGGAGTGGTGGAATACTGAGCTCGAAGGAATTGTCCCTGACAGCCTTGGTGGTGGTGTATCGCCCATATCAGAGCGAGTGAAGCTTGTGGTGGGGTCCAGCGAGGCGCCCCTTCTACAAATGTAACCACACTTTGTCGCCCACCTGGAAGTTGTGTTGCACTCATTGTTGATCATGTCGCTGCTTGTACTTAGCATTGGATCTATCCAGTATGTCATGAACCTATTGGCGAATGTGATGAATGCACTCAATGAAGTTGTTTGCCTTGGAAACTTTAGACTAGACATGAGCCGAATCAGCCTGAGTAGCTGCAAATGGCATGGCTACGTCAATGGGACAAAGCAGCTGGAATCCCAATCCCACTTGAAAGGGGATGTGGTCAATTAAGTTGTGGAGGGCCCAATTATAGCTATGATATACATAAGGCAGGCTCTCATCCCATGTGCATGGATGCTTTGAGTTGTACATGTGCAAAATGTGTACGATCATCCTGTTGACGACCTCTGTTTGGCCATCAGTCTGGGGATGGAAAGCTGTGGAATTTGTGAGCTTGGTGTCTATCATTGACCATAGGCTAGACCAGAATGTACTAAGGAACCCGCTGTCCCGATTTGGGATTATAGACTGTGGGATCCCAAAGTGTACCCACACTCATTCAAAGAAGAGTTTAGCAGTGGTTTAGCAGTGGCTTCTGCTGTGATATTCTTCTTGTAGGTCGCCATTATGGCCATCTTTAAGAATTTGTCGACGAACACGAACACACAGTCGTTTCTGTTCTTAGTAGAAGGAAGGCCCAACATGTAATCCATGGAGATGGGTTCCCAAGGTCGACTAGGGGTAGGCAACGGAGTATAGAGGCCTTTCTTCTTGATGGACGATTTGGTAATGGCGCAGGCAATGCAGGATCATATGTACTTCCCAATGTCCTGTCGAAGGTTCATCCAATAGAAATACTTTTGCAGTACTGCCACTGTTTTCTCGACCCCGAAATGCCCAGCAAACCGACTATAGTGTGCTTCCCAAATCATCTTGGCACGCTCGCTTGAAGGAACACAAAGGTGTCCCATGTGACATAGTAGTGCATCCTGGAGGTGAAAATTTGGAACTTGGTTTCCCTCCAAGAGCATCATGTATGTGTGATTGAATTCTGGATCACTCTGGTATAGAAGAAACCAATCAAAAGTCTCATTCCCACAAGAGTTGAGCACGGTGGTTATCGCCGTGATCGATGGTCAGCTGAGGCAGTCTGCAACATTGTTGGTGCTTCCCTTCTTATACTTGATGTTCAAATGAAACTGTTGTAGATATGTGGACCAGTTCTGATGGCTATCATTCTGTAACTTCCCTTATGTCTGTATGAACTGCAGGGGTCGGTGGTCTATGTGGATGATTGTTTCCTTCCCCAAAATGTAATGCTTCCATTGTCAGCAAGCCTGTATAATGGAATACATCTCTTTGTCATAAGTGGGATATTTGCGGACTGTGTCGGACAGTGTCTCACTGTGATATGCCATTGGATGCCCTTGTTGAGTAAGGACTGCCCCAATAGCATAGTCAGAGGCATTTGTCTCAATCTCAAATGGTTGTTGCAAGTCTAGTAATATGAGCATTAGGGCACAACAGAGGCGATGTTTCAATTCTGCAAACGCCTTCTGTTGAGTTTCTGACCAGAAGAATTTTTCTTTTGCTCCTCCCTTAGTGACTTGACTCAAGGGCCAAGTGATATGAGAGAATCCCAACACGAACCTGCGGTAGAAATTAGTAAGACCAAGAAAGCTGCGAAGCTCTGTTAGAGTAGTTGGGGTTGGCCAATCCCAAATGACTTGGATCTTGGTTGGATCCACATGTACCCCACACTCATCAATAATGTATCCCAGATATTGAACCTGGGTCATGCCAAAAGTGCACTTGTCCAAATTGGCACACAAATTGTGCTTCCGTAGTGTTTGGAGGACTTGTCAGATGTGGTGGAGGTGCTCTTACCAAGTCTGGCTGAATATTAGGATGTCATCCAAGTACACTACTACAAATGAGTTGGTGAATGGTCACAAAATGTCGTTCATCAGTCTCATGAAGGTTTCGGGAGCATTCATCAGCCCGAAAGGCATGACCAACCATTCGAAAAGGCCCTCCTTGGCTTTAAAGGCAGTCTTCCACACATCGGTCGGTTCGATTGGTACCTGGTGATACCCAGACTTTAAGTCGATCTTGCTAAAATATTTTGCCCCTTTAAGCTAGTCCAGGAGGTCATAAATCCGTGGGATCGGGTACTTATTCCGGACAGTGATCTTGTTTAGCGCCCGATAGTTAATACAGAGTCTCCAAGTCCCATCCTTCTTCTGTACCAACACGACTGGGCTCCCACAGGGCGATGAACTTGGTCAAATGTGACCCTTCTGCAGCAGCTCCTGAATTTGCCTCTTGATTTCATCATGCTCTAGAACATAGCGTCGATAGATCAGTCCATTGGGAAGTGGCGCACCTGGGGTCAGATCGATGGGGTGCTTGACTTGACAGTGCAGAGGTACCCTTGTGGGTGAGGTGAATATGTCCCGGTATTGCTCCACGACCTTGTCCATTTGTTGTTGTCGTGCGGAAGGGCCATGTCGGGAGGTCGTGGCCACGATCTTCTTCTTTACCTGAGGGCAGATCACCAAGAAAACAAATTTCCCAGTTTTGGAAATGAGCTTACTGCATTATTTTGCAGTAACCAAAGAGATAGTGGTAGGAGGTGGTACCTCTGGTATCCTGTACAACTTATTTCCCAAAGTAACAATAACAACACGAGGTTGGGACTCATACACAGCATGTCGCTTTCATAAGTATGGTTGACCTAATAATACATCACAAACATCAAGAGGAGCAATATCACATAATACCTCATCGGTGAAGGGCTTGATGCTATAGGGAAGGTGGCACTGCTGGCTGACGCAGAGATCTTGTCTTTGGTAAATCCACCCGATGGTGTACGGCTGCGGGTGTGCTATGGTCGACAAGCCCAACTGCTTCACGACCTATGCTAAAATGAGGTTCTTTTGGCTCCCATTGTCGAAAATGAACTGTAGTGGGGAACCATTTACCCACATCTGGGAGTGGAAAAGACGCTCCTCCTCCTCTAAAAATTCTATTTCTTCCTTTTGGATCTTCGTGGTGGCAACGGTGGTGTTGGGCTCTGCATCGATAATATTCTTCTCTCTGTCATTCCCCTTCTCGGGTTTTGATTCAGTTTCAGAGTATGCATCTGATTCGGAAGCCTTTATCTTAGCTAGTGACTGCTTGGCCTGACACTCACTTGTGTTGTGAGTGGGTCTCTTATGGAACTCGCACCACTTTCGTGCTTCCTTCTTCGGCTTCGCAGTGTTGCTCTTTTCTTACGGCTTTGGCAAGTTTTCTTGAGTTTCCATGCCTTGGTTGTGTCCTTGGTTCTCCGGTTTGGGGACACCTTTCACTTGCTTCTGATTCGTAGATCCAAAGTCTCGATTTTTCTGTTTGAATTTTTGCTCAATTTTGCCAGCATATCGGTATGCCGTACCAAGCGAGGATATGTCGAGGAACTCCATTTCCTCCTGAATGTATCGGTACAAACAAATGTGGTACTTTAGCACCAAATGTTTCTCTGAATCTTTGATACCCAACTTGGTGAGCAGGGTATGGAATAGATTCGTAAGTTCATGCACATCTTGATCTCTTTGCTGTCGCAGCATAGTCCACTGTATGTACTTGTCCTCATAGCTCCCCACGGGATAATATTGTCCCTTTATGGCATCTCGGAAAGAATTCCAAGTGGGTATGACCAAGAACAGAGAGGGTTCCTCCTCATCCTTTCTTTCACAGTAGGTTTCCCACTAGTCCTTGACATGGGGGGCAGCTTTGAGTAGTGAAAAAGTAATATTTTCCCGGTTGGAAAAGTCATGAACCAAGAAATATCCTTCTAATAGATTCCACCATCTATCTACGGTGTCTGCATCTATTCGGCCATAAAATATGGGAATGTCAAAGTTTACTTGTACCTTAAAAGGGGTTGCACCTCCAGAGTGGCTGCTAGATGTAGATGCGCCGCCAGTGGGAAGTCGTTGAAGGATCTGGGTGAAGTTATCCATCATTGCGTTCCTTTGTTTTTCAAGGGCCTCCTCGAGCAACATTTTGATAGGATCTTCTACGCCCTCGTCTTTCTTTTCATCCCCCATGGGTGGCCGTTAGTATTTGCGAGGCTGATCTTGCAAAGGTTCAACCATATCTAGCCCTAACTATTTATGATGATGATGATGATGATGTTTAACGTCCACTGAGATCGAATTGGTCTATCAGACCTAAAGAAACAGATTATTGGCAGTGATTAGCTTACCGCTGAGTGCTTTACAAGTCTAGCTCTATAATTATACCTCTCCCTCGTTGGGGACATGCAAAGAATGATCAAGAAAGAGAAGATTGCTCTGATACCATTGATCCGGATTTATGCAGGAACACAACATAATACACAAATAACCATAGAAACAAATATGCAGCGGAAATAACACTTCATTTCATTAATCAAAGAACTGAAACTTGTTTACATACAGAATGGAAATAAACTAGCTAGAGTACTGGTAGCTTATCTCTGAAAAGAGATGTGGCGGCTACATGCCTCTGAACTCTGTTTTACAATGAGGCTCAAAGGCCTATATATTATTGAGAAACAATGGAAACCCTACACATCCAAAAACCTAACCCTAGGAGGTGAAATGCTAGAATGTGGGCCCCGTTGGCTAACTTGGTACATCAATTTCCTGGGGTCGTAACTTTGGCATACTACCTCCGTTTGACACACATGATACATCGTTAGAAAGATCTATTCAAGGAATACATTTATAAATGACAAATATGAAGTTTGGAATAGACTCATATTCTTTCGACTATTCAATTCCGAAAAAACATCGTTTAGGGCCTCAAAACGTCTCCGAAAGTTTAGGACTCGAAAACTGCCAAAAATAGTAAATTGTGCTACAATTAAGGAAACTGGAAAAATGAAAGAAACAATGGTGGGGGTCCAAGTGGAATAGGTGGGTGGCCACCAATATCCTCCTGGATCAATTATGGTTGGGCCTGTGCAGGCGGTTCCTTGTAATTTGATCAAGGTTAGTCAATGTGATTCAAGGATCGTTGGGTTATTGTTATTGTTATTGTTGATGGATTGGATTGGATTTAATTTACTGGCTATGAGTGTCCAGAATTTAGTGCATTGTATGGATGATTCAAGAATGTTAATTTGTTTCTCAGTAGAGTCAACGTTGGTTTTCTGTGTATATATTTTTTTACTATTTTGGGCGGGCGTTGAGATTGAAGGATGATTATGATTTGAATTGAATTGGAGTTGATGGATTAAATATTGGGCATAATGGTTTTGCTTTTTCTTTTTTTTCTTTAAAGGCTCTTGAGATCTACTTGTTCTCTTTCTTCCTAGTATCACAGATTTGAATTAAAGTCTTAGTTTTTTTCATATTAACCAAGCTGATCAAAGATTAAAAATAAGTAAACATTTTTCTTATCTTTCTTATTATATTTTATAAACTAATTATGTTAAAATTACCTTTACCAAATTGAATTTTAAAATGCTAAATGTATTTTAAATTTTGAATTATGACATCAATCTCACCTTTTGTACTCGAGATATATCAAACATTTTTACTTTCTATTTAATTTAGACAAGAAATACTATAACTTAATTTCCAATACAATCTCATACTTGACATATCAATGCATATCACTTATTCTTACTTTCTATTTACTCTAAACAACAACAAAAAAATTAATTTACAATACATTTTATTTTCATTCACTTTTATATTGTTCTCCTTGGTCTTGACATATTAATTATTTTTACTTTCTACTTTCTCTACTTTAAACAACAAACTAATTAATTTCCAAAATTCTAAGCATACTTTGAAATTTGAAAAATATTCTTATCTTTCTTATTATATTTTATAAATTAATTATGTTAAAATTACTTTTACCAAATTGGATTTTAAAATCCTAAATGTCTTTTAAAGTTTGAATTATATCATCAATATCTCACCTTTTGTACTTCATCAATCATTCTTACTTTCTATTTACTTTGGACAAAAAAATGTTATAACTTAATTTCCAATACAATCTTGTACTTAACATATCAATGACATATCACTTATTCTTATTTTCTAATTACTTTAAACAACCAAGAAAAGAAATTAATTTACAATACATTCTATTTGCGTTCACTTTTATGGTGTTCTCTTCCATCTTGACATATTAATTATAAATACTTGACCTACTTAAGAACTTTAACTATATTAACAAATGCTTACTAATGAACAAACTAATTTCCAAACAATACTTACTACCTAACAAATTAATTTCCAACTTCCTTAGATTTATACTTTGAAACTTGAACCCTATCAACAAAATACTACCAACCTTATTTGTCCATCTCCTAAAAAATTAATTTCCAACTTCCTTAGGTGTATACTTTGAAACTTGAACCCTATCAACAAAATACTACCAACCCGATGTGTCCATCTCACAAACTTTTTTAGTTGGACTCTTCAATGTTGATGTATCAATTATTCTTACTTCACATCTAGGCTGATAGGCTGATAGTGATATTTCATTAGGCTTATGGTGATTCTTACTTCACATCTAGGCTGATAGTGATATTTCATTACCCTTTTTTCAGTTAGTTTAGTACAACTCACCAAGACTCAAAAAGCCATGGATGAGGAGTATTGGGATAGCTATGGTCTCTTATGGAAAAGAATTATGTGGGTCTTAGTGTCTCCTCGATAAGACATTAGGGTAAGTGAGTTTGGCTGGGGTAAATAATTAGATTAAATAAAACATTGTGTGAATATGATGTGGAATTTTTATTTTTAAAATATTTATTAATATTTAAAATATAAAGTATAATTAGATTTTTTAAAAGTTTTTTGAATTTTTAAATAAAATAAATTATGTTCCTTGTTTCGTGTGTTGGGAATCATTCTTTTATATTTATTATGATAAGAAATAAATGGATAATATTTTTGTGGGAGTCTCAGTTTCTTATGGATAAGACTCTAGGGTGGCTTTTGGTATGGGAAATGATAAGCCTTTAGGGTGTCTTTGGGTGGGGTAAATAATTAGATTAAATAAAATATGTTTTATATCTTGTATGAATTTGATGTGGAATTTATATTTTTTAAATATTTATTATTATTAAAAAATAAATTATAATTAAGCTTTTTTTGAAGTTTAAATAAAATAAAGTATGTTATTTGTGTTGGGAATAATTTTAAAATGTTTATGATGAAAAACAATGTTATTTTATTGGCTATTTTTTTAATGGGAAAATCTATTGTTCAAAGAAAAATATTTATGTAATTAATATTGTTTTCAATTTTTAAAATGAATTTTGAATTAAAGTAGGTAGAATTAAGGATGTATAAGTTATTGAAAGTTTTAAATTTGAAAATGTATGGTTATCATCTTGTTGTTGGTTGGTTTATTTTGATGATTAAAAGTTCATTATAGGGTATGTTTTTAACCTTAGTTTCAAACTGGTCAAACAAATGCCTTTTCTTTTTATTCCACATACACAAAGTATCAAGTAACAGTTCATGCAAGTTGAGAAGTTCTTTTGCTTAGACAAATCCTTTTAGAGGTTGGATTTCAATAGATACATTCAACTAGAGGCTGGTGTGATAGAGTGTCATTCATCTCACCAACTCAACATTAGCGTAATAAACAAACTGTGCTATACATGCACTTTGTTTGGAAGCTTCTTTAAGAGTGTATCCCTTAGAGTCCACTATTGTCTTGGTGATCAAGTGGATGACATTTTCACGAAGCCTCTCATAGAAACCAAGATCTTAAACCTTTCATGTATGTTATGAGTTAAAGGGGGACAAGTTCCAATGGATTCTTCCTTCTCCTTTGTAGTTTTTGGTAAATCCTTCAATCTTATGCCAAGTTGTTCTTAAAGGGGGAAGTTAGGATATTTTCACAATAATATATGGGTTAAGATCAACCTGGCCTAAAGTGTGTTTTTATGTTTTATTAATCTATAGGTCACAATCATCTTTTACACATGAGTGATCCATAGCTCAAACATCTTCTTGATATTAATGACTTCTAATACTCAATTGGTTCATGATTTCTATTTAAAGAGCATGGAATACCATGTGTTGATAGAGATGTTCTTTTACATCCATTAAATCCCTATGGACTATCCCCTTCGAGGGTTTTAACCATGTAAATCATAGTGTTCTGACCTCTGATATGTGCATAGGGGACATTGTCTATATTAAGGTGTTCAACTACATGGATATACCCCTTTTTCTGAATATACAGTTAGTAATACCATCACTTCCTTCATGCATCAACACATGCATGTGTTAAATTTCAAAATCCTGAAGTGTTAAGGGATTTTATCATTCACTTTAATTCACATTCAATAGTACTTTAGAATAAAGTTTGGATCACATTGAACTTTATTTTCGTGCAATCCTTTCCACTATATGTGTTCAACACCAAGGTGTCCACTGGGATATAAATGATCTTTTCTAATTATCTTAAATTCTTCCCATATGGCTAAGGGTTGATGTGCTTCTCTCTAATGGGTGTATTTCCACCACAATAGTTCATTTGGGTCAAAATTGAAAGTAGTATATATTGACAACCTAATTTTTCTCACCTACTTTGTCATGAGCATCATCACCATTATACATCACTTTCATCAACATTAATATCATTTCGAGTACCTCGGTCACTATATCACCTCAATATTGTGATCAAAAGTTGAGCTAAACCCAAAGTTTTACCATAAAAAAATCATTGCATGGAATTTCCCTAAAAAATCATGCATGTTCGTTGCACTAAAAACCATAAAAATCATAAAGTGGTACTCTCAAAAATAGAATTTGGTTGGTTATAAATATCATTCACCTTCCAATAAGGTGTAGTGGATGACAGTGAGCATCATCAAATCATTATTACTAAAAATAACATTTGATTTGGTCTCCAATACCTATCACTATCCCACTAATTCATCAATGGAAATGGATTAGTCACATTGCAACTATTTCTAATGGATGCCCAGATTCATCTATCCAACACAAGTAAGGTTATACTACTAGATTTCATACAAAGAGAGAGAATTCCCTTTATGTTCTTTTTTTTATATTCTTGGAGTCCATACTACATCATTTGGCTTGGGATTGAACATTAGAGGAGAAGAACCCTCCCTTGGATTGGATACAAAGACCTCATCTACTACATCCAATACCAAGGTGTGTATTTTAATACCCAATCTTTTCATTACCATAAGCATTACAATCTTTTTCCTGTGCTTTGAATGTTTTAGCTAGTTTTGTTTATTCTTCATTGATAGAAAAAGTTTATTAGTGTTGTTGCCTCTATTGGTTTTTCTCCATACCATTTGATCTAGCACCCAAGTTGCACAACCCTCGAGTACATGTCTTTTGGTATGGGTTGGTGTAAAAAATCCAACACCAGATTGGGCTTTATTTCAATTTTATATTCTAATTTCATGATTGGTTTGATTTCCAAACACACTTCTACACTGATATTGTTTCCTTGTGTGCAGGTGTAGGATGCATCGAGATCACAATGTTTCTCCACACAAGACCATCCCTATAGGTATAATTCTTCAAGCCAACATAGGTGATTTTCCTATACATACATCTTGTGTATTGAACTTGTTTGTTGACCCCAATTATGCCTATAACACATTGCCCTTCATGTAGTCTCTAACATTGAATCTATCCTTGTACACTTCTTCACCTCACTCAATGAGTACCCTCGATGTCTTGTATCATGGCATTGTTTGTTTCAGTTTACATGCCATAAGCCCACTACGCCATCCATATAGTAAAAGTTACATCGTATCACCGCTATTGATCTTCCCCCAAGGAGATCACCACCAATGTCCTACTCCTCATCTCTTTTGTTTTCTACTACATGCATCGTTGATTCATTCGGTCCTTTTTTGGACACTTATCTCCTTGAATCTATTTTTTCGCAAGCGTATCTAGTTGAGAAACCATTCAAAATGTTCCATAGTATGACTACAAATCATATATGACCTCTTATGCTAGTGTCTTTGGTTTCCTTTGTTATGAGCATTCTAGCATTGTTTGTAATTGAGATTATATACACCATTAGCCTTTTGGTTGGTTGTTTGTAGGTGGGATTTTACGGCCTCTTCGAGGGGGGGATTTGTTTTATTCAATCACTCCTACTACTTGCCCAGAAATTCATGTTCTCCTATCGATTGAAGAGACAAAAACATGTGATGGTTGTACAATTCACTCCTACATCAGAATGTGATTGTTAACAGCCTAGTTTTTCTCACCTACTTTGTTATGGGCATCATCACAATTATATGTCACTTTTAGTAGCATTATCTCCATTTCCATCACTTCCATTATCATATGACCTCAGTATCGTGGCCAAAAGCCAAGCTAAACCCAATATTGAACAATAAAATGTCATTGCATAGAATTTCACTAAAAAGTCATGCATAGTGGTTGCACTAAAAATTGTGAAGTGGACCCAAGAATAGAATTCATTTGCTCATAAATACTATTCACCTTCCAAAATGTGTAGTGGCTAAAAGTGGACATTACCAAACCATTAATACAAAAAGTAGCCTTTGATCTATTCTCCAATACCTATCACTATCTCACTAATTCATAATGAAAATATATTATTCACATTCAAGTAGTTCTAAGAGATATCTACATCCTTTCCTTTAAATAAATCTCACATTGTCATTCAAAACATCCATCCATACATCACAAGTAAAGTTATGATGTTGAACAACAAATTTTGTAAAGCTATTTGGCAGTGTTCCACCAAGTTTAAGTTTCCGGGAAGCAGGAACGTGGGAGCAGGGAAACGCACATTGGGGATGTGTAGAGACACCCCAAATTTTTGAGGTATTTTGGGGGACGAGGGGGGGGGAGCAGGGGACATCGAGGTCCCTAACATAGGGGGGTCGGTCTCTAAAATTATAAAAAAATAGAAAAATAATAAAAATATGTACCCCAACATATAAACATATCAATTCCTCATCCCATCACCATTTGCATACCAGCGTCCTTAACGCTATTTTGTAAAAAAACATATTTTGTGATTATTTTTCCATAATGATTTTTTATGTATATCTTCCTATGTAATATAAAATATTTTCAGAATACAAAAGATCAAATATATTTTAAAGTATATCTTCCCATGTAATATAAAATATTTTCAGAATACAAAAGATCAAATATATTTTAAATATTTTAAAAGATAAATCATATGTTTGATAAGGTGATGGAGATCCACCTCAACATTTCTCCTAATCAATATCATCTTGAAATACAAGTAATTTTGATGTTTATCTTGATTCAATGAATTTCTTCCTCCAAAGTGCTATGATTAGCATTGCAACAATAAAACTCTGCAGGTGTGAAGCCATACATTTCTTCTCGTTGTTTATGCAAAGCTTCTTCCACACTGCTATGTACCTCTGTTGCAGAGATATTTGATGTCTGCCATGGCACTATTGATTCAAAGTGCAAGAAAGAAAGTAGCGTCAGATGAACAGTGGTGTCACTCTGAAATTCTGATATGTTTAATGCGTCTTCATTAAGATATGATTCTCAGTAGTGAAATACACTCCTTGAAAGTGCTGGTAAGGAATGTAGGCTAGAAGGATTCTAACCTTCATACCAATTTATCTCATTCGCAACAGAGAGAAAGAAGAGGTACAAAGGAGACTATGGACAAACGCAAAGAACAATTACATTAAAAAAAATGCTATATAACAAGACAATCTCAAGTTATTAACTGCAATGTAAGAACTTACAATCAGATCTCTGAGTACCCAACAAGGACTCTATGAAACCACAACAACACTGAATTGTCTTACCCCTTGGAATCTCTCTGCTATCCTTTTCATAATGAACAGGATCAATTACATTGTGAACACTTCTTGTAAAGAAATTCAGTTCAACAGAAGACTCTTCGAGTTCTTGAGCTCTGAATCGATGCCCCAGTGTGGCAGCTACGTTCTCGAGCACTGAATCGAAGTGTCCCTATATATCTCCATGTTGCAGGTTCGATTCTGGGCACTCTGGCTCACCTTTGCGCGCGTTGAGAGGGTTCTGGGACTGCTTTAGGAACTCCAGGGATGCGCGCGAGTCTTCTGGGTCGACCGTGTTGCTGTCAGCGCGCTGATCATAACATAACCATGGCTGGCTTCTAAGAAATGAAATACCCAATTTAAGGTGATGGCATAGAGCTCTCAAATTCAACAGATTCAGAAAACTGAGATTGATCCAAGGAAGCCCCCCAGATCCAATCCGAGAGCAAGCCAATGCCATCTACATGATTTTTCTCATCTTTATGATCATCATCTTGTTCCCAAATTCTGAAGCAAGAAACAGCGCCCTGAACAATGCTCTCATCCTGCATCAGGGCCGTGCAATCTTGGCCACCCATGGAATCCAGACAAAACAGAGTTTCTGTATTCAGCAAAGGACTCTGAGGCCTCCAGAGCTGATCATCAGTGGCTTCAAAAAGAGATTCTCTCAAACAATTCTCTTCCTCCACATGCAGTTTCTGCTGCTCTGCATCTTCTTTTTCAGTACTATTATATACAGCAGAGTCTTGGAGATAGTCCAATATATAAGACTGCTCCCTTATAGCTGCTATGCTTCTGATTCCGAAGCCTGTACTATCTTCCCAACTCCATTGATCCTTCAATAACATTGAATACTCATTCGAAAGAAGCAAGCAAAACTCTGGCAAAATTTCATTACCTGCACCGGCGTTTTCAGGTTTGTCAAAGGCCATACCTACCTCGAACTCCATTAAACGCGCCTGTTTCTGCCTGCACGAATTCTCAGGCGGATTCAACTCCTGCTCTTCTCTGAGCCGCTTCTTGTCTGCGTCCCCCATATTCATTTGCATACTTCTCTGCAGTCTATTCTTTTGAATCAGAAAAACTTGAAAGCCCCCGGCCCCCACCTAAGAAATGAGATCATGAAAACCCCATGCTTGATTGTGGGGCACAATCAGAGAAGAGACAGAGGCCTGACACCAAAGGCAAGATGGTTGGTTTTCTGCATTTATAATTCTATTTTACATCGATTCAACCGGAATCATAATGGCAGATCTGTTAGTTAGGATAGAATTTAGCACAAGCAACCTCACGCTCGCACGCCGATCTAACTCGAACGGACTGGACAGAGCACCGATAACGTCCCTGTCGGTCAGTTATGGAGAAACTACTTTGAACTTTCTGCAAAAGTTGGATGGTATTGTCTTGCAAGATCCTTCGTTTCATTCATTCTTCTTTTTGAAAGATATCATTCCACAAGACTTGCATGAGTTTGATACGCCAAAAGTCGGTAGCGCCAGACTCTCCCTTTTAAGTGGACAACCATAGTGAAGAAGAAAAAATTGTTAGGTTAAAGGCCTTGAACCCTAACCCTAATCTTAATTTGGAAGATTTGGTAGGGTGGAGTGGGTAATCTTTGTTAATTTTTTATTATTAATTTTTTAATTAAATAGATGGTAGGGAGTTGTGTTATCCGTTGAAATAGCACTCTAAGATGGTGGTAATCATGTGAGGAAAAAGTGAACTTGTCTCTAGGTGCTTTGGAAGCCAAAGCTGTTACGGCTCTGTTTTTGGCGACACCTTCACCACACCCAAAAGATACCTTGGGTGCCCAAGTGGGCACGTTGGATCCGGTCGAGAGGCTTGGCAAGCGTTAACTTGGCTAAGTGACAGGACGGCCTGGGGCACGGATGGAGGATACACCAACGAAGGTGCAGAGGTGCAGTTGCTGCAAGTGTTAGAGTAGGAGGGTACAACAATGAAGGAAGATGAGAGGAGCTTGGCGAGGAATATGGTGAAGGCAATTACGAGTATCTCCTATGATTTTATAATTCTTTGGTTTCTTCTCCTCTTCTTCTTTCTTAGTAAAGGCATAATCTAGTCTATTTTCTCTTACCAAATTTACTAAGATCAGACAGATGAAGTGGGAAGAGTGCATCATGGAATTTAGGGGCATGCATCACTAATGAAATAGAATCATACTCACAATGACCAACTACCTTGGCCATTATATGATTTGTTGTCTTAAGACATTATTTGTTTTTATTGTATCAAACTCTCGACGACCAACAACTTACTATAATTTAATGATAATATGATAAAAATCAAATAATGATAGGTCCAATATTCCTTCCATCTTGTTTAGGTAAATGGTCTTTAATAATTAATATAGAGCCATGGCCAACGATTACCAAGACATCGTTAAAGATATGTTTTTGTGGTATTGTAGCAAGGTGGTTGGGGCTTTTGGCTGTGGTTGTCCCCACCTCGGGTCAAAACCCATGGCTATCCAGACTTGACGCCTTCAAAAGCATCATATACATTGTAACTGAGGAAAAAGTGGATAGTGGTTTTAGTTAAGGACTTGACGCCTACAGAAGCATCATATACTTTGTAACTGAGGAAAAAGTAGATAGTGGTTTTAGTTAAGGATTGATTTTTAATATATGAGATGTATTTGTTTTATTATAGTATTTTACATTTGGTATTGTTTATGTATTGAAAGGAAGATTTGATTTAGAAAAAAAAAAGAAATAAATATATTGTTAAGAATGATGTAGAACACTTCTGATTTGAGTGTTTGATGGAGGTGGAGAAGGTTCAAGAATGCCCTTTCCTAGAGACATGTCACCTTGAGATGCTCTCATGCCCCAGTATAATGTGGAAGAGGCATCCAAAGAAGGAGAGGGACACCCAACCACTTCATAATCATGTCCTTTATGTAGAATAAATCTTCAAAGCTTGATAGTGGACACATGCGCGCGTTTTCTTTCATGGCTATTTGGTGTGGCTCGCCGACAAAGGATGATGTAGAGGGAAACCATTATCATGTTGCTCAATCTCATGATGCTGGTGGGGAATGAAAATATTGCCAAGATAAGCTTGGTCAATTTGATGAGTAAGAACTTAATATGCGGTTTGAGAATGTGGAAATTGAAGGCATTGGGTGGATTTTAAATATTGCAAACTTCTTCTTCAAGCGAAGTTTGGGTAAAACATCGGTAAAAAATATAGAAGGGGAAGGGGTTGTGAGCTTCTAGAGTGGTGGTGCGAAGGAAACCTATGTGGAGGTGACAATGGTTTGTAAAAATTGAAGAGCGAGTGGATGCAAAGGGCATAAGGAAAGGTAGTTTAGCCACCACCTACAAGTCATGCAGGATGACGAGGTTGTTGTAGTTCATTTTCAAAGGCACATTCCTAGGGTGATTCAAAAGGAAACTGAGGTGGTTGAGAAATGGTTTAAATAGAAAAAGAAGGACATGGATGATAAGGAAATTCAATATTACATGAAGCTATCGATTCCTAATATGAGGAACTCCTTACAAATTCCTACACTAGAGACAAAAAGTACTTTCAAACAACTCTTCTCTACCAACATGCAAAATATTTACTTGCCAAAGTTTTACTGGATCAGAAGGAGGAAAAGGACATTGTCCTATAGGTTGATGAACTCTAGGACCAATTGAGGAAACTATAGAAAGAATCCAGGGATCGGAAGGAGGAAAAGGACATTCTCCTATAGGTTGATGAACTCTAGGACCAATTGAGGAAACTATAGAAAGAATCCAGGGATCATATGAAACATATGGAAACCAAGGTTGTCTTGATAGCCAAAACTACCATAGGCTTTGTGTTTGTCCATAAAGTTGTCGAGGATGAGCATCTTCCATTTACCTCATCCCAAACAGTTCCCAATTCCTTTTATCTCTGTTTATGATGATGAGGAGCATTCCCCTTAGATTTGAACACACTCTATTTCAATTTTTTCGTTATTGTTATCCTAGTTATGTTTTGAAATTTCGTTTTATAGACTACTACAATACTTAGAATCAACATAAGTTAGCTAAGCAAAGGTTAATAAAAAACTTTGGTTATAGAGATTTGAAAGTCCATTTTGTTAAAATCATGTTTTGTTACTGGTTGGGTTTCCCAAGTGGTCAACCATCATGAAACTCTGTATTTCTCTTTTATTAATCTAAATTGCTGGCTTACAAAAAAAAGAATGATTTAGAACATGGTGACATGTTTCACTTGGTATGACTAGTCCCTAATTCATGCTAACTTTTACATGCAAACTATGTTTTAGGTCCACAAGGTGGAGATAGAAATGACTCGTTTGATGTAGTTGTGAGACTATTAGGATCATGGGCCATGCATTGTGAGTAGGGAAGCCCTTGCAACAATCTCTCTTGCTAATTCAATAGGGATGCCCTCACCATGATGTTGGCCAAGCAGGCTATGAGTACTAGGAACAACATCACAATTAGCACCTCCCCTATTCCTGACAATGACAAGTCATGCACTTAGTCCTTGTCATATCAAAGACAAGAACACCTCATGAGATTAAGAAAGGGGCAAATGATGGATGAGAGCATTTTTCAATAGAGTCCAAACCTCTCAATAAATGTTGGGGGGAAATTCCCGAGGGTGATGTTGAGTCCCCTCTCGATGTTGAATTGATATATACTATTGCATATTGCACAATTGTGTGCTGGCTAGTTATCCTTTCTTCTGAGAGGGGGCACACTACGTATAAAAAAGTATAATTGTTCCTTTCATAAGCAATTTGCACTATGAAATGCATATCAATATTATAAACTTACACATGACCTTAGTGACACCCATTTAAAGATATTAAATCCAAATTTCAATGTTAATACAAAAATAACCACTTAATTACTTACTACTAAACCACATTCTCAAATACTACTAACTAAACATTTGATCATTTGATCATGGTATTTTCATGTTTATGTTACCTTAAAGGTAAAACTACTATATAAACTATTTCTATATATAACTTTTATGATAAAATAGTTTACCCTATATTACTAACTACTAAACTAATTAATTTTAATAAGAATTAATTTTATTATTATTATTATGACAAAATGTGCCTTATATAAATATTTGTTATTAAAAAAAAAAATTCATTATAAAAATATTTATATATAAAAACAATTTCTAGACAGATTTTAGATAATATTTGATTTATAGTAAAGAACAAATTTTTGACAACATATGAAAGAGGTATAGTGTTTGAGTGTATAAAAGAAAAAACAAGTCCCTGCGTGGGATATTGACATGTCTTTAAATTATGAAAAGATAATGCTCTACTATAGAACTTTTCTATTAGATATTATTTTAAATGTTATCTCTATTATAGAACTTTTCTATTATATATGATTTTATGTAGTGTATTACACTTGGAATTATCTTTTCTATTGGGCATAGCACCTTTTTATTATATATGATTTTAAATGTTATATGGTGTATTGTACTTGGAATATATTTTTAACTGGCCATGATCTTTTTATAGATAACATTAAAATTGATTTACATAATAGTAAAGTTGTTGGTCAATGATAGGATTAAGTATAGCTTGTTATTTAGTTTTGTGGGAATGGTTGGTTGTTAAAGAAAGACTAAACATTAAATTAATGATTAATAATATTAAATTGATTAATATTAACATAATAATAAAAAATCATGATCGCTATCTCTTTAACCCCCACTTAAATAAAGCTTATTTAAATCTTAATCAAGATGCATTTAAGCATAACAATATACCAGGATCATGAAATGAATCTTGGTTGTATACTTGTTACACTTGGGTTAATCTTGTTGATCCGCTAAAAAAAACCCATAATATAAAATAATATTTAAATGTCTATAAACCTAATTAGCTATCCTCGTGATAGGAGTAATAAATTGAAACCGACATCTTTTACTTTAAAATGAAAAAAAAACCTTAACCTTAAAATAAAAATAAAAATACCTATTTAATTAGCTATAAAATTATTTTTAATGGATGAGGAGTATTGTCATAGTTATGGATAAGAATTTCGTGGTAGTCCCGGTCTCTTAAGGATAAGACTTTAAGGTGGCTTTAGGTTTGGTAAATCATTAGATTGAATAAAATATACTTTATACATTGTGTTGAGTAAATATGATGTGGAATTTATATTCATTTTTATTTCCGATTTTTAAGACTTTTAAAGGGTAATAAATAAAATATCTTATTTTTAAGATTAAAATTAAGAAAGAAATATGTAATTGTGTCTGTGAATGAATAGAATCATTCTTATCTATTTGATAAGAAATAAATGTTATCTTATTCGTTAGAAGAGAAAAATTACCACTCAATTTTTTTATGCAAATATTATTATTTCCGAACTTTAAAAAGAAATTTCTTAAACTAGGTAAAACTAAGGGCGAGTATAAGTTAATAAAAGTTTAAAATTTGATAATGTGTAGTTATATATATTATTATTTTTATGATAACAAATTATATGTATAATTCTTTAAAATTTTGATTACATTAGAAATTTAGATTATTATGTAGAATAATATAGACTTTTATTATTATTATTGGTTAGTCTAACATTTTCCAATTGCGTCAATGACTTTGATGATTAAAAGTGTATATATATATGTTTTCAATCTTAATTTCAATTTCAAATTGATTAAACACACCTCTTTTCTTTTTATTCCATGGACACATAGTATCAAGCAATAATTCATGCAGGTTATGATTGAAAGTTCACTATAGTATATGTTTTCAACCTCAATTTCAAATTTGTTACACACACGTCTTTTCTCTTTATTCCATGGACACATAGTATCAGGGAATAATTTATGCTTATGCACGTTAAGAACTTCATTGGCTTAGATGAATATTTTCATAGGTTGGATTTTCACTAGTTATGTCTAACTATAATTTGGTGTGATAGTCATTTAGCTTGATACAGAGCCCACTCAACAACTGAACAGTAATGTAATTAACAAATTGTGCTACAGTCTTAACACATTCTCAAATATCCATAATAAAAAAATTTATATAACATAAATTTAAAGACATATTATTAAAGTCCGTAACTGTAACATGAGATTATTGAACTTTGAAAGTTTACGCTCATTCTTGACTGTATTTATTAGTTCAACCTTTCCTGAAACCCATAATTCAGTTCTAAACAATTAGGCTCCAATTCATTTATTTGTTTAATCTTGATTTTCTATGTTTACTGTTCTTTTCGTAGTTATCCTTTCGAAGCGATTTTTCTGCAATGATCAATCCGCAAGTTAACCTTCCGCAATGATCATTCTGCAAGTTAGCCTTCTACAATGACCCTTCCACAAATGTAGATTGCGGATTGCAAATCTTTGTTAATCTATTTTCCAAGTACCCTTCGCAAATATCTTTCCGCAATGATCCTTCCGCAAATAGCTTTCCGAAATGATCCTTCCACAAATAAATTTCGTCAATGATCCTTTCGCAATTTCAGATTGCAGGTTACATTTTAACCTTTTTGAATTTTCCTTTCGCAATTAACCTTCTGTAGTTGCGGATTGCAGATTGTGGGTTGTATATTCACTTTTTAGAATTATCTTTCCGCAATTGCGGATTGCAAATTATGGGTTGAATTTTAACTTTTTAGAATTATTCTCCTGCAATTAACCTTCCGCAATTGTGGATTGCATTTTAACTTTTGTGGAAATAAGCTTCCGCAAACTGTCTTCCGCACTTAGATGCTTGCAGGTTCAAAAAATGTAGTTTTTGAAATTGTTTAAGGTAAGATTATTTTTAGATATGGTTACTATACTTAATTAAAACTCGACAACCACTTAAGATGGGCTTATTCCTAGTGATCTTGATTTAAAACTGTAATGGAGATTATAACGGTTACCTCAAAATTTTGGTGTTGGGATGCTAGTGTAATATTTGGTTGGATATTCGGGATGTTAGCTATAACCATTGACCTCCATGAACAAAATATCCATAGATATTTAAAATAGTCCCAAAGGCCCCGATCTGAACAGTCTCGATTTGTATAGGGGTTTATGCGATGAATTTTAATAAATTATAAATCTGTAGAAAGTTGCGACTCATAACCTGGTAGGGGAATCATCCAACTTATAGCATTCCATACTATTAGTTTTATACAGAGAATTAATTGACTGTAATACTCGATCTTAATTGTTTTTATACTCTGACTGTAATTTTGTTATAATAACTAGAGAATGTTATCCCTGTTTACCTTGATCGTGAATTAACGAGATCTGTTTTATAATGCATTATGATAAATAGTTTAACATGAATAAATTACAGATAATTGAACAATTAAAATAAAATGAGTGTAGGGATTCAAATCCACATTGGAACAAGAATAACTAGAAATATTGGACTCAGGTATGGATGCCCGATCTGAGATGCATTAATAATTAAATTTAGCATTTTACAGGTATAAACAGAAGACATAAACTGATTTATAATTGATACATACTACATTAATGTTCAATAAGAATGTATGAAACATTTATACTTATGAATATAACTACAAATCTAGGTTTTAAATAACATCATACACATAAGCATAAACATTAATCCCTATAAAGTATAGCTGCAAATTCAAAGTGAAGATACACATTCTACTGTAACTAAAATCAATAATAAGCAAGCAACATAATAAGAACCTGGCACCATTGCTGGGAAAATAGAAATGGAAAAGTCATTCCTCCCAACCAACTCCTAGAGCATCCAAGTTACTTGCTCCATAACCCTTGAGCCTATTCATTGAACCGCAAGAGAAAAATCCACTTATTGCACCATCTTTTGCATTATCATATTTAATCCCCGTCCAATGCTAGCCTCCTTCTTGTTATTGGACATACTATTATATACTACTTTTCCTAGGACTTGGTCACTTATGAGCCTTTTGTTCTTTAGCACTCAACAAAGATTTTTGACCCTATTTTGGGGAAGATGCCTCATGCAACTCGAGTTCTCACTCAGTAGCTACAACTACTTGTCTTTTCCTCTTGTGGGTCAGAAAACACTCTTCAACAACTATTCCACTTCTGTCCCCTTCATTATTTTTTTATTAATAAAATAATAATTCATTACATTTGTTTTATTTTCGACTTTCATACCAAAAAAAATTAAAATAATAAATAAAATATCTCAACAGAAATTAATAATAAATTATTAATTTTAGGTGCATTAGATACACATGCACTTCATTTGGAAGCTTCTTCAAGACTGTATCATTAGACTACTATATTCTTGATTTGATGATCAAAGTGGCTGGCATTTTCATAAAGCCCCTCATAGAAGTGAAGATATTAAATCTTTTATGTATGTTACTAGTTCAAGAAATTTCCATTAAGGGGGATGTGCTTTAATATCTTCTTCCTTTTCTTTTCGTCACTTTTGTAAATCTTTCAATCTCATGACAAGTTTCCTTTAAGGGGAAGTTAGGATATTTTCAAAATAAGATATGGGTTAAGTTCAACCTAGCTTAAAGCAATTTTAGATTAAAGTGTTTTTTGTGTTTTATTAATCAAGAGGTCACAATTATGTGTTACACATGTGCGATTCAACATTTCAAACAACTCCTTGATATTAATAACATTTAATCAATGACTTTTAATACTCAATTGGTTCATTATTTCTATTTAAAGAGAATGGATGTCATTTGTTGATAGCAAGTTTCTTCTACATTAGTGTATTGCATTAATTAACTGCCAATGCGCCATGGACCATTCCTCTCCTTAAGGGTTTTAACCATGTAAAATTATGGTGAAATTATGGTGTTCTGATATTTGATATGTGTGTGAGTTCCAATGTTTGTGTTAAGGTGTTTAACTATGCATCCATACCCTTTTTCCAAATATATAGTTAGGAACTCCATCACTTTTTTCTTATATCAACAGACATATATCAAATTTCAAAATCATCCATATTTCAAGCTTCTATCCTTCACTTTAATTAACATTCAATAGAACTCTACAATAAAGTTTGGAGCACATTGCCTTTTATTTTGTGCAATATTTTCCACTACATTGTGTTCATAATCACGATATCTCATTGAATATAATTTCTCTTTCAAAACGTCTGTCTTAAATTCGTCCCATATAGTTAAGGGTCAATGTGCTTCTTCCTTGGATTCCCACCACAAGTGTATTTGGGAACCTACTTGAAAGTAATGTAGGTTAACCTTTATCTCTTTCATCAAAATATTTCATTCAATTAATAATCACTTTTTAATCTTATTATTAAATTCTTAATTTCCTTTTATTCCCTTCACCTTTGAGCCATACTTTGTTCTAATTGTAACACCTAGGTTGCGACCCCCAATTGCATTAAATTATATATGATGTAAATAGCGTTATTAAATCATGGTGTGGAGATCAAGGCAAGGCCCCGCCATGGATTTAGCATTTTACGTTTCAGAAATGAAAATCGATGTCGATGGTTATCATGCTAGCCAATGGCACAGTATAATTTTCTACATCATGTAAATATGCAATTGATAAAATACCCACAACTAGCTATGTCAATGCAACATTAAAGAGATGGGGGCATGATTTCACGGGGGGAGGGGCTGGGGGGATATTCAAACTTTTGAGCCAATGGGGAAAAGCCAAATTTCGAAGGGAGAACCCATCAAGCTATTAACTACCTTTCTTGTCTTATTCACCCAATCATTTATTATTGCCATAAATTGGTTGAGTTAGTTATTGCATGGGGATGAGAAGAATATGGTAGTCCAAATTCAAATTGGAGAATCCATCAGTTTTTGGGAAACATGATTTTGACTTATGGGGCAAGTTAACACCCAAAAATGCCTACCCATTCCTGCATGCATCCATGTTTTTCTCCTCCTTACGTTTTTGGAGCTGTTGTGCATTCCCCATTCACATTTTTGCAGTTTCCTGTGTTTTCCCCATGGTTGGGAAGTTATTTTGTTAACATTCAGTGGCTGGGATCTCTACTGGGCATTTTGGTTGTTGTTTTCCTCGTTACTTGGCCAAGAAAAACTAACTTTGGGTGTTGCACAATCAAGGGAGAGTAGATCCATGAATTGGGGGAATTGAAGGGGTTGTTTTTGCCCACGTGAAGCCCATAGAACGTTTCTAAAACGAATTGCTCATCTTGGGTCGGTTTTCCCCCGTTTTACCAGTCCATTTGGGATGCAAACCCATCCATTTTGGTTATGTTCTGTGGCTGGGAGGGTAGACCCACAATTTGGGTGTGAATAGAGGTCGTTTTTGCCATTGGAAGGCCATGAAACATTTTCTAAGCCGATTTGGTCACTTGGGTCATTTTTCCCCATTTTCCATTTCGATTTTGGGTTCCCAAGATGTTTTTGTCCATACCCAGAACTTGTCTTTTGCTGTGTAGTTCATCCTTGTGTTGGCTTGGCTGAGTAAGTCCAAGAAACCATATGTTATTGGGATGACTGTGCTTGGATGGGATTATTGGCTTGAATGTGGGTGTATAGTCTTGTTGTGTGTGAGTCTGTGTCCCCTAGTTCCTTGTGGGAATCATGCCCAGCTCAGGGGTGGCAGTGATGCAAATATATTAAGGAGCACACTGGCCTATGGTTGGGTGGAACGTTGCAACGACATAGTTAGTTGCGGGGAAGCTTCTTCTCAAGATAAGTATTCTTGTATTTAACTCTGGAATTCTATTTGCTTCATAAATTATCATGAACACGGTGAATGCTTGAACATGATGAATGTTGCTTGTTTTATGAATATGAAAATCATGAATGTGTTGAATGAATGAGTATTGCTTCCGCTGTGTATTTACATGTACAATGCTTCTGTTTATGTATTTTATGTTCAAAGAATTTTTTAATGGTTTATGTTCATGGGGCTTAGATTCTCCGATTAAATGATAGTAGTGCCATTTAGGTCGCGTCCTCTTGGGCGGAAGGGGACGTGACACTAACCCTATCCCCCAATTAGTTTGAACCTTTTTAGTTAACTAATTTTATCCCTTCCTTTTCTACAACTTTATTACCATCCTAATTTATGTTTTTGACCATTATTTTTTTATATTAAACATCTAATTACATTTCTATATCTTAGTTTCTACTCAAAATTTACTTCATTCCTTTTATTTTTAAATATTTATTATTTTGTATAACTTGTCTATACATTTAATCCATTTTATTTGTTTATTTTTTCTATACATGTAACTCTCTCTAAGTATAACTCTCTCTATTTATTGTTAATTAATTTTATGCCCTTTCAATTTCTAACATATGAATAATGAAGATTTTAATATTATTTTTTCTATTTTTTTAACAGGAACAAGGAAAGTATATTACATAAAAAACTGCTAACATCCAAGCATACAAAAAAGGTCAAAGACCTGCAATTCATTCTGCCTATCCCCAAAAAACCTAAACTGTTTATGCTAGAGACTATTAACTTAAACTTGTGCCAAAAAAAGACTTCTATCACCCTTCGAAGGGTATATACGGACATAGACGCGTAAAACCATAATACAGAAAACATAAAATACCATTTTAACTTAAGCTACTTTTGTTGCTTTTCCTTTGAATCTTTGGCTGGATAAGCTACTGAGGTCTCCTCCATTGGTTGATCTTTGGTAGGTGAGTCTTGAAAATGGGTTCTTTGGTTCATGTTTACCAGCTTCTGCAAATCCTCCTTAATGCAACCAATAGTGCCCATGAGCTCATGCATATCTCTGTGGTTATCTTCAATTCATGCATCATGGTTACCCACTTTCCTTTCCATCCATTTTACCTCTTCGGAAGGTGAAATCCCTTCGTTAACCCCCCATTCACGATATCATAAACCATCGAATGTGTTGCTTGATGTCCCTTAAGGAATCTTGCAAATAATTCAGAGTAACATTCTGTTCGTCCATATATTCCCATGAAGGAAACAAATCTAAGTGCACAAAGAGAGCTGAGCATGCCGCCTGGGAACTGGGCAACCTATCCTTTCCGTCTATGCTGATGGATCCAAGAGAAAATGATTGCAGAGACTCTACAAGAAAAAAATTCGTTGCACCAGGGAATACATTCTCTACACCATTCACTACACCAGGAAAAACCTTGACTGCACCAGGAAAAACATTCGCTGCACCAGGAAAAACGTTCTTTGCACCAAGAAAAACATTCACTGCACCATAATCACAATGACGAAATAACAGAGTTGGTGGAAGATTTTTTTTGGCGTCTTCCATGGCTCGTGTGAATACTATAATTTTCCTGAGAGAGCCAGGATTTGCAATAAATCCCATCACTTAGGTTGCGTAAATGAATGGGAGCCAGCTGGATCGTTGGGGAGGGGAGACATCCACCCATATGCCAATATTTTTGGAAGTTGGAACGTTAGGGGAAATACAAGAGCCACCTTTGGGCCACCCTTGAATCCATCTTTCGTTGCAAATGTTCCTAGGGGACATAAATTAAATTTTTTAAATTACCATTAACCCTGGATAATCCAATTTTTAGCTTAGCACCTTGATTTACTAAATTATCTGCTTAAGTGTTATTATTTTTGAGGATGTGATTAAAGGTGGTTTGAACATATACAGAGGTTTGTCGAATTCACTCATAGATTCTTCGAATTTTGACTGGTCCTTTATTGTATCCATAGATCATTTTGTGAATAACTTGCTTAGAATATCCCATGACTCAAATTTTGGTGATCTTGTGTTGCTTGGCCAGATCTAATCCAAAGAGAAGCACACGACACTCAAATTCATTATTGTTTTTTCGACCAAGATCCCAGGCATAAGTCGATAATATATTCCCTCCAGGATCGAAGATGATCCCACCCGCACCTGCATCCCCGGGTTTTCTATTCTTATTTATTAATCTTACCCTTATTAATTATTTTTACTTTATTGTATTCCTTTATTTATTATTCTAAGCACTCTTTAAATTTGTGCTCCATCATTATTTTTAATTTTCTATCTTACCCTTACATTCATTCCCTTTACATCTTATATTTACATTCATTCCCTTAAAATATTATTAGTACCCACTTTATACTTGTATATTTATTATTTTTTCTTTTTATCTTTACTTTGATTCCCTTAAAATATTATTTTCTCCCATTTTATTCGTGGGTCTGTCTCCTTATTTCTTTCTCATCCTTCTTACGAATCTTTAACGCTTCTCTCATTACTCCCTATTCTTTTTAATTTTAACAACTTCATTGTGATTCCTTAAATATGGGTGGAGCGTCCACTCAAAATGTCAATTTCTTAAACTTTGACACAATAAAAATCCAGAAGAAACAATGACATTATAATAATCAATCTGAAAATTTGTTGTAATTGGCATTAGAACCAACAATTGGTATCCGAGTTGTATTTGGTTGGAGGGGGTTTCCTTTGTTGCTGAGGGTTTGGCTTGGTCTTGGAATTGGGAAATACCTGTTATTTTGGGAGATTTCCAGAATCATCAATTCATTGTTAGGATAGATAACACATTGAGGATAGAAATTGAAAAGTTCAATGGGAAAATTTATGAGCTTTCAAAATTTAAAATGGAGGATCTCCTTGTAGATCGAGAACAATGGATTGCAGGACCTAGGAATGACTCTGACTAATATGTTGAAGGACGTTTAGCAAAACATTGACAGAAAGGAAAAGAGTAAAATCCGATTTTGTCTAGTAGATTATGTATTACTGAATGTTTTAGAAGAAGATACTGCAAAGAATCTATGGGAAAAATTGTGGAACTTGTATGTGTCAAAATAACTTGTTAACAAGTTGTATCTTTGGAAGAAGTTATATCTTTTGAGGATGGGTGAAGGTGACTCAGTTACAGAGCACTTGAATGTGTTCAACACTGTTATTAGTCAGTTGATGTTTGTGGATATTAAAATCACTAAGGAGGAGAAATGCATCAGTCGGTTGTGTTCTTTTTTCAGATTCTTGGGATATCTTGGTCACGCATGTTGGAAGAAACAACACCACGTCGAATATAGATGATGTAGTTGCAAATCTACAGAATATATGAGATGAAATATCATTGAAGGAGAGGCCCACGAAGCATTGATGATAAGAGGTTGAATGATATATAGAGGAAAAAAAACCTCTGAAAAAAAGTCAAAGTCAAGAGGTACATATAAGACCATTTGATGGCCTAGTCCAACACCGAAAACATGCTCGCGATGCAACAAAGTAGGGCACTATAGATGTTATTGTAAGTCGATGGAAGTTTATAAAGGAAAAGGGTTTGATTACTATCAGTCAAATGATGGTAAGTCTTCATAAGAAGATAAAGGAGATGTGTATTTGGCCTCCACAAGTGCACATTTGGATCAAGACTCTTGACTAATTGAATTAGGTGCATCAGATCATATGACACCTCGTAGAGAGTGGTTTTATGAATATGAGAATATTGACGGTGGTGATGTTCAACTCGGAGATGATTAATTGAGCTAGATAGTTCGACAAGGTAAATTTTGACTAAAATTGAAAGATGGAAGAACAAGAACACTTCTAGGAGTGTTGCATATCCTAGGTTAGGCTCGAAACTTGATCTCAATCATTAAGAGGGGGAATGTAGATTTGTAGTTTTTATTTGATAAATATACATGCAAGATGGTGTGATGGGATATGTTACATGCAAGATGGTGTGATGGGATATGTTACCGATGAGGGGATTTCAAATTGGAACACTATACAAACTATTGGGAAGAATGGATTTAGGATATATTTGATAAAGATACATGCAAGATGGTGTGATGAGATATGTTACCAATGAGGAGATTTAAAAATGGAATACTGTACAAACTATTGGGAAGAATAGACATTGACAAAAGTGCTAAAATGGTGTGTCTGGAGTCTGAAAACATATCTTCTTGTCTATTTGAATCGACCATATTATGGAATAAACAAATGTAACATATAGTTGAGAAAGGTATTTGTACTATGCACATTAAAGGTATGGTTGAAGGTCTCCCTGATTGCTTTGAAGAAGTTGACTTCTATGAACATTATATTTATGGTAAATAGAGTTGTGTAAGGTTCTCATCTAGTGCTACTAAGGCCAAATAAATACTGGAATTAATACATAGTGATGTGTTTGGACTTGTGTCAACCATTTATTTAGGAGTATCTCAATATTATATATCTTTCATAGATGATGACTCCAAAATGACAAGGTTTTATTTTCTAAGGAAGAAATATGAGGTTTTTGAGAAGTTTCAAGAGTTCAAATATCTTGTGGAGAATTAGAAAGGTAAAATAATCAAGGTGCTCAGAACTAATAATGGAGGAGAATTCTATGGAAGGGCCTTCAAAAAGTTCTACAGAAAACACTATATAGCTCGACAAAACAAAAATCCATACAAGCCTCAACAAAAAGGAGTTGTTGAAAGAATTAAAAAAATAATAATGGAGAAAGTGAGGAGCATACTTAATGGTGCAAGAGTTGTATAAGAAATTTGGGAAGAGGTAGTCGACATGTCGGGTTACCTAGTGAATAGGTGGTCGTCAATGGATTTGGTTGACAAGACTCCATATGAGGCATGGGCAGGTAAAAATACCTCTCATACACATCTCATATTTTTTGGGCGTGAATCCTTTGTGCATATCCCATAGGAGAAAAGAACCAAAATTAAGAACAAGTAAGAGAAATGCATCTTAATTGTATCTAAGGATGGGGTGAAAGGGTATAAGTTGTGGAAACCAGTGACAAGGAAGGAATTTTATAGTAGATATGTGATCTTTAGATAAGTTGGAGGATATTCTAGGGATGAAGAAATAAAAAGAGAAATATGAGAAAATTAAGAGTTTGAAATGAACGATGAAAGTTCGAATTTAGGTGAGTTGACTGAATCCGATGAAGAGGTTTAACAACTTACTCCATAAATCAGGAGGTCTGGTTGAGCAATATAACAACCAGAAAGGTATAGTCCACCCAAATTTTGCTTTGATTTTGTGTTATCTTCCATGGAAGATGTTCTTAGTTTAGTAAAGGAAGTGATTGACTTGATGAAGGGTAAACTATGGAAAATGGCTATGGAAGAAGAAACAAATCCCTTCAAGAAAAATGAAGCATGGGATCTAGTCGCATTACCAAATGGAAGGAAAACCATTGGAAGTAAGTGGATGTTCAAGAAAAATTTGAATCCAACAAGTCAAGTCAAGAAGTACAAGGCTCAATTGGTAGTGAAAGTACATTCACAAGTTGAAGGAGCTGACTTCGGTGAAATTTTCTCACCTATTGCTAAGATAACTTCCATAATGGTACTAATGTATTTAGCTGCAACATTTGATCTTGAGATAGAATAGATGGATGTAAAGACATCATTTATTCATCGTGACCTTGAATAATAAATTTATACGAGGTATCCTGAAGGTTTTATAGTGGAAAGAGAAAATGAGTTGGTTTGCAAGCTCAAGAAGTTTCTCTACGACTTAAAAAAATTACCTAGGATGTGGTATCAGAAGTTTGATCAACAACTGGGGTTCATAAGGAGTCACGATGATCATTGTGTGTATGTGAAGAAAGTCATTGGTCATTTTATATTGTATTTTTGTATGTCGATGCATATTGTTTTTTAGAAATAACATGGATATGATAAAGGAGGTGAAATTATAGTTATCCTCCAAGTTTGACAGGAAGGATTTCAGAGTATCAAATTCCATTCTTGAAATAGAAATTTAAAGAGACCGAGCAGGTAGAAGGATTTGATTAAGTCATAGGAAATATGTTGATGATTTTGAAATGTTCCAACATGTAGGAGAATAGACTAGTTAATGTCCCTATTCCTTTGGGATTCAAGCTATGTTATAAACAATGTCCTAAGACATAGTTAGAAATAGAGTGCGTGTTACATGTGCCCTATGCTAGTGATGTAGGTAGTTTGATGTATGCTATAATTAGGGAAAATTTTAAGAACCCCCCTAAATTTATATGTATAATAAATGGGTGAATCCCCATGACAAGTGAGAAAGTGTGAATGCTATTTTATTAATAATATAATATGTATATATAATTTTTTGTCTAATCTTTATGGAATTATAAAATATTGTAAAATATGGGAGAATATTACACAAAACTATAAAATCTTGTAAAATCATGGTGATCTTTCACAAAATTATAAAACCTTGTAAACATTTTGAAGAATATTTCAAAAAATTATAAAATATTGTAGAATTTTGGCGAATATTTCATTTAACTATAAAAAATGGCAAAGTATTGACAAATTGGTTGAAATTTTACTTGATAAAATTACCTAGATGGTTTTGTATTCACTTTATATGCGTTATATACTCTTGCACTAGAACATGTTGTAAGAAAAATTCAACTTCTAAGATAATTTGTTGACTTTACTCATTAAAACTACTTGTAAGTTCAAACCTCCTTACAAATAAAGTGAGCTTATGATTTCATAAAAAAATTGCATGTGCATGCATTTTATAGTTACAAAACATGCAAGTAGAAGTCAAAATCTCTTGTTAACAAGTTATATCTTTGGAAAAAGTTATATCTTTTGAGAATGGGTGAGGGTGACTCGGTTACAGAGCACTTGAATGTGTTCAACACTATCATTAGTCAGTTTTTGTTTGTGGATATTAAAATCACTAAGGAGGAGAAATGTATTTGTCTTTTGTGTTCTTTTTCAGATTCTTGGGATAGCCTGGTCACGCCCGTTGGAATAAACAACACCACATTGAATATCAATGATGTAGTTGCATCTCTACAGAATATATGAGATGAAAGATCATGGAAGGAGAGGCCCACGAAGCATTGATGATAAGAGTTTGATTGATAGATAGAGGAAAAGGAAAAAACTTTAAAAAAAGTCAAAGTTGAGAGGTACATATAAGACCATTTGATGGCCTAGTCCAATGACAAAAACATGCATATGATGCAACAAAGTAGGGCACTATATATGTTATTGTAAGTAGATGGAAGTTTATAAAGGAAAAGGGTCTGAGTAATGTCAGTCAAATGATGGTAAGTATTCATAAGAAGAGAAAGGTGATGTGTATTTGGCTTCCATAAGTACATAGTTAGATCAAGACTCTTTACTAATCGACTTAGGTATCTCATATCATATGACACCTCGTAGAGAGTGGTTTTATGAATATGAGAATATTGATGGAATTGATGTTCTTCTGGGAGATGATTAACTGAGCTAAATAGTTGGACAAGGTAAATTTGGACTAAAATTCGAAGATTGAAGAACAAGAACACTTGTAGGAGTGCTGCATATCCTAGGCTAGGACCAAAAATTGATCTCAATCATTAAGAGGGGGAATGAAGATTTGTAGTTTATATTTGATAAAGATACATGCAAGATGGTGTGATGGGATATTTTACTAATGAGGGGATTTCAAACTAGAACACTATACAAACTATTGGGAAGAATAGACATAGACAAAAGTGCTAATGTGGTGCATCTGGATTCTGACAACATATCTTCTTGTCTATTTGAATCGACCATATTTTGGAATAAACAAATGTAACATATAGGTGAGAAAAGTATTTGTACTATGCACATTAAAGGTATGGCTGCAGGTCTCCCTAATTACTCTGAAGAAGTTGACTTCTATGAACATTGTATTTATGGTAAGTAGAGCTGTGTAAGGTTCTCATCTGGTGCTACTAAGGTGAAATAAATACATAGTGATGTTTTTGGACTTGTGTCAAGCATTTATTTAGGAGTATCTCAATATTATATATCTTTCATAGATGATGACTCCAAAATGACATGGTTTTATTTTCTAAGGAAGAAATATGAGGTTTTTGAGAAGTTTCAAGAGTTCACATATCTTGTGGATAGTTAGAAAGGTAAAATAACCAAGGTGCTCATAACTAATAATGGAGGAGAATTCTATAAAAGGGCCTTTGACAAGTTCTGCAGAAAACACTATATAGCTCAACAAAACACAACTCCATACAATCCTCAACAAAATGGAGTTGTTGAAAGAATTATTAAAATAACGAAAGAGAAAGCGAGGAGCATGCCCAATGGTGTAAGAGTTGGATAATAATTTTGGGAAGAGGTAGTCGACATGGTGGGTTACCTAGTGAATAGGTAGTTGTCAATGGATCTGGTTGATAAGACTCCATATGAGGCATGAGTTGGTAAAAATCCCTCTCATACACATCTCATATTTTTTGGGTGTGAATCATTTGTGCATATCCCAAAGGAGAAAATAACCAAATTGAAAAAAAGTAAGAGAAATGCATCTTAATTGTATGTAAGGATGGGGTGAAAGGGTATAAGTTGTGGAACCCAATAACAAAGAAGGATGTTTGTAGTAGATATGCGATCTTTAGAGAAGTTGGAGGATATTCTAGGGATGAAGAGATAAAAAGAGAAAAATGAAAAAATTAAGATTTTGAAATGAACGATGAAAGTTTGGATTTAGGTGAGTCGACTGAATACAATGAAGAGGTTGAACAACTTACTCCATAAATCAGGAGGTCCGGTTGAGCAATATAACAACTAGAAAGGTATAGTCCACCCAAATTTCACTTTGATTTTGTGTTATATTCCATGGAAGACATTATTAGTTTAGTAAAGGAAGTGATGGACTTGATGAAGGGTAAACTATGGAAAATTGCTAGGGAAGAAGAAACAAATCCCTTCAAGAAAAATGACACATGGGGTCTAGTCGCATTACCAAATGGAAGGAAAACCATAGGAAGTAAGTGGATGCTCAAGAAAAATTTGAATGCAACAAGTCAAGTCAAGAAATACAAGGTTCAATTGGTAGTGAAAGGACATTCATAAGTTGAAGGAGTTGACTTCACTACAACAAAAACTGGATTTAGTGTCTCTTTTTTCATTCTTTTTTGTGTCTAGACCATCTTTCAGTGTATTTTTCTTCATTTTTTGGACAAAATGGCGCAATTTCATGGGTTGGTGCTATTTTAGGCATTTTTTGCATCCTTTTTCTAATTTTGGCACAAATTACAACGTAGTTTACACCAGGTTTTGCACCTAGTTATGCGCCAGGTTTTGCAATATTTTTTGAGCCTAGTTTTGCACCTAATTTTGCGCCTAGTTTGTACATTTAACTCTTGTTGCGCCCCCTTTTACGTCCATGTTTGCCTCAACTTTTATGCCCTTGTTTTCATCCACTCTTGTATCTGTTTTTACATCCACTTTTGCATCCACTTCTGCTTCTTTTTTTGCATCCCTTCATGCGCCAACTTTGGCATCAAAGTTTACATCTTGTTTTGAGTCTAGTTTTGCATCTCGTTTTGTTTCAGCCATTTTTGCATCCACTTTTGCACCCACATTTTCATCCCTTTTTGCATCCCATTTTTCATCCACTTTTGTCGCGTCCCAATTCACACCCATTTTTGCGCCTACTTTTACACCCACTTTTGCTTCAAATTTTGCATCCACGTTTGCATCTTTTTTTGTATCCAAATTTACATCAGTTATTGCATCCCTTTATGCATCCATTTTTGCATCCACTTTTGCATTGGTTTTTGCGTTGGGTGTTATAACTACTTTTGCATCTACTTTTGTTGCATCCACTTTCGCATCCAATTTTGTATCCAATTTTACATCCATGGTTGTATCCACTTTTGCACCACTTTTTTCATCATGTTTTGCTTCCACGTTTGCATGATTTTTTGTATCCACTTTTGCATCACCTTTTGCATCTATTTTTGGTGCACCCCATTATGCGCCCACTTTTGCACCTACTTTTCCTACATCCATGTTTGCATCCTTTTTTGCATCCATGTTTTTATCCACTTTTGCATCCAATTTTACACCCAGATGTTGAAGATAACAATGAGGATAGTGATTATGATATTGAGGATGGCTACAATGATGATGATAATGAGGAGAACGATGACAATGATGATGATGAGGATAATGACAATGATGATATTGGCAATGATTATGATGGCAATGAAATGAATGATGATGATGGTGATGATGACAATGAGAATGATGATGAATACAATGAGAATGATGATGTTGATCATCTTAAAAAATAAGTTGTTATTTGTCATGCATAAATTGTATGTGTCCTCCATGACCATTTTCCACTAATCACATATTTTGGGTAGATGTTATTTCTTATGCCAAAGGTAATGATAAATAACTGATGAAAATGACAATAATCATGATGATGATGATGCCAAGGAAAATGGTGATGATGATGATGTTAAGGACAATGGTGATGATGATGACACAAATGATGATCATGCTGATGATGATGACTATCGTGATAATCATGGTGACAATGACAAATATGACGACGACGATGATGATCATCATCATTTCCATCATCGTCATCATCAAAAACATCATCACTGTCATTGTCATCTAGTTCATTATCGTCATCATTTAAAGCATATGGGATATGTTTACCATTTAAAGCATGCATAACAAGTGGGATACAGTTACAATATTAAGCATGCATAAATTATAACTATGATTGAGCACATTTTAATCTTGGAGCTTGTAGTGAAACTGGGTTTATTTACCTCTACCAACACTTTCTTATAAGGATCATCATCATCATCATCGTCATCATCATTTCTCATGTCATTCTCATTGTCATCACAATTGTCATTGTCGTCATTATTATCATCATCATCGTCACCATATAATCACATCATTGTCAACTTCATCATCATTTCCATTGTTTTCATCATCATTCATCTCATCATCATCATCATCATTGTCATTGTCATTGTCATCATCAACAATAGAATTGTCATCATCATTAGCATATAATCACATAATTGTGAATGTCATTATCATCAAATCAGTTACATTTATTGTGTCATATCTCTTCTAACCATTATCAACCAATAGATGAAACTAACCACAATAACTATTATCCAACTAATTATTGTTATTTTTTGCTACCAAGTCATATTAACTTATAAACATTTTAAGGACATTGCACTAGGTAACGAGTATAGACAAGAATCAACACATTAATTTAGATCATGAGTTCTAAACATAGTAATTGAATGATTATTGCATCCAAATAATAACAAAGCATTTTAAAATGGGACATAAAAACCATTATTATTTAAATATGAATTACATATCCGACTGTAAATTTAGAAGTCTTCATTCACATCATAATATGCATCTAGGTCTTCCAATGTTTCCTTGTCAATGTTCATATGTTCTTGCAAGTACCTAATATTATTCTTGCTACACCATCTTGCTAAAGTGGTATTGTAATCATCCTCATATTCAATTTCATCATATTCTGGATCAATAAAATTTGTTTCCATATTGGTTACATGAATGTCACTAGATCTATTTTCATCATTGCTTTCTATATCATCCATATTATCTTCCTCCATAATATCATCTTTCTCCATGATAACATCTTCTAAAGATGCACCTATGACCCTGCTTCTCTATATTGCTAAAGGAATATTGTCATCATTATCATCTTCACATTCTTCTACTACATCTTATTCAACTTGAACATCATCATGGATTCCAATTTGTTCTCCCTCAACTATATTTGGTTGGTCATCATTGGTTTTCTCAGTATTGATTGAAGAATCTTTGAAACCATGTCTTAATCTTGGGTCATAATGAAGGGCAAATATCCATTTTGGATCCAAAATATCTTCATAGAAAAATACCTGCACATGAAGGAGATCCATTTATTAGACATATGTTATTACATTTTTATTGTTATCATTAAACACATATAGATTCCCAATAGGCAATGAATTATCAAAATATTGACGACTAATGCTTCTTATATATATATTATGTTTTAGAAAAAAAATACCTGCTCACAATGAATTGGTAGAACATAAGGCTCCTTATCCTCTAGTAGGTACTTTGAGGAGTCTATAGAAAACAATCCACTATGGGTATCATGTTTTCTTTTCCTCTCAAATGCTTCATACCATTTACATTTAAAAATGCAACATTTGAAAGAGTGGTTATCCAACTCAATAATTTCTTGTATTTTTCCAACATATTGAAGATTCCCTTCAACAATGTTTTTATCTTTTGAACTTGCTGAAATTGATTGCTTGAAATCAACCATAACCCCACAATCAAATGTTCGTCTCTTTACATCTACTCTTTCTACACGATAATGGCAACCATATGCCCACATTGCGGGATACTTTCTCACCTGTGAAAGGCCATTTTTTTTAGTGCAAATAAATACGATTATTCATAATTAAATAATTAATAGTTTGATGAATATATTCAAGCAACATTTTTTAAGAATTTCAAGCAACATTTTTGAAGAATTTCATGCTTTACCTTTCGTTCACATCCTCTAGAAATGTTGATCTCATCTTTTGTTATGTTTGCATCTATACCTTCCTCATCCATTTGGTTTTGAATTTGTTCAGTAATCCATTGTAGAGTGCAATCTTTTCCCCATTCACCAGAAAGATCTGTGGGAAGTGGGATATTCCTTTGGTTCAATCTCTTAAACTGTCTCCTTGCTTCTAACACTTCTTCCCTTTTTATATCGTACAAATCAATCCATTTATTCATGTAGTCCATCTGGTATAGAATGAACTTGTCAAGCATGGCACTTTCATCGACACCTATTAAAAATAACACATATAATTCAAAATGTAAATGTTATTATTTTATTTTGATAAACAAAAAACTATATAGTAAATGATTCTAAACATAATCACAATAATGATGATTTTACTTACCAATTTCTTGTTGAACACCATTACTTTGAGGTTTTTCTCCATTTATAATATCTGATGCATGCTCTTCATCCCAAAATTGTGGACCATCTACAAACTCTTTACCAAGGAATTCACATAGGAAGAAAAATGCTTCATTCAATACACACCCTTCAGCCATGCAACCCTCTAGACGTGCCTTTTATTGGACATATCTTTTTAAGGTTTTCATGTACCTCTCAAAGAAAAACATCCACCTCGTTAAAACGATGCCTGCTATTTCAATGTCATTGACTAAGTGTATAATTAAATGTACTTGTAGGTCCATGAAACTTATAGGGAACTCCTTCTCAAATACACACACAATTTCAACAATTTCCTTCTTCAATTTTGGCACTTCACACACATGGATCTCTTTAGAGGTCAACCACCTAATAAATGACACAAAATTAGTATGAACATTTAAAATGAAATATAATATATCATTGCATCATACACAGTAACATTTCATAGCATAAACCTTGTAAATATCAACCCACAATATACCTTAAAAACACTGACAATTGACTTCTGGAATTCCTTAAGTCAGCTGTAAAACATGAATCCCCTCTAATTGCCAATGGCATGATATGCTATCAAACCCATTTACCAGAGTTCATTAATATCGATTTATCATAATTATAAAAAAGTAAGTGATAACAATAATAATTAATTGATTCAAATACCTTCATAAAATTATGGTAATCATGTGTTTTAAATCCTGTGACATGTCCTGTTGGAGACATTTACCACCATACACACTCTTTTGGTCAAATTGGCCTAGTTAAACCACTATCCTAAGTATTATTGACATTAATTAACATCAGTGGAGCATTAAATGACATCATCTAGTCACACCCACACCTACCTTCAGTCAAGGAGGCTAACTTAGCCTTCTCCTACATTCGGGGAGGCTAATTGGAGCACTTTGGGGGTGATCTGAGTGTCATTAATGCAATTTATTGCTAACTGATGGTTACAATCAGTTAAACAGGGCAGTGAAGGTGCCTCCTCTCATTAAATTGATGATTTAATGATTAATTAATGAACTGGAGTCAACAGGGGTGCCTCCAACCACTTCTGATGTTCAGTTCAACTTCAGTTAACCTCATTGGGGTTCATTGGAGTCATTGAAGCACTAGCACTTGATGCTTGGCTTGCTATGACATGTGTCTGATATCTTTTAGTCGAGACTCAGTCATTTATTGAACTCCGACTTCCATTAGGGCTTAGTTGAGTCAATTAGGGTTTTGATCAGTGGTTAACTGGAGTGTTGACTATGGCTTACATTTAGTTAAGCTAGACTCACTCATTCAATTCAAATGACCTCCTTGAGGATTCGAATTGCTCATTCATTCATGCTTGTAGCATGACATTGTATTGTAATTCTTCATTCTTCATTGAATATACAGAGCGGCTACTCATTCCGTAGTCTTATTACACCATTTCATGAATTATTTGTTGATTAATATTTGATGAGATTGATGTTTAGTCCCTATATCAATGTGCAATATTAATATGGTATTAGAGCTCATGGCGGGACAGATCTCTATCTCTCAAAAACAAGCTTTTTGACAGATTTCTGCATGAAAATTGAGCAATAGCTAAAAAATCCAGCACTGCACCAGAAGCCAAGGCTTACCACTTAATACCCCAAGTAAAGAACTTGTTGATCAAGCTTGCTTGATTGACTATGCTGGGTGTGATGAAATCCTAAAAGGTGCAGGTTGTCCGACCTTACATTTCCCTTTTTGTTGTGATTTTTAGGTTTTCTACAAGTGAAGCATTCGCTCCAGCAGATCTAGATGGCCTCCTCAGTAGATCTTTTGACTCCATACAATTTCCACTCATGGAAAGGTGATATGGAGATTCAGCTGCACTCCAGAGGACTCTTTAGAGTCACCATGGACATTGAAGATGAGCCTGATTCTGCCATAGAAAAATCAAGATTCTTGAACAAAAAGGATGAAGCCTTTGGTTTCTTGTGCCTCTCTATTTCCTGGTATCTTCTTTTCCATCTTGCGGAATTGAAGACTTCGAAAGAAATATGGGACAAATTGGAAACTCTATATGAAAAGCATGATGACTTGAGATTTTACCAGCTTGAAAATGAATTAATGTCTCTCCAGCCTCCAATTTCAAGACTCTGAATGACTTTTTCACAAAGTTCAAGCATATTTTTTTACTCTTGAAGTAATGAAAAGTGGAGAAGGAGGATGACCAGCTCATCCTTGCCATACTCTCCAAACTTGGGGCTGATTATTCAGTTTTTGTTTCTACATTTCGTGCGGGGAAGCTCACAAACCTTGGATGGAAGATGCCTACACTCAATGCCTTCATTGAGTCCCTAACAAGTGAACATGACAAGCTTGTCCAGATGGGGATCATCAGATCCTCCCGTGATCAAGCCCTCCATGTCTCGGGGCCCAAAGATATAAAGGGTAAAGGAAAGAAATAGAAGAATCAAAAAACTAAATTTGAAGCTCATAAGCCTAGAGTTGAAAACCAACCGCATGATGAGTCTTCCGGCTCAAGGAAGAACAAAGGAAAAGGGCACCATGGAAATGGAAAAGTCAAGTGTTTTTATTGCGGGAAGGGATTCCACCCTGAACATGCCTGCATGAAGAAGATGCTTGATGAAGCAATCTATCTCCTTGAGAGAAATCACATCAATCTTTCAGAAAGCTTTCGAAGGAGAGATCAACAAGATCGAGAACCATAGCATGAAAAAGGTCACGCCCTCATGGCAAGCACTTCGAAGTCCAAAGCACTCTTAATTGACTCTAGAGATTCGAACCACACGATGGTTGAAAGAGAATCCTTTTCATCCTTGGAGACTGGAAAATCCATCCCATCCACATGGGAGATGACGCCACCATCATTTCAGAAGGACAAGGTACTGTTGATCTTGAAAATGGTTTTTTTTCAAATGTTTTGTATGTACCGTCTCTGGTGTCAAATATCCTTAGTGTCTATCAGATGACACATATGGGAGTGCCTAAGAGAGTTTCTTTCAGCCCAAATGATGTTGAGATAACATAAATTGCATTCGGGAAACTCATTGCTAAAGGCCTTGCAAACCATCATGCAAAAGCCTATGAGTTCTCTCACTTTGTTGCGGATGCAAAGCCCACCGCTCTGCTAAATCAAGGAAATGAGGTTAGTAGACTGTGGCATGAGAGGTTTGGCCATCTTAATTTCAAATATTTGCAGCAATTACAGAAAAAATCCATGGTTGAAGGCCTCCCGGTCATCAAGGCAACCACGGGAATTTGCAAGGGCTGTGTGATTGGAAAACACCCTTAGCACAAGTTCGATTGGGGGAAGGCAAACCGAGCTACATTCATATTGGGATTGATACATTTTGATATCAGCGGTCTGATGCTTGTCACATACATGAATGGATCAAGGTATTTTCTTACTTTTATTGATGATTTTTCAAGGTACACATGGGTCTTCTTTCTTAAAAAGAAGTGAGAAGTATGTGAAAAATTTTCTGAATTGAAGGCCTTGATTGAAAATGCCTCTAGGCTTAAGATCAAGATCTTGAGATTTGATAATGGAGGGGAGTATGTCAGTAATTATTTTCTGCACATATGCTCCAAAAGTGGTATTCAGGTCCAACATTCAATTCCCTACACCCCCCAGCAGAACGGAGTAGTAGAAAGGAAGAATCGGTCTCTTAAGGAGATGACGACTTATATGTTGGAATCAAAGAAGCTTGCTGCAAATTTGTGGGATTAAGCCATGCATTCTGTAGCATACATTCAGAATAGGGTGCCACACTCATCCATGAAAGGGAAGAACCCTTTCAAAGCATACTTTGGACACAAGCTGGATGTGTCGAACCTGCAGGTGTTTGGGTCCACTGCATGGGCCCGAATTCTGCTTGATAAAAGAAGGGATTTGTAACCGCAAAGCATAGAATGTCTGTTTATTGGGTATCCTGATGAATCTAAAGGATTCAAGCTGCTAGATATCAATACCAAATATATAATCATCGAGAGAAGTGTCAATTTCGATGAGCCTCTTCAGGAGGTGGAACTAGTGAAGGAGAAAACTGCTGAATTTCCTTCCTATTCTATTGAATATTTGGATGATGAAATTGGGGGTGATGGCCCTAATTTGGATCCTATGATATCTGATATCAGTGTGCAGCAATCATGAGATTCTGAATCATAACCTAAAGTGCAAAATCATCTTCCTACATGGGCCTAATAGACACTCTCCTCCACAGGAGATAACATTGGAAATCCAGATGATCTAAGGAGAACCCGGTCTGATTTCCAAAGAGTAGGTATTACGCTCTCTTGTCCTGATAATTTTCTATCTGAAACTTTCTATTTGATGATTAGTTCAGATCTAAAATCCTACTACCATGCTCGGAAGGATCCGAAATGGCAAGTTGCCATGGATGAAGAGATGAATTCTCTTAAAAAAAACACTGCTTGGGAGCTAGTTCCGCTTCCTTCGGGAAGGAAATTGGTTCAATACAAGTGGGTGTTTCAGACCAAGGTTTATGCTGATTGAAGCACCTACAAATATAAGGCAAGGCTGGTGGAAAAATGTTTCTCTCAGGTCCAAGGTGTGGACTACCATGAGACCTTTGCACCGGTTGCAAAAATGGACTCCATCCTCCTAGTTTTGGTAATTTCAGCATCCAAGCACTGTGAAGTGCATCACATGGGTGTTAAGTTAGCATTTCTACATGGAGATATTCATGAGGAGATATGCATGAAGCAGCCTGAGGGCTACATCACTGATCCATATTTGGTTTTCAAGCTAAAGAAGTCACTATACGGGTTAAAACAGGCCCCAAGAGAGTGGTATTCCAAGATGTATTCCTTCCTTCTCTCGCAAAACTTTCAAAGGTGTAGATCAGATCCAAATGTGTATTTATAGCAGTATGATGGTCATATAATTATCATTTTTTTATATGTTTATGAATTACTGATCACAGGTAGCACAGTTGCCTCCATTTCAGCCATCAAAACTGCTCTCCACAATGCCTTTGAAATGAGTGATTTGGGGCTCCTAAAACAATTTTTGGGGCTCAAAATTGAGCAAAATTATGATGAGATTATGGTCACTCAGTCCAAATACATTTAATACCTATTATTCAAGTTTAACATGGATGATTTTAGGCCTGCACCATTCCCTTTCCTTTCAGGGATCAACCTTGAAGAAGGAAAAAGCACACCTCCCATGGACTGCACTATCTATCGACAGCTGATTGGTAGCTTGTTGTACTTGACACATTCTCAGCCTGATATTTGTTATTCTATGAATGATGTATCAAGATATATGTAGCAGCCTCATGATCTTCATTGGAAGGCAGCCAAGAGGATCCTCCAGTATATTCAGGGAACCAGGACCTACGACATTCACTATGCTGCAGACTCCGAGCTAGAGCTGGTTGGATACACAGATTCCGATTAGGTGGGTGATTCTATTGATTGGAAGTCTACTTCCAAATATGTATTCATGTTTGGTGGTGGCCCCATTTGTTGGTCAAGCAAAAAGCAGGCTTCCATAGCACTATCTTCAGCAGAGGCCGAGTATCGAGGAGCGATGAATGCTTGCATCCAAGCAGTTTGGTTGCAAGGCATTCATTCAGAGTTTGATCTTAGTAGTACTTTGTCCACTGTCCTCTTTTGTGACAATAAAAGTGCTATTAAGATATCCACGGATCCAGTTACCAGGTAGAGGACCAAGCATGTAGAGATCCACATGCACTACATCAGGGAGCTAGTGCATGATAGGACCATCATTCTAAAATATTGCCTGACTGATGAGCAGATTTCAGACATCTTCACCAAGAGATTTTCAGAAAAGAAGTTCACTTACCTTTGTTCACTATTGGGGGTGAGTTCATTAGGGTGATTTTGACTACTTTCAGTGTTCAGCTTGAAGGGGGGGGTTTTCCCACTGGGTTTTCCCTCTTTTCCTCACTTGGTTTATTTTAAGCATTGTTTCAGTTTTAGCATTGTACAGGGTGACCTATGGCCTTAGTTACCGAGACCCTAGCATTTTTATGAATTTTTTTCTGACTTCTCCTGAGTATAGCTTAAGGGGGGGGGGTGTTGGAGACACACTCTTTTGGTCAAATTGGCCTGTCAAAACACTATCCTAAGTATTATTGACATTCATTGACATCAGTGGAGCATTAAATGACATCATCCAGTCACACCCATGCCTACCTTCAGTCAAGGAGTCTAACTTAGCCTTCTCCTACATTCAGGGAGGCTAACTTGAGCACTCCGAGGGTGATATAAGTGTCATTAATGAAATTTATTGCTAACTAATGGTTATAATGAGTTAAACAGGGTAGTGAAGGCACGTCCTCTCATTAAATGTATTATTTAATGATTAATTAATGAATTGGAAGGGGTGCCTCCAACCACTTTTGATGTTCAGTTCAACTTTAGTTAACCTCATTGGGGTTCATTGGAGTCATTGAAGTGCTAGCACTTGATGGTTGGCTTGCTATGACATGTGTCTGATCTCTTTCAGTTGAGACTTAGTCATTTATTGCACTCCGACTTCAGTTAGGGATCAATAGAGTCAATTAGGGTTTTGATCAGTGGTTAACTAGAGTGTTGAATATGGCTTACATTCAGTTAAGCTAGACTCACTCATTCAATTCAAATGACCTCCTTAAGGATTCGAATTTCTCATTCATTCATGCTTGTAGCATTACATTGTATTGTAATTATTCATTCTTCATTGAATATACAGAGTGGCTACTCATTCCATAGTCCGATTACACCATTTCATGAGTTATTTGTTGATTAATCTTTGATGAGATTGATGTTTAGTCCCTAGATCAATGTGCAATATTAATATGTCCATCTATTGTAAAATATTTATTCAATGACGAGCCATAGCCAGTGGGTGTTCTTATTGAACGTATCACACTTTTTAGTTGATCCAGTTCTTTCTTTTTTAGAATCCATGGTGGTTCTGCGTATGATTCATTTTCTTGATTTGGCCATAAATGTTTTCTATCAAATTTAGTATGTGAAAGAGCAATATCTCTCCTTGATGATAAGATGTCTTTATCTTTTCCCGCTATATGTCTAAAAATAAAATCAGGGACATTTTTGAAAATATGCATAGGATCCAGCAAATGAGATATTAATAGATCCTTCTAGTAAGGGATATCATAAAATATGGATTTCCTATTCATTCCTTTTGGCATTTCAACCATAACTTGTTCTGGTTCCTCAATTGAATGATCATGAAGAAAAAAGTAATTCCAAGATTTCAATTCAGCATCTTCATACTTTTTAAGCTAATCAACAAAGCTCATAACCTTGGGAGGAGGTCTATTTTCCATTTTTCCATCAAATTGATTCTTTAGGTGATTTCTGAACTTATGATCTAGTGGTATAAAAACCCTATTGTTTGCATAAATAACTTTGCGTAGATCTTTAGAATATCGCCCCTCAAATTGTTCAGCGCATCTTGGACATGCAAAATAACCTTTTTTTTTTAGCCCTGCAATCCAATAACTATTTTTTATAACAAAATTATAATAATGTAATAGTTATATGCAAGTTGAATTGAAAATAAATTATGATGTCCAAATATGAATATTATTTTTCTTACCTGAACAAACATCAAGTCCTAGGAAATCATGAATTGTCCAACATAGTATTCCATAGAACATGAAGAACCTATTTGATGGAGGACGTGATATGTCATACATTCTTATGCCTTTCCATAACAATTGCATCTCATCAATAAAAGGCACAATATAAACATCTATTTTTTTTACTTGATGTTTTCCTGGAACAATGAGAGTTAGCATAAGGTGCTCCTTTCTAACACTCATCCATGGGGGAATATTGTATACTATCAATCTGATTGGTGAGATAGTACAAGTTGCGCTCATGGAAGAGAATGGGCACACTCCATCTATTGCAAGCCCAAATCTAATACTACGGGGTTCATATTTGAATTTTCCTGCCCATTTTCCTTTATGTGTTTCATTGCTTTATAGTCTGCTGGAATTCACATGAATCCATCTTTACTCATGTTCTTTGCATGCCAATCCATCAATTGTGCAAGTGACTTGCAATGAAACATTCATTGAATTCTAGGTATAATTGGCATGTGGCGTAAAACCTTATTTGGAACAGTAGGACTTTGTACATCTGTACGGCATCTCTTCTCTTTGCATACAAGACATTCTTGTTTATTTTGATATTCACCTCTATATAAGATGCAATCAATTTGACATGCGTGAATTTGCTTATATTCTACCCCCAACTCAACCAACAATTGACGTGCTTCTCTACAAGTTGATGGCAACACATTATCTTCGGGGAATATTTTATCCTTTAGTGCCCTGTAATATTGTTTTCAGAGAAACATGTTAGAAATGTCATTTAATATCATTGTTTATATAACATATATCCATTTAAAGTCCACTTAAATAATTTCGATTCAATTTAATACTTATCTACTAATTGTGTAAACCAATTAACAATGCAAATCTATAAATATAATTCAATGTACTTAGCAAAGTAGTGAAGCTCTTATCTAACCAACCAAATAATGACTTGATTTCCAATAATATTAATGTGCATGGAAGCTTTGATGTTCTACTTGCACCTGACTTGAAAATGACTGTCTTTGCTGCTTGCTTGATTGATTCATGAATGTTAATATCGTCAAATTTTTTTATGGTGGCAATTTCCCTCTATATCATCATTAATGTTATGCATAGGATCATAACCCTCATCACTATTTCCATCCCCAAATAAGCTTGTGAGCATTTCATTTTCATCATCATGTTCACTATGAACATGATGAGGCATGCCATCAATTCTTGCTAAATTCATTAATTCTTCAAATTTTGCAGGTGGTAGTTCTCTCTTCAATTCTTCTCTTCTTCTTCTAGTATGGTTTAAAGGATGAATTGTATCATCACGTTGAATTCTTAATGACCTAGTTGGACCTTGACCATTAGTAGCCGTATCATCGGCATCAACCTATAATTAAATGCAACCATGATTTAATATTAGATCATAACAATTATTGGTTAAAATATTGTAACCATTTATGTAACGTCTTTGTACAATTTAACCTTTGAATTTGTTCTTTCCACAACATGTAGAACATCCACAATCAACAATCATCTCAAAGTATTAATTCCATGTAGTATTTTCATGACTAACCTCTTGTTCATTGTGCTCATTTGCTATTGGATCTGCAGATTCCATTGTCATATCTTCTTCCACCCATTGCTTTGTGCGTGATTTAATAGTAGGAGGCCCATATCTAAGGATAGATTGCTGTATTGGTCTAACATAATGCATCAACTCCTCATTTTCTTTGATTGCATTATCAACCTAAAATAAGCAACACATGCATTAATTTTTTCCAAGATGGGATCATAGACTATATAATGTTATTGTATTGTACAATTATCTAATTGAATTGATATTGAACAACTAAAAACAACAAATGTAAGTATTCATCCCATGTATTATAATCATGACTAACCCCTCATTCATTATGGTCAATTTCTATTGTATCTGTAGACTTTATTGTCATATCCTCTTCCACCCACTTTCGCATGCGACATGCTTTAATAGTACGAGGTCTTCTTTCCTGCTCATAAATGTCTTGATTTGTGTCCATGGCCTCCTCCGGCTCCTGTAATAAACAATAATGATAACAAATTTTATTAAATGGTAATAATATTGAAATATATCATACAATGAGGAGCAAATTAGAGGGATTGGAATGTTTGCTTGAAAGAAAAATAAACTAAGAGGAATTTCAATCGTTAGTTTATTGACAAACAATGGAGAATTGTTAAAGGAGCAAAAGTAGTATGGCTTGAAGCAATCGAGAGGTAGTATGGGGGATTTTTTTCATGGATTTTATCCCTTCTAAATCCATTTTTCTATTTTTGATTTTGATATTGGCACATTTGGAATTATATTTTTCACTTTGGAAACCCCAATATCACACTTTGGAAAAATTGATTTGACCTATTTTCGAAGAGGCTTAGACTAAAGTGAATCCAAATTTAATGAAATGGTCTTATAACAAAAAAAATATTAGAGTTTTATATGTTTCTTAGGATTACAACTTACTTACCTTGTGTTCTAGCATTAAATTACCCTAGAAAAAGAATATGTATTTTTCTAATAGAATATAGTCTCTTTCTTATATTGAAAATTAGTTGCGACCATATTATAGAGCATGTTAATAAAAAACTATATATAGTAATTCTAATACTAGAGCTTCAAGATGTCCCAAAAAACCAAAGTTGTTGTCTAATAGTTGTGCTATTGTGTACTTGATGTGTATATATAGACCAAACTTGTATACTGCCAAATAAACTATCATAAAAAAACAACTTTTCAAAACAATGAAAAAACTTATAATTACATGGAATCATGAAAAAACTTGAAGACTTTGGTTATAGAAGTGAATAAAAAATGTATATACTAACTAATACAAGATAAACTGTTGTTGTTGTGGCTCCATTTAAGTTAATTGTTTAGGGTTTGAGATAAATACTATGATTTACATGCATTTGAGTTTGGTCTATAGTTGAATAGTAATGGCCTCAGGGTAAAAACACTTCAAAATGCAACGATACTTTCTCTGTAGTGTGTGTGGGTCAAAGGAAACCTGGGGAACCAACCTATGAGGTATTGATGGAGAAAGAAAGCTGAAGCAACAAAAAAATAACTAGTGTGGTTACCCCCACCGAGGGAAGGGGATGAAAAGAACAACACAACTGCAATATAGAATGATTAAATGAATCATCACAGCACAGTAAAGCATAGTCGAAGAAGCCAAAAATCCGAAGCTATTTAACAAGGTGTGTAGCTCTTTCCATCCATTTTATGTATTGGGTGAAGCAGATATTGGAAAATTCTCACACGTAAAGGCAGATGAAGAAATTCATTTATAGATCAAAATCCAAAACCACTAGCAATATCAAAGCTATCCGATGGGCATGAGAATCGAAGCAACCGGTCTGTCTGTAAATAAATGTTGGCCTCAAATCCTTCTTTTCGAATAGATACAGGTTCATGCTGGCCAAAAGGAGGGATTTACTTTTACCAAACGAAAGTGAGGGACCATATTGGGTGTTATCCAACCAACGGGTAACATGAGGAAAGAGAGAAATAAATCATTTTAACCCCTTTCAGAGATGGAACATGTAACTAAAAATTTGGAAATTGAGAGATTTACAATGAAGTTAAGGTGCCTACCTGCCACTAAACCCCGAGCAGAAGCTACCATGCCTACCTTCAACTAAACCCCGCGCAGAAGCTACCGTGCCTACCTTCCACTAAACCCCGTACAGAAGATTACTATAGTCCTTGGGAGTTTCATTGGTTTGATAGGTGGAGGGAAGGATAATGTTTCCTACAACCCCCTCAATCAACAACGATTTGATGAACTAGCAGATAGAGCCGTGGACTACCTCTACTAAAAGATGAGGGCTTAGCCAAATCCTAGGATATATTTACATGCTTTCCCAAGTTTGGCGCCATCCCAGGTTTAATTGGCACCCAGGAAAGTGCCCTAAATCAATGTCAAATCACAGGAAGGGCTCGACGCATTCCTGGGCACAACCCTGGAATCAAATCCCTGGGCAGCATACAGGTGGACATAGTGGTGCCCAGGAAAATGCCCCAAATCAATGTCAAATCACAGGAAGGGCTTGACACATTCCTGACGCAATCCTGGACTCAAATCCACGGGTAGCACGCAGGTGGACATAGTGGTAACCAATGTGGAAGGAGGAAACTTAAAAAGCACAGGTTCTTTAAGGTTGAATGCATATTTTGCCCTTGCAGGTTGAAAAGCACCCTTGGAGGTTGAGAAGATTAAGCAAAAGCATCGCACCAGGCTGTTACTTGTGCTTTGCGACAATGGCAAGTGGAGGAGGAAGCGCATATGAAGCAGAACAGGTATTTTCTTTTATTTATTTATTTATTTGGTTTTTGTTTTTTTTAAGAGCAGAACATGTATTTGTTTTTTTTATACCAGCTTGTTACTTGTGCTTTTTTATATTTGTTGTTTTCTTCATAAGAATTGTTCTCTTCAATGATTGAACCCACCTCCTTTTCTATTGTTTCTTTACATTAGTCCTCTAGTAGTCATATTGGGGTTTACATATTTCCAAATCAACATCCATGAAAACCATTGAACTATTCAGAGGTAGAGAAAACCGCTTCTAGCCTTCCTCCCCGAGTCCACAAATATGGTTATAAAAAATGTAAAACCCACCAACTATGCTCTTTGAATGTCAAATAGTGAATCTCCGAGGCACTTCCTAAAGACATTCACTATTTGAAAAGATCATCATTAGATTGCAGAAGGTTAATAGGGAACTCCAGTTGATTAGGACAATTATATCCTTGAAAATCCCTTGACAAGATGCCACTCCAAATCCGGCAAAGGTTATTTTCTTCCTAGGTTGAGATAAAAAGTCATCCACTTTAGAGTCACATCATCCTTACCTAATTGTGTGAACAAACCTATGACTTCAGCTTCCAAGTATAAATTGCACTTACCTGAAATAAGCATTGTGCATACCACAAAGCTAGACGTCTACATGGCTAGATACGAAGACAGTTAGATATAGCATTCCAAGTTCTTCCATATATCAATATTCAAGAAAACATTATATACAACTTTTATATGGCCAATTGTTGGGCCTCTAGATTTTTATGCAAGACATGAATGATGTCTTTAGTTGGATTCCAGACACTCTAATTACACCAGGCCATAATAAAAAAAGTTGAGGAATCAAATGGCTTGCTACTGCAAGTTTAGGAAACACAGAAGTCAACTTAGCAAGAAGGATGACATCTTTAGCCTTTTCACAATATTTTAATAATACCTAAAGAAATGCAAGGTGTGAATACCGAACACTTATATACAATAAATCAGAGTTACATACAATAATTATATAATTTGCAATTTCAATTAGACTTGATTGAGTTTCCTATCTGAATCCAATTTAGTTGTGTTTTGCTACATTTTCTTGCATGCCGAGTGGAAAAGATATTAAAAAATAATTACACCACTTGTATTCTATCAACTGAATTAGTAGCTTGGACACTGGAATTAAATTTAGTATCTTGGAAATACTCACAAATTTAAGGTAACATTCAATTGCCACAAACTAAATTCTTAGTACAGTACATCCAACTATAGTACCTCGACAATGTGTCATAGGTGTTGCTAGACACCATATTGGTCGTTCATTTTTAACGCTTAAAATATCCACATCAGAAAGCTGTTGTATATCAAGATTCTGTCGACCTGGTCCAATGACCCCGCCAATCACATAAATTCCATTTCCCAATCCTAATACTGCAAATCCTATTTTATAGGAGCATGCAAGTACCTAGGAGATGACTTTGCTCAAATGGGGATAATTGCTTCTTAAGAGTATGCACATGTTTTAATAGAAGCACCTAAAACAAATTATTGTAAAATACCATCCATCTTAGGATGGCAACAATTTGACCCGAAGGCATGGCAAACGTCTCCTTATATCAACAATCTGTGGGCATCTTTCACTGTCAAGAACTGATGTTGGCTTGCACTTCTGCGTATCACTCTGAACAAGGTGGTTGTCTTTCTTCTATGGGATACAGGATCAGAATTCATAGTTGAAATACCTTTTTGGTATAAAAGGTTTAATATGCAGTGATGAGATTTGGTAGATTTTAAAGCAGCAAAAGAGTAAAGGCTAGACCTATAAGATCAATTGTGAGACCTGTAAGCAGAGAAATCCTAGTTGAAGCATCTGTGATTCTATCATAACTTGACTTGCACAATAGAAACCCAAAAAATTAAAAGGGAAGTTTACTTATGTCAAGGGAAGTCAACTTATTATATAAACATTAATTATAGGCATGCTATTTCTCACAACTAGTAGCCCTAGGGATTTTTATAACTTAGTTATATCTGTCCATCTGCTCGTTTTGTTGATAAGGCTGATTATGGACTCTGGAGTACCTTCAATGACTTTCTATCATTTGTCTTGTAAATGTGCACATAAATCCATCATGATATGGTGTTGCTTTGCTGCCGAAAACAAAAGAACTCTTGACCCAATTTTAAGGGTATCATGCAACCTAAGCTTTCTACCTCATTTTAAATGTGGTTAGCCTATTTTGCCAAAGCTGGAGGTTGTTGACTTGATAAAAGATCAGGTGGATGGGTTTAGATCACCTAGTAGCACCAAGCACTAGCATTGATTTCCCTTGAGGATTCAAGTAGAGGCTAGATGAGGATGCATATGGGGCTACTAATGATGAGGATCCCATTATAGGGGAGGATTTTATCGATGTGTAGTTATTTGATGTAGATGTTATTTGGATATTGGAGGAAATTAGGACCTTGATTTTTACACATTTTGTTTCAAATATGTATCGAACTTGTGCGATTTTATTATATTCACCCATATATGATCATGATATATACATGTTCAAATTTTTTGTATTTTGTGTATATTAGTTTGTATATATATATATATATATATATATATATATATATATATATATATATATATATATATATATATATATATATATATATATATATATATATATATATATATATATATATATATATATATATATATGGAGGAATAACTTGAGTTCAATCAAGAAGTAATTATCCCCGGAATAGATCTTTTTCATGCTTACTCTACAATAATGTCAGAAATGCTACAGCTGACATGCGAAACAAAACTGAAAGATGGCACCAAAAATGATAAGACATGCAAAACATTTGAGCTATTATACAGTTCGTGCAGGCTGCCAATTGATCAAACCAAACTCCTAATCATAACTGGTACCTACAACCTCGAAAGGATAATTTGTTTTGTGTTGAACTTACTAGAACAAGTTACAAATCATTAAATGTGAAATTAATGATAAAGAGAAATTAAATGTTGGGGTTTGCATACTGACAAGTCAGCATCCATGAAAACCATTGAACTATTCAGAGGTAGAGAAAACCTCTTCTAGCCTTCCTCCTCGAGTCCACAAATATGGTTATAAACAATGTAAAACCCACCAACTATGCTCTCTGAATGTCAAATAGTGAATGTCTAAGGCACTGCCTAAAGACATTCACTATTTGACAAGATCATCATTATATTGCAGAAGGTTGGCAGGGACCTCCAGTTGATTAGGACAATTATATCCTTCAAAAGCACTTGACAAGATGCCACTCCAAATCTGGCAAAGGTTATTTTCTTCCTAGGTTGAGATAAAAAGTCATCCACTTCAGAGTCACAACATCCTTACCTAATTGTGTGAACAAACCTGTGACTTCAGCTTCCAAGTATAAATTGCACTTACCTGAAATAAGCATTGTACATACCACAAAGCTAGACGTCTACATGGCTAGATACAAAGACAGTTAGATAAAGCATTCCAAGATCTTCCATATATCAATATCCAGGAAAACGTTATATACAACTTTTATATGGCCAATTGCTAGGCCTCTGGATTTTCATGCAAGACATTAATGATGTCTTTAGTTGGATTCCAGACACTCTAATTACACTAGGCCACAATAAAAAAAGGTGAGGAATCAAATGGCTTGCTACTGCAAGTTTAGGCAAGTTTAGGAATCACAGAAGTCAACTTAGCAAGAAGGATGACATCTTTATCCTTTCCACAATATTTTAATAATACCTAAAGAAATGCAAGGTGTGAATACCGAATACTTACATACAATAAATCAGAGTTACATACAATAATTATATAATTTACAAGTTCAATTAGACTTGATTGAGTTTCCTATCTAAATCCAATTTAGTTGTGTTTTGCTACATTTTGTTGCATGCTTGTTATTTGCATGCCGAGTGGAAAAGATATTAAAAAATAATTACGCCACTTGTATTCTATCAACTGAATTAGTAGCTTGGACACTGGAATTAAATTCATTATCTTGGAAATACTCACAAATTTAAGGTAACATTCAATTGCCAAAAACTAAATTCTTAGTACAGTATAGCCAACTATAGTGCCTCAGCAACGTGTCATAGGTGTTGCTACACGCCATATTGGTCGTTCATTTTTAACGCTTAAAATATCCACATCAGAAAGTTGTTGTATATCAAGATTCTATTGACCTGGTCCAATGACCCCACCAATCACATAAAGTTCATTTCCCAATCCTACTACTGCAAATCCTATTTTATAGGAGCATGCAAGTGTAGAGGAGACGACTTTGCTCAAATGGGGATAATTACTTCTTAAGAATATGCACATGTTTTAATAGAAGCACCTAAAACAAATTATTGTAAAAGACCCTCCATCTTAGGATGGCAACAATTTGACCTAAAGGCATGGCAAAAGTCTCCTAATATCAATAATCTGTGGTCATCTTTCACTGTCAAGAACTGATGTTGGCTTGCACTTCTGCATATCACTCTGAAAAAGGTGGTTGTATTTCTTCTATGGGATATAGGATCAGATTTGATAGTTGAAATACCTTTATGGTATAAAAGGTTTAATATGCAGTGATGAGATTTGGTAGATTTTAAAGCAGCAAAAGAGTAAAGGCTAGACCTATAAGATCAATTGTGAGACTTGTAAGCAGAGAAATCCTAGTTGAAGCATCTGTGATTTTGTCATAACTTGACTTGCACAATACAAACCCAAAAACTTAAAAGGGAAGTTTACTTATGTCAAGGGAAGTCAACTTATTATATAAACATTAATTATATGCATGCTATTTCTCACAACTAGTAGCCCCATGGATTTTGATAACTTAGTCATATCTGTCCACCTGCTTGTTTTGTTGATAAGGCTGATTATGGACTCTAGAGTAACTTCAGTGGTCACTTTCTATCATTTGTCTTGTAAATGTGCACATAAATCCATCATGATATGCTGTTGCATTGCTACCAAAAACGAAAGGACTCTTGACCCAAATATTTGACCCAATTTTAGGGGTATCATGCAACTTAAGCTTTCTACCTCATTTTAAATGTGGTTAGCCTATTTTACCAAAGTTGGAGGTTGTTGACTTGATAAAAGATTTGGTGGATGGGTTTAGATCACCTTGTAGCACCAAGCACTGGCATTGATTTCCCTTGAGGATTCAAGTAGAGGCTAGATGAGGATGGATATGGGGCTACTAATGATGAGGATCCCATTATAGGGGCAGATTTTGTTGATGTGTAGTTATTTGGATATTGGAGGCAATTAGGACCTTGATTTTTACACATTTTGTTTGAAATATGTATCGATCTAAGTGTGTGTTATTGCATCTCTGTACTTTTTTTGGAAAGGGAAAGAATCCAGTAACAGAGGCTTTGCTAACAGATGTGATTGGGACATAACACTACTACATTTCGATCCAAAATCCGACGGTTTTTTCCGACGGCGCGTGGATTTTATATTTTAACAGTGCCAAAAATCAGGAAGATAATTTTTTTTTTTGAAATGGTGGTTGTCAGCGTTGCTTAAGCGACGGCTAGGCTTCCAAGCGTCTCTTAAGAGACAGCTATCCACCTAAGCATCGCTTAAGCGACGGCTATCCTTCCTAAGCGTCGCTTAAGCGACGGCGCTTCAATTACTCATTCATTTACTAATGTCTTATCAATCATTTAATAATTTGTCGTAATTGGTTTATTATTTAAAATGGAAAGCGACACTTAAGACATTATCCCACACACATTAAAATGGAAAGGCTAGGTTCATTTTTCATATAAATAGATGTACGGCTAGGTTCATTATCTCACACACTGAGTCTTGCACTTATCTCTTGGTTAAGAAGTGCGAAATTCCTAAGGGTTTTTTTTTGGCGTTGCTCTTTTGTGGGGATCTTCCCACTTGGTCGTGGTTTTTGGCGTTGCTCTTTTGTGGGGATCTTCCCACTTGGTCTTGGATTTTGGGGTTGCTCTTTTGTGGGGATCTTCCCACTTGGTCTTGGCCGATTTTGGCATTGCTCTTTTGTGGGGATCTTCCCACTTGGTCTTGGATTTTGGGGTTTCTTTTTTGTGGGGATCTTCCCACTTGGTCTTGGCCGATTTTGGCCTTGCTCTTTTTTGGGGATCTTCCCACTTGGTCTTGGATTTTGGTCTTGCTCTTTGGATTTGGTTCTAACCCTTGTGGAAAAGATGACTCATCATATACTTGGGTTTGCTCGTACTTTGTTCTTAGGGTTTGAGTAATAAAATGTCACGTAACAATGATGTTACAGGTCATCAAGATCCGGCAGAACAAAATCGACAATTGCTTGCTAGGTTGTGGGAGGGAATGGAAAGAAGGGGTGATGGAAAATGTTATTGTCCTTGCAGTCGATGTAGGGGCTTTAATACGAGAAGGTTACTGATCAAAACAGCTAAAAGACATTGTAGAGAACATGGACATGTTGAAGGGGGGCATGAATATCATCCATTGGTAAGTCAAATATATAATTCATGATTATATATCATTCGGTCTTTATATTGAGAGTTTTTGTAATTGTACATTGTATCATTTTTATTTTGGTTACTTAATCGACATGACTAACATTGGTTGTTTGATGTTTTAATTGTAATTATAAAGCAAGGGCCTCCTAGGGCTTTTCT